>CM055267.1:115396805-115876975 GCA_029237695.1 Conchocele bisecta | reverse complement strand
TTTGAAGTTTTTGGTTAATGTTTTTTTTCGCGCCCGCTTGCGGAAAGCGCGATATAGTCGGCACTTTGTCGTACGTACGTACGTACGTGTGTCCGGTTAAAGTTTTTGCTTAAGTTTTTTGGTTAAAGTTTTTCGTTATACTATATCTTTTTTTTTAGTGTCCATGCCTCGCCACAAGGCACGACATGCAGGCCGCGGCCATCTAGTTACTCAACCTTGGTTAAGGTTTTTAGTCAAGCTTGTAGATGGAATACTATTGTGCATACAGACACCATACTTGGATAACTTTTTCTCATAGGCATGTACATCAATAACCCCTGACCTTTATTTTACCCTCACCTACATTTAACCTTCAATTACTTGGTTAATGTTTATAGTCAAGCTTGTATATGGAATACTTTTGGGCCTACATCAACCATACTTGGACAACTTCATCTCCTAATGATATACATCAATAATCCCTGACCTATATTTGACCTTGACCTACTTTTATCCTTGGATTACTTAGTTATCTCCCCTTGGTTACGGTTTTTATTTTAGTCAAGCTTGTATATGGAATACTCCTGGGCCTACAGCAACCATACTTGGAAAACTTTATCTCCTAGTGACGTACATCAATAATCCCTTGGTTAATGTTTTTAGTCAACCTTGCTTGGTTAAGGTTTTTATGCAGGCCGCAGCCACCTTCTTTGTCAAGCTATGTGTACATCGACAACCCTCGTAGTCGAGCTATGCTGTTCTCCTACAGCTCTTGTTCAATAACTTATAATTCCAGCACAAAAATATTTACACAATTCCCTAACATTTGATTGGCCCATAGCAAGTCTTTGTCCAAAGTTTATATCCCAGTAAACTCCCATGCCGAACTACTTTCCGTAACCGTGAGGCGCAGTTAAAATAATTCTTAAGAAAACGGAAAATAAACACATTTTCTTGATGAATTTATTTCAAATGCTGGAATTATAAGGAATGAATGGCCTTTTTGTGGAATTTATCGGGGATATAAACTTGGAAAAGTCGCGGGAATACTGGACGAGGCCTTCCGGCCTTCGTCCAGTATTCCCGCGACTTTTCCAAGTTTATACCCCGATAAATTCCACAAAAAGGCCATTCATTCCGGCCTCGTCCAGTATTCCCGCGACTTTTCCAAGTTTATATCCCCGATAAATTCCACAAAAAGGCCATTCATTCCTATAATGAACCACTTCACCAATATTGATAATATTGGGCCACAGTGTGTGTCTAATGATGATGCTTTGTTTTGCATACAACCCACATCCGACCGCCCAAGGTCACTGAGGACTTGTGTTTACCTTGTTTGTAACACAAAAATGTTAATATTTTTTGTCTTTTTTTTTTATTATCAAGGGGATTAGCTTAGTGATAACAATAACCTTGTTTTTCAATAATTTCTTGTGACAATGTGTGTCTACAGATTGTGCTTTGTACATTCCGTACGACCCACGTCTGACCATGCAAGGTCAAGGTCACTGAGAACTTGTGTTCACCTTGTTTGTAAGGCAAATGCGTTTTTGTTTTTGTTTATTCAATAACTAGTGATAACAATGCCCTTGTTTTACTTTTATATTTTGTCAGTTTCTCAATGCAAACATGGTTTGACAGCACTTGAGAATAATTTCCATTGGAAGTGATTCTAAAATGCTGTCAACGCATGTTTTTCATGAGAAGAATGGAAAATAAAAAATGAACAGCAGACTACCGGTACAAATATTTAATTCCAGGGTTGATTGTCTATGGTCTTGTGTGTATTTCAGCAATGATTGCGTGGGCGCCCGTGGAAGACCGCTTACCGGTGCTGGCCCCGGATAGCCATGGATGAGATTGTCTGTTCCTGTGGGCGGGGGCGTGGGACGGTGGAGCGTATCGTGCCCCGCCTCCCACATGCGACCGTCCTGGCGAGGAGCCGCCACCCAGAGGTAGGCTGATGGGTGTCCTGCAGACTGCTGTATAGGCCCGCACCGAGCTCCAAATAAGTTTTGTATCTACAGAGTATTATACCCCTATATTTCACATTCAATAACTACTTTACTTTTACAAATGTAGTATTGATTTTCTTCCTTATTAAATAGGGTATAAATGATAAAAGAAATAAAACAAATTTAAAAATTCACTTGTTTGAGATACAAAAAGCATGTTTGCTTTTTGCTGCTCAACTAAGTAAATTTTCAACTTTATTACAGTATTTTAACTACTCAATTTGAAAATCAATGCGTATTTTCACATAGCTGTGAGTATTTTGTACTCCCTCAGGGATTCCGCTGTGGAAAATAAAAAAATCGCCACTTCAAAAAAAATAAAACAATTGGCGATAAAAAATTACAATATTTTTTTGGGGGGATTTTTTTTTGAAAATTCTAATTTTTTATCGCCAGTTGTTTATTTTTATCGCCAATTGCGAAAGTGGTGATCGCCAGCGGAATCCATGCTCCCTCTTTTGATAATCAATGCGTATTCTGCTAAAGCAAGTGTGTAAAATACGCCAATACCCACATTATCTAGAGCTCTGAACAGTACCGGTAGCCAAAATGTTAATTTTTGAAATGTATTACAATGTAGTAGCCAAATGGCTATTTGAGCGGCTACCAGTAGCACCAATCTACTGTCTGTTCCACGTTTTTCTGCCGACAAACTTTTGGCTATTAAGCACATTAAATCTAAAAAATATTTCAATGCGAGGGCTTTTTCACCCATAACAAAAAAGTAACACTCCCCAAATTTTTTTGTTTCATGAAATTTCATCAAATATTGGTTGTATAGGGTAAAAAACATTTTCCTATGGGAATTTAACATGGGGGGAAAAAGAGGTGGAAGCCAAAAAAAAATAAAAAAATGGAAATTTACTCCAAAACATGGCTAGATACATGTAGCTTGGAAATGGTGTAACTAAGTTAGATTTTGAACATGGGGGCTAAACATTTATTCTTTTCATATATATCTTTTTTGTTTGTGGACCGATTTTCAAAATCTAACTTTTGTTTTCTTAGTTACATCATTTTCAAGCTATCTCGCCAGGTTTTGGAGTCAATTTCCAATTATTTTTTTTTGATCCTTCAACAAAAAGTTTTGGAAATTGACTCCCCATGTAAAATTATCATAGGAAAATATTTTTTTTTTCACAATAAAATATTTGAGGGTGACTTTTTTGTTATTGATGAAAAATTACTTACATTTAAATATGTTTAAGATTGAATGTATTTAATGGCAAAAAGATCGTTGTCAGCAAAACGTGGAATAGACAAGTAGGTTTATTACTGATGACCAATTGTTCTATTGTGTAACACACCAGTTCTCCAGTTACAGGAGGGCGCGACCGACGGTGGTGCGAGGCGTGGCCGGGGCCGGGCACGTGTCCTCAGGCTCAACGTCGACAGTATACGCCCGGGGGACAGCCATGTAGGTCACAACGGCAGAGGGGTGTTCACATTATTTTATTACCACGCCCCACCGTAGTAGTGGAGGCGACATTTGTATTACCATTCTCCTTAATACGTGAATGAAAACACTGTCCTTCCTTATACATGTAATATCGTTATGACCCTTACAATGCTGATTTAAGTTTTGTCGTCTGCTGTTTGTATATTATTAGCTCACCTGAGCGAAGCTCATGTGAGCTATTTTTACCGCAATGTGTCTGTCCGTTGTCCATGAACATTTTCAAACGTCTTTTCCTCGGTGACCATTGGGCCTATAGTCACCAAACTTTATGTTCATGGTCCTTAGGTAGGGGATTACAAAATTGTTAAAATGACGTCATTACGTAATGCAAGATGGCATCCGCAAGATGTCGTATATTTTTTTGTCGAAATCGGATGGTTATGTCATCCAAGATGGCCGCCGAAAGGTCAAAAGGTCGTTCTTTTATTAGAGATTTCAAAATTCTTCTTCACATGAACCGCTTGGCCCATGGTAGCCAAACTTAAAAGTTATGGTCTTTTCAGATTTGTTAAAATGGAGGTCATCGCTAATCCAAGATGGTAGAAATGATCGATGTACAATGCTCTTTCAAACTTGTTAAAATGGTGACCGGGGTCAAAAATGGGCGTGGCCCGTGGGGTCAAATTTTATTTTGGACCGAATATGGTCATATCTATATCAAATCGAAGGTATCAAAGAGGCGATCGCTCTGGTACATTTTCATGGTCATGTCATCCAAGATGGCTGCCGAAAGGTCTAAAGGTTGTTCTTTTAATAAAGATTTCAAACGTCTTGATCTCGTGAACCGCTTGGCCGATATTGGCCAAACTTCACGGTAATGGTTATTGGGTCAAGCCTTTTCATTTTTGTTTAAATGGTGGTCATCGCGAAATCAAAGATGACCGCTGTTGAAAAGTAGGTCAAATTCTTTCGCGAACTGCCAGGCCGATTTTTACGAAACTTAGTATGAATGATCGATAGTTAACGCCGGTTCAGATTGCTTCAAATGGTGGACCCCGGGTCAAAAATGGGCGGGGCAGCAGGGGTCAAGTAGGGATTAAATGTCACATTTGACCGAATATCGTCATGTCATATATCAAATCGAAGGTATCGACGAGACGGTCACTCTGGTGCTTTATTTTGTCGAAATCAGGTAATTACGTCATCCAAAATGGCTGCAGAAAGGTCAAAAGGTCGTTCTTTCAATATAGATTACAAACGTCTTCTTCTCGTGAACCACTTGGCCAATATTGGCCAAACATCACAGTAATGGTCAGTGGATCAAGCCTTTTCATTTTTAGCGCGCCTTCCGAAGGAAGCCGTGCTTATGGCATACCCTCGGCGTCGTAGGCATCTTTCTGTCCGTCCGTCCGTCTTGAAAAATTTTAATGGCCTATATTTTCTGTTTCCTTGCTTGGATTTGCTTCATATTTCACACACACATTGCTCCAAGGGTCCTCTACTGCGCTGTGGCAAATCCACGTTCAAATGTGCCCTCGGTTCCTTTGCTGCCACCGGGCACGCTTCGTTGTCCTCTGACAACTCTTGTTGTTAAAATGATGGTCATCGCGAAATCCCAGATGGCCGCCGTTGAAAAGTAGGTCAAATTCTCAAAAAAATCTTCTTCTCACAAACCGCCAGGCCGATTTCGACGAAGCTTGATATGAATGATCGATAGTTAACGATGTTTCAGATTCCTTCAAATGGTGGCCCCCGGGTCAAAAATGGGCGGGGCAGGAGGGGTCAAGTAGGGGTGGAATTTCACATTTGACCGAATATGGATGAAACTATCCCTTAGGAGCAATGGCGGTCATCGTTAATCCAAGATGGCCGCCATCTAAAATTAGTATAAATTCTTAAAAAATCTTCTCGCGAACCACCAGACCGATTTCGACGAAACTTGACAGGAATGATCGATGTAGAATGCTTTTTCAAAGCTGTTAAAATGGTAACCTCTGGGTCAAAAATGGGCATGGCCCAGGGGGTCAAATTTTTACGGAATATGGTTATATAATACATAACATCTAAGGATTGCAATAAAAGCATCCTGTTGTGGTCTCCAAACCTCTCAAAGTTGTGTAAGATATCTAGTTTGTCGCATTGACATTTTGTGCCTGTCCTGGGCTCATTTTGATGTATATGTAGTGACAACTTTACATACCAGTATTTGCTTGATTTTTGTGACATTGCACCGGTGAGCGATATAGGGCTAGTTGTGGGGGGGTATACTGGAGTCGGGTTCACTGTGCGTGTGTCCGTCCGTCCGTCTGTCCGCCCTGACGGTACTATACTTATGTGGCTACCCCACAGGGTTATGGACTTAGTAAAGGATAGGGTTGGTTACAATTAGCCACCTAAAAAATCCTTTTATGTGGCTAAAAATCCTTTTATGTGGCTAATATTTAACATGTGATAAGCCACATAAGTATAGTACAGTAAGAACGTCCGTCCGTCCGTCCGTCCGTCCGTAAACTTAACATCAGAGAAATATTGTTATAACTTCTATTTCCTTCATCTAAAATGCTTAATATTTCACACATGCATTCCTGTAAGGCTCTACTACCATGCTGTGCCAAATCCACGACCGTCCAACCCCCGCTGATTCCATGGTCAAGGTCAAATACTTAGTCTCTTTACAAAACTTAACATCAGAGAAATATTGTTATAACTTCTATTTCCTTCATCTAAAATGTTTAATATTTCACACAATATTTCTACAGAAAGCCCATGGTGCCCACTAACCCTAAAGGTCAAGGTCACGGGCTTAGAAATTCCGGGTTTGGAAAACTTAACGCTTGGTTTACTTTATTACAACCTCTGTTTCCCTTGATGGAATGCTTTCATATTTCTTAGGTGTAAACTATAGCAACATTCGGTATGATTCTACAGAAAGCCCACGGTCAAGGTCACGGGCTTAGAAAATGCTCAGTTTTGAAAACTTAATGTTTGGGTTAATTTGTTATACCCCCCGCAACGAGTTGTGGGGGGGTATACTGGAGTCAGGTTGTCCGTCCGTCCGTCCGTCCGTCCATCCGTCCGGGTAAACTTAACATCAGAGAAATATTGTTATAACTTCTATTTCCTTCATCTAAAATGCTTGATATTTCACACATGCATTCCTGTAAGGCTCTACTACCATGCTGTGCCAAATCCACGACCGTCCAACCCCCGCTGATCCCAAGGTCAAGGTCAAATACATGGTCTCTTTACAAAACTTAACATCAGAGAAATATGTTATAACTTCATCTAAAATTCTTAATATTTTATGCATGCATTCCTCTAAGGCTCTACTATCATGCTGTGACATAACCCCGCTGATCCCAAGGTCAAGATCACATACTTAGTCTCTTTACAAAACTTAACATCAGAGAAATCGGTTATAACTTCTATTTCCTTGCTCGGATCTGCTTCACATTCACGTTCGTGCCGCCCCCGCTAAGCCCAGAGTCAAGGTCACAAGCCCACACTTGGAAAATTTTACATGTCTTAACTAGATTGGTCAGTAAGCGAGGCTTACGGAATACCCCCCGCGTGGGCCCACGTGGGGGGTATTCCGTAAGCCTCGCTTACTGACCAATCTAGTTAAGACATGGCTTTAACAGCATTTTGGAATCATTTCCAATTAATGAAACGGACCCCATGGGTTTCACTAAACTTCGTACGACGAAAATGTTCGTAAGTGCAAAATTATGATATTCTGTAAATTTCAAATTAAGTGTTGTTCTTGTTAACAATTATTGAATTTACATTTATTGAGCATATGCAGCCTATGCTCAATAAATGTAAATCCAATTGAAATTTCGAGACGATCCTCAATTTGAACTTACAAACATTTTAGTCGTACAAAGTTTATTGAAACGGGGCCCTTGGACACTATCTTTCAGTGCAGAAATATTTTGTCATTTTAATTCTAAATACAGGGCTCCAGATAAGGAATTAATAATTGAGTATTTTCACTCCATCATTTCTGAAGCAATTGGGTATTTCAAAATTTTAGTTGGGTAAAGTAAAATCACACTACTGTGTACACATCAACAGACAGCAATTATTGAATTAGTTTGCTTCGAAATGAAAACATATCTTTGCATTTCATTAGAATTGTCTCTTTGAATGAAATACCAAAAATGTGTTTTCATGTAAATAAGAAAAACATGCTATATTTGTGGTCTTTTTATTATTTTCTGCAGCATGACAAAGGTGCCACAAAATTGTTATTGCTTTTTGATACTCGCTACTTCTGATTTCAATTGAGTTTTTGGCAATTTTTTATTGGGTATTTATGCAAATACGCAGCTTATCTGGAGCTCTGTGAATATGCTTTGCCCCCCCTGTATGGGAGCAACATATATTCAGAATTATAGTGACATCAAATCTTTCTTTTACCTATACCACCGGGTGTAGCTCGTAATCAAATAGCACACTCTTGTAGCCTGATCACGATCTGTATTCAAGGTGCATGATCACGTGGTTACAACAACAACAACGTCGCCCACTCCAAAGTAAGTATTACCGTAATTACCCTAAATATTCGGACACCAAAACCAATTGTTATAAGTGTCATAAACATTTATCAAGTTGATTATGTTGTCCAATGAGGCCTCCGAAGCATTCTGTGAAAATGGCAAATAGTGCAGACCCTGATCAGACTGCTCCTTCAGGAGCAGGCTGGTCTGGGTCTACACTGTTTGCTCACATATTGGTGTCCGAATATTTAGGGTAATTACGGTATTTGATATTTTCCTTAATATGCAGCAAACGCGTCTTCACGAGCTGTATTTGGTGATCTAGGGAGTTCGGCACAGACTTATGTAATTTTTGTGAAGAATCGATTTCCATGTCGGTAGACACGGAAATCGATTCTTCGCAAAAACGACAGAAGTTTGGGCGAAAATGAAGAGACCACCAAATGCAGCTTAACAAGACGCGTTTGATGCGCCATATTTCATCAAAATCTGTTACGTAATAAGGACACTATAAAAGAATATGTACTTTGAATTGGTACTTGTTGTTAGTACCACGTGATCATACACCTTGATATTGCTTTTTAGAAGCATGACGGGTGTTCCATTGACGGAATAGTGAACAGTGCAGGAGGGATGGGTTGTGGCCTAGGGGTTAAAACACCTGGGGGCCGTTTCACTAAACTTCCTACGACTAAAATGTTCGTAAGTGCAAACTTATGATAGTCTAAATTTCACATTAACAATGTTTTCTTTTATAAGATGCCCAGGGCGAGGTTTGAACCCACAACCGCCAGATTGGGAGTCAGGGGCCCGTTTCACTAAACTTCTTACGACTAAAATGTTCGTAAGCGCAAATTTAGAATCGTCTGTAAATTTCAATTGATGGATTTACATTTATTGAGCATAGGCTGCATATGACCTCTATGTCAGAAAAGCGGACGTTAAACCCTATTCACTCACTTTCTTGTAAACAATTGTTGGATTTACATTTATTGAGCATAGGCTGCATATGCAGCCTATGCTCAATAAATGTAAATCCATCAATTGAAATTTACAGACGATTCTAAATTGGCGCTTACGAACATTTTAGTCGTAAGAAGTTTAGTGAAACGGGCCCCTGACTCCCAATCTGGCGGTTGTGGGTTCAAACCTCGCCCTGGGCATCAAAAATACTTTCATAGTATTTACATCCCACTGGTCTGTCGGATGAGACTTTAAACTGTGGTCCAGTCTCTATATGACCTTAGCTGTTGCTGGGACGTTAAACCCATTCATTTGTCACTTTGAACAGTGCAGGTCCTGATCAGACTGTGCAGATGCACAGGCTGATCTGGATCTATGCTGGTCACAAAACTCATAAGCCCCATTTCCCCTGTCACAGCCACATATGACAATGCAGCTGAACAGACATACCCCCCCCCCAATCAATCAATCAATCAACTGTGTAATTGTGGTATTTGTCACAGAAGTTGAAGGAAGTACCAAATATGCCGGCGTCCACATCCCAACAGCCCGTCCGACTGCCGGACGAACCACAGGTCAAGGATGCAGGCCCGAGCCCCATGTATGGGCCCTGGAAAGATGACGAGTTCCCGTCATTAGGTACACATAGGTGTAAGGCTTAAACAATAGAGAATATTCAGAGATCCAGTTGTGTCTAAAGAGTATTATTTCAAATTCAATGCATATTTTACTTTTACAAATGTATAATTGATTTTGTTCCTTATTAAATAGGGAACAAATGATACAAAATATAGATATTTTTTTAAAAATTCACTTATTTCAGCTGCAAAAACCAAACAGTGTTTGCTTTTTGCAGCTCAACTAAGTAAATTTTCAACTTTAATGCCATATTTTCACTACTCAATTTGCAAATCATATGCGTATTTTCACATTGCTGTGAGTTTTTTGTACTCCCACTTTTGATAATCAATGCGTATTCGCCAATTCAGTAAAGTACGCCGATACACACCTTATCTGGAGCTCTAAATATTTGCTTGCCCGTTTCCATGCCAACTCTGATATTCTATTTATCCTATGTATGTTTGGTACTATTACTTGTACAAGGGGGAGTGAGGTAAATATAATCAGATTGTCCATCTGGGTATTGATCTGTGTAAATCGTCCATGCGTCCATGACAAAAATTAATTAAGATAGATCAAAATTCTTATAATTCCAGCACAAAAATATTTACACAATTCCCTAACATTTGATTGGCCCGTAGCAAGTCTATGTCTATACTGGACGAAGGCCTTCCAAGTCTATGTCCAAAATTTATATCCCAGTAAACTCCCACGCCAAACTACTTTCCGTAACTGTGAGGCGCAGTTAAAATAATTCTTAAGAAAACGGAAGATAAAACACATTTTCTTGATGAATTTATTTCAAATGCTGGAATTATAAGGAATGAATGGCCTTTTTGTGGAATTTATCGGGGATATAAACTTGGAAAAGTCGCGGGAATACTGGATGAGGCCTTCTGGCCTTCGTCCAGTATTCCCGCGACTTTTCCAAGTTTATACCCCGATAAATTCCACAAAAAGGCCATTCATTCCTATAATAACTTCTGTTTCCTTCCACGGAACTTCTTGATATTTTACATGCATTCTTTTGATGGTTCTCTAATATGGTGTGACAAATCCACGTCTATTCCAAACTAAGGTCAAGACTTGGCTCATTCTAAAGTTCTATTTTATTTCACCTTCACAAATGCCTTATCCTGACGGTCCTCAGTGTGACAAATCTATGAACCTTGCATGAATTCATTGTGTTCATTGTAACGTCTTAATTTCTCTTTCCCTCAAATGAACTGCTTAATATTTCCTGTATGCATTATTCAGAGCCCCAGTTTAGGTGCGTATTGGCATATTTTACGCAATTATTTTAGCTGAATACACATTGATTATCAAACGTGGGGGTACACAATACGCACAGTAATGTGAAAATACGCATTGATTTTTAAATTGAGTAGTCAAAAAGTAGAAAATTCACTTTGTTGAGCTCAAATAAGTGAATGTTTAAATTTGTTGTTCTTTTTGTCTAGCCCGTTTGCGGAAAGCTAGACATAGTGATCACAATGATGTCCGGGTGTCCGCCCGTCCGTCCGTCCGCCCTGACGGTACTATACTTATGTGGCTAGCCCCACAGGGTTATGGACTTAGTAAAGGTTAGGGTTGGTTACAATTAGCCACCTAAAAATCCTTTTATGTGGCTAAAAATCCTTTTATGTGGCTAATATTTAACATGTGATAAGCCACATAAGTATAGTACCGTAAGAACGTCCGTCCGTCCGTCTGTCCAAAATCTGCGTTAAAGTTTTTAAAAATACCATCAAATGCCACGGCGGGCTCGACATGCGGGCCGCGGCCATCTGGTTTATCAATTGTTCCCTATTTAGTAATGAAGAAAATCAATAATTAATTTGTAAAAGTAAAATACGCAATGATTTTGAAATCAGGGGGTATAGTATGCTTTAGACACGAAGGTTATCTGGAGCTGTGTTATTCTGTTGGTTTTTATCATGCTGTTGCACGTCCATGCCTTCACAGCCTTCAGCCAGTATACAAGCACTTTTCAGTGCTCCAGATAAGCTGTGTATTTGCTTAAATACCAAATTAAAATTGCCAAAAACCCATTGAAATCAGAAGTAGCGAGTATCAAAAAGAAATAACAATTTTGTGGTACCTTTATCATGCTGCAGAAAACAATAAACAGACCATAAATATAGCATATTTTTCTGCCAAGACGTGTTTTCATTTCGAAGCAAATTATTCAATAATTGCTGTCTGTTGATGTGTAAACAGTAGTGTGATTTTATTTTACCCAATTATAGATATAGATGCAGTGCTCCAGATAAGCTGCGTATTTGCGTAAATACCCAATTTAAATCAGAAGTAGTGAGTATCAAAAAGCAATGATAACCATTGTGGTACCTTTATCATGCTGCAGAAAGCAATAAACAGACCACCAATATAAACATATTTTTCTTATTTTTCCATGAAAACACATCTCGGTATTTCATTAGAAATGTCTCCAAGGAGACAATTCTAATGAAATGCCAAGATATGTTTTCATTTCGAAACAAACTAATCAATAATTGCTGTATGTTGATGTGTAAACAGTAGTGTGATTTAATTTTACCCAATTAAAATTCTGAAATACCCAATTGCTTCAGAAATGATGGAGTGAAAATACTCAATTACTAATTCCTTATCTGGAGCCCTGACTTTTATTACATTTCAAGCTATTATATACATGGATTTATCTGTGAGAGAAAACCCGTAATTTTCAAGTTACTAATAATACTCCATGAAGAGAACATCCGTAATCACCAACGTGCACTCGCCCACAGTCAATACAAAAATTCATACTCAAATGTGAACGCCACCAAAACATTATAAAATTAATTTTGTTTAAAATGTTGTTCAGAAATGTAATAAGCTTGAAATAATGCACTTGTGTACATCGGCTTCCACGTAAACAACTTGTTCGCTTAGCTTACTCATTGTTTACATGGAAGCCGACGTACTATAGGAATGAATGGCCTTTTTGTGGAATTTATCGGGGTATAAACTTGGAAAAGTCATTTTCGCAATTGGCGATAAAAATAAACAATTGGCCATAAAAAATTACCATTTTTGGAAAACAAAAAAACATTTTTTTTTTTTTTTTTTTCGAAAATATTAATTTTTTATCGCCAATTGTTTATTTTTATCCTATTGGTTATTATAGGAATTAATGGCCTTTTTGTGGAATTTATCGGGGTATAAACTTGGAAAAGTCGCGGGAATACTGGACGAAGGCCGGAAGGCCTCGTCCAATATTCCCGCGACTTTTCCAAGTTTATATCCCCGATAAATTCCACAAAAAGACCATTCATTCCTTATAATTCCAGCATTTGAAATAAATTCATTAAGAAATTGTGTTTATTTTCCGTTTTCTTAAGAATTATTTTAACTGCGCCTCACGGTTACGGAAAGTAGTTCGGCGAGGGAGTTTACTGGGATATAAATTTTGGACAGAGACTTGCTACGGGCCAATTTTGTGCAGGAATTATACTCGTATATTATTTCACACTATTCAAACAGATAAGATGGATTATCTTCTATTTAAAAGTTTATACCCGATAAATTCACCTCAAATGTTTACTCAAATAAATAGAGAATACCAGGCTAGTGTCTTTTGATATCAAGTTTATCAGACAAGGCTAGGAATTCCGAAGCTTGTCGAGGAATTCCTACCGTTTCTGAGCCGAGCCTGATAAAGTTGATATCAACAGACAATAGACTGTTACTATATTCTATTTATCAAGCAACGTATTATGATCTGACAAATATAAAATAATTTTTGTTGAAAAGAACGCTGCCTTCTTTATGTTGCGTCATTACACCAACATCATTCAGTAATATCATGTGATGCCGTTCAACCAATGAAACGTCAGATTAACGCGTAGGAATTCCAAAGCTTGTCGAGGAATTCCTACCGTTTCTGAGCCGAGCCTAATGAACTTGATATCAAAAGACATTAGCATGGTATTCTATTTATCAGGTAACGTTTTTGGCTACATAATGATGTTGTTTTCGTTGAAAAGAACGCAGACTTGTTTCCATGACATCATTCCACTGACGTAATTCGGTAACGTTATGTAACGCCGTTCGACCAGTAAACATCAGTTTTTAATTTGTTGTAACCCGGATATTCGTATCAGGGTCAATGCCTGATACAGCAATATGTTATCAGTCAGGGTGTATTCATTAATGATTTTATCCTGTCAACACAGTGCGCATGTGCCGTGAAACACGGTGCCGTGAAACTTTTTTGATGTCCTGTCAATACGACCTAATCACTGCGTATGAATATGTGCGGTGGCTGGGGTTATTTTTTTGCATTTTAAAGCCATTTGTATGTGTTGACGGGATAAATATCTGGTGCGGCACGGAAACGGGATGTGCTCGGAAGAGCCTCGCCCATCCCGTTTCCTGAGCCTTGCCAGATATTTTTTCCCATTCACGGCACGAACCTACTATTCTCTATACATGTATGCATAGCGAGTTACCTGATAAAGCCTTATAATTCCAGCACAAAAAGATTTACACAATTCCCTAACATTTGATTGGTCCGTAGCAAGTCTCTGTCCAAAATTTATATCCCAGTAAACTCCCATGCCGAACTACTTTCCGTAACCGTGAGGAGGAGTTAAAATAATTCTTAAGAAAACGGAAAATAAACACATTTTCTTGATGAATTTATTTCAAATGCTGGAATTATAAGGAATGAATGGCCTTTTTGTTGAATTTAACGGGGATATAAACTTGGAAAAGTCGCGGGAATACTGGACGAAGGCCTTCCGGCCTTCGTCCAGTATTCCCGCGACTTTTCCAAGTTTATACCCTGATAAATTCCACAAGAAGGTCATTCATTCCTATAGTATCCTTCAGGCAGTAACACCAAACACGGGACACGACCCGCGAAACGCAAGACGATCAGAGATGTCATCAACCCCGGGGAAACGTCTCCGGACTTCATTGACAAGGTGCTGAAAGAGAAGCGATTCCAGCGAAGGATGAGGGAGAAACGCCTGGAAAGAAAGGCTGTGGAGGCAGACCAGCCCTTCTATATGAAGTACGAAGTCACCCTGGACGATGTCAGGGAAAAGGAAAGAACTGGAAACATAAACATTCCAATACTGCATACAGGTGAGAAGAGCGCGGATTGTTCGTCAAGTGTTTCCCATGAGCAGTCCGGAGAACTTCTGGTTAGCTGTGATGATGTGAGGAGAGCAGATTCAAATGAGAATGGTGGTAATAATGATGTGGTGGAAATATGTGATAAAGATACATTGCAATTATGCAATAATATTGACCATAACTGCCAAACGCAAATTGAATCAACAATACATGAAGACAATAAACGCCAAGCAGAAATGGAATTGACTGTTGAAATACGTGATGAATGTGCCACTGCTGGAACAGACCGTGTCAGCAATAATGATTTAATGGAAGTAAGTGATGGACAGCCTTTACCTGTGGACAACCATGTTGATGTGGCATATAGCAGTAAAGGAGAACCAACTGTTGACACAGGTGCTGATGGTGACTTTGTCCATACTGTGGACGTAGCTGACAGTGAACTGATACACCTAACTGAGGACAAGTACAATCTACCTGACACTGTCAAACAGCTAGATGAAGTTAATGATATTACTGTGGCTGAAGTTAATACTTATATACAGAACTCAGCAGCTGAGCTAGACGAGTTTAACGTCAGCAATAAGTGTAAGGGTGATATACTGTCACCACCTGTGGCTCCATCACCTGTGCCATCATCGTCGTCATCATCATCTATCAGGTAACATGTTGTGTATTTGCCGACTACGTACTTACTGATAACACAATGTAGATCAGGCATTGACTTGTAGCCTATTTCACCAACATTGCAAAGTATACTTTTCTAGCAAAGTATACTTTGAGGGAGAAATTTTCAATTTTAGGATAAATTTATTAATTTTTAGCCAGGTTTTTGGGAAAAAAATCCAGGCTATTGGATTGGTGAAAGCCGGGCGGGTGGGCGGGCGGGCGTGCGGGCGGCGTCCACAATCAATGTTAAGTTTTCGTGTTTGAGTCCATTTCTTTGTTACTGTACCACCTAGGACCACCAAACTTTCACAGCTTCATAATCAAGGGGTGCCCACCACATATCACTATCCAACATGTTACTTTTTTTTTTAACTTGACCCATTTTTTCCGGGCAGTCGACTTAGCCATTTTCAATGTTAAGTTTTCGCGTTTACAATGTTAAGTTTTCGTGTTTAAGTCCATTTCTTTGGTACTGTACCACCTAGGACCACCAAACTTTCACAGCTTCATAACCTACCACATACAACTACCCAACATGTCACCATTTTTTTACCTTCACCTATTATTTCTACGTAATTGACTTAGCCATTTTCAACGTTAACTTTTTAACGTACGTCTGGTTAAATTTTTTTTGGTTAATTTTTTTTTCGTTATACTATATCTCTGCAACTGTTTCGCCCATTACCTTGAAACTTCACATGGGTGTTTATCATCATCCATATTTTCATTCTAACCCCCAACCGTGCGGCCCCTGTGCGCAATGTCAAGGTCAAATTACTTTGAATTTATTTGTTAAAGTTTTTTCCTGTACTATATCTCTGCAACTGCTTCACCCATTACCTTGATACTTCACATGGGTGTTTATCATCATTGTCGCACCCCCTTGCGGAAAGCGCGATATCGTCCGCATTTTGGCATACGTCCGTCTGTCCGTGTGTCCGGTTAAAGTTTTTTCGTTAAAGTTTTTCCATCTACTATATCTATTTGTTTAGTGTCCATGCCTCGCCCCAAGGCGCGACATGCAGGCCACGGCCATCTAGTCAACAAAAAGTGGGTATAATTATGTTATCCAAGTGTCCATGCTTGGAAAAAACCTGGCCTTCGTGGCTTTGCCTCGTTTCTTGTTTTGAACTTGACCCATTTTTTCCGCGCAGTCAACTTAGTCATTTTCAATGTTAAGTTTTCGCGTTTACAATGTTAAGTTTTCGTGTTTAAGTCCATTTCTTTGGTACTGTACCACCTAGGAACACCAAAATTTCACAGCTTCATAACCAAGGGGTGCCTACCACATACAACTATCCAACATGTGACCATTTTTTTTACCTTCACCTATTATTTCTACGTAATTGACTTAGCCATTTTCAACGTTAACTTTTTAAAACGTCTGGTTAAAGTTTTTTGGTTAAAAGTTTTTCGTTATACTATATCTCTGCAACTGCTTCGCCCATTACCTTGAAATTTCACATGGGTGTTTATCATCATCCATATTTTCATTCTACCCCCCAACCGTGCGGCCCCTATGCCCAATGTCAAGGTCAAATTACTTTGAATTTTATTGTTTTTTTGTGTACTATATCTCTGCAACTGCTTCACCCATTACCTTCATACTTCACATGGGTGTTTATCATCATTGTCGCGCCCGATTGCGGAAAGCGCGATATCGTCGGCAATTTGGCATACGTCTGTCCGTCCGTCCGTCCGTCCGTCCGGGCCAACATCGGGGGTTTAGGAGCTTAGGGTAAGGGTTAGTAACAAAGGATTCCTTTGTTATAGTCGGTTAGCTCATAATTCCATTGATCTTTAGGAGCTAATCCTTTGATCTTTTAAAGAACAAATAGCTCATAACTCCCAAATGTTTGAACGTCCGTCCGTGTGTCCGGTTAAAGTTTTTTGGTTAAAGTTTTTCCATCTACTATATCTATTTTTTTAGTGTCCATGCCTCGCCCCAAGGCGCGACATGCAGGCCACAGCCATCTACAAAAAGTGGGTATAATTATGTTATCCAAGTGTCTATGCTTGGAAAAAACCTGGCCTTCGTGGCTTTGCCTCGTTTCTTGTTATTATACTGAATTTATTACATTATCACAGCCATTTTGGCTGTGATAATGTAATAAATTCAGTATAATAATTCTGCATACTTTTATTCATCAAATATATGCAGTGGTTAGTTCAATATGAAATAATGCATTTCGGGAAAAATAAATGATTACTCCCTCAAAGTATACTTTGCTAGATAAGTATACTTTGCAATTTTGATGAAATCGGCTACTGATATGAATATCCGGGTTATAACGATTTGACAAAAACTATTTTATATTTGGTCATAAAACTTTACCAGATACATTGCTCCAGATAAGGAATTAGTAATTGAGTATTGTCACTCCATCATTTCTGAAGCAATTGGGTATTTCAAAATTTTAATTGGGTATTTCAAAATTTTAATTGGGTAAAATAAAATCACACTACTGTTTACACATCAACAGACAGCAATTATTGAATAGTTTGCTCCGAAATGAAAACATGTCGTGGCATTTGAAATACCAAGATGTGTTTTCATGGAAAGTAAAATAAATATGCTATATTTGTGGTCTGTTTATTGTTTTCTGCAGCATGATAAAGGTACCACAAAATGGTTTGGCTTTTTGATACTTGCTACTTCTGATTTCAATTGGGCTTTTGGCAATTTTAATTGGATATTTAAGCAAATACGCAGCTTATCTGGAGCTCTGCTGATAAATAGAATACAGCACCAGTCTACTGTCTGTTGATATTAAGTTATCAGACTTGACTCAGAAACGGTAGGAATTCCTCGACAAGCCTCGGAATTCCTACGCGTTTCCTAACCTTTGTCTGATAAACTTGATAATATGGTGTCAGCTAATTTCCAAAAATGTTTAAATGTCTTTACCATGCCGATATGCTGTTAAAATTCCCTGAACATTCAAAGCAGTCACCTGTGTGTGTTTTCAATGTCACATTTGTCTGATGATATTAATAAAAATGACGAACAGCATACAGGATCAGCGTAGCAAAATTGGTACTAAACTTGAAACAATACTATCCAGTGACATAATGACATGTTAGTTTCTTTGGTGAATTATTAATTTAAGCAAGACCACTATTTAATCAATAGTCTCATAATTTTACACATTTTGACTATTATGAATAACTTTTTATCAAACTATCGTAATGTGATAAACTTGTGATGTACATGTAGTGTAGCGTTCAATCTGACAGCTAGTTTATTCCAAAATCAACATAATTTATTATAACATACACTAGGCAAAATTTGATGTGAATCAGGGCTCCAGATAAGGAATTATTAATTGAGTATTTTCACTCCATCATATCTGAAGCAATTGGGTATTACAAAATTTTAATTGGGTAAAATAAAATCACACTACTGTTTACACATCAGCAGACAGCAATTATTGAATAGTTTGCTTCAAAATGAAAACATGTCTTGGTATTTCATTAGAATTGTCTCCTTGGAGACAATTCTAATGAAATGCCAAGATGTGATTTCATGGAAAATAAGAAAAATATGCTATATTTGTGGTCTGTTTATTGTTTTCTGCAGCATGATAAAGGTGCCACAAATTTGTTTTTGCTTTTTGATACTCGCTATTTCTGATTTCAATTGGGTTTTTAGCAATTAGACGAAATGACAGTATCAAATGACCAACCTGGTATTCTTTATCTAGTGATGCTGGACAATACAGAAACAGTGGCAAGTTCGCTGTGCTGTCGAACCTCGCTGATGACAACAGTGTAGTGGCTGCTCCGAGTGTGGAGAAGGTATCGCGACCACGGAAGCGTTCCCGCGGTGTGCGTGGGGCGGCTAGTGGCTCAGCTGGTGTGTGCAGGGCGGAGAGTTGGCGAGTGGCGGGGGATCTGGTCGTACAGGTGGACGGGCTGCCGGGTGGCTGCGACACGACGGACCTACAAGCGCTGGTGGCCAGTTTCGGCTGTGTGCTCGACTACCAGGTGCTGGCCACCTCCGCCAGATTCAGGTTCGTTTGATTATATTGGCCCTAAATATGTATTTTATACCTATATAAGAAATACATTTGGATATCGGCATATTGTATAAAAAAAGATTGAAACTTATATTATTTGTAATCTTAGCATGTTTTGTGTGATACCTAATATCGTGGTCTGTAGTATCGACAGGCTTAACACCCACACCAACGGTCAATGGCATATACTATGCATATACTATGCCATTGACCGTTTGTGTGGATGTTAACTCTCTGCATGCTAGCGGCGAAAATATCCGCCAAACGAATTAGGAGTGTATGTTTTATTTCTCTCCGTAAATATGTCTTGAAATTTCATTAGAATTGAGTCCTCGGGACTCAATTCTAATGAAATTCCAAGACATATTCATGATATTTACGGGGAGAAATACAAGAAAATATGATGAATTTTTGTCCGCTAGTTTTGAACTATTTATAGCCCACAAGATTCCCAGCATGCAAAGAGTTAAGCCTGTCAATACTACAGACCACAACTCCAATATTTGCAAACAATGTATGGTCGTTCAAATGATACTTGAAACCGACGATGGATGATGCGTGCATAGTAGAGAATTCACATCAATTCTTGAGGTTACGGTTTCAATCACCCGTCCTACGCATGAACATAATAATATTTCCATATCATTGGTCTTTCACATGAGACTTGAAACTGAGGACCCGTCTATATGACATTAGCTTGTGCTGCGATGCTAAACCCTTTCACATTTTTTCAATTATAATAGGTAGATTATGATGATCCTGCTTGCAATGAAGCGTCTCATCAGATCATCAGACAAAACTAACCGCAAAGATTAAAATTAGCATTGAATAGTCCATTCCAGTAGCTTAGGGCACAGGTTGAAGTAACGGACCGAGGTCTATAAATACATTAAATATGCCTAAAAGCATCAATAACTGTAACAGGAAATCTCCCCTGCTTAAGCCTAGGAAATATTCCCCTCCGCCTGGAAATCCCCCCCCTCCCTCCCCCTCCCCCCCCTCCCCCCCTCCCCCCCCCCCCCCCCCCCCCCGATCACCACCTTCACAGACACTGTCCACAAAACTTTTAATGTATTTTCATATACATTGTTGATATTGTGCTCAGGAGCATACAAAATGCACATGCTAGAACCAGTCTATTGATAACAGAGGATGTAATATTCCTACATGTATACCCAACTAACATAGTCATAATGTATGTCTGCTTGTGGAGAAGTATGTGAATAGGCGAGGCATCATTTTCTATAAAAGAGCTCTCCAATTTAGTATAATATCTATACATAGACAATATAGTGGTGGTGGGGTGGTAGAGATTCTATTTACCGGTATATGCAATAATTCCCCACCTTACCGTACCATAACTATTATGTATGTTGGCTGTAGAGAGTTCTCTAGGTTAAATCTCTACCATAGCTGCATATGAATTGGTATAAATGTATAGCACATGGTGGGGGTGGGTCTAGAAAATATAAACAGTATATCTGTGTAGTACAGCAAGCATGTGGCATGTATTGGTGGGTGGGGGGAGATTTTCCTAGGAAATATTCCCCCCCGCCACCATCTACCATATGCATAGTGGATATGGACGTCTCTTTGTAGACAAGAACAGCCCACGATTGGGGGAGTATTTCTGATGAAATGAAATAATGTATGTTGGTGTAGAACAAATAGCATGTGGCATGTATTGGTGGGGGGGGGGGGGGGGAGAGGAGTTCCATTTTTCCTAGGAAATATCCCCCCCACCACCATCTACCCTATGCATTGTGGATGTGATTGTCTCTTTGTAGACACGAATAGCCCACGATTAGGGGAGTATTTCTGAAGAAACAAAATAATGTATGCTGGTGTAGAACGGACAGCATGTGCCATGTATTGGTGGTGGGGGGGGGGGATTTTCCTAGGAAATATCCCCCCCCCACCATCTACCATACGCAAAGTGGATGTGAATGTCTCTTTAGAGAAGGTTTGAAGAATAGCATTTGAGGTATTTTCTGAAGAATATGAAATTGGTGAAGAGATGCAGTGCATTGATATTCTGAGGGGTGAAATTATGAAATGTTGCAAAGAGATGGGGGATTGTCATTGTGCATGGTATTGGTGGGCAGGGGAAATATCGCCATCTACCATACAAAGGGGAGAAGGGGGTGGGGGTTATTCTTGTCTACAAAGAGACATTCACATCCGCTATGCATATGGTAGTGGTTGGGGGGGGGGGAATATTTCCTAGGAAAATCTCCCCCCCCCCCCCTCCCTCAATCATGCCACATGCTATCTGTTCTACACCAACATACTTTTTTCATCATGATAGGGGGGGTTATTTTTGTCTACAAAGAGAAATTCACATCCGCTATGCATATGGTAGATGGTTGAGGGGGGGGGCGGGAATAATCCTAGGAAAATCTCCACACCTCATCACTCAATACATGCCAAATACTTGCTATCTGTCCTACACCACAAATACATTGTCATCATGAGGGAGGGGGGTTATTCTTGTCTACAAAGAGACATTCACATCCGCTATGCATATGATAGATGGTTGGGCGGGGGGGATATTTCCCAGGAAAATCTCCCCCCCCCCCACCAATACATGCCACATGCTATCTGTTCTACACCAACATACATTATTTCATCAGAAATACTCCACGGGGGGGGGGTGGGGGGGGGGGGGGAATTTCCTCTCCCCCCGCCAATATGCGTCATATGCTAACTGTTCTACACAAACATTTTCACTTGATCAGAAATCTTCCCCCAATCTTGATATTCTTGTCTATCAAGGGACTTACACTATGCATATGGTAGATTGGGGTGGGGTGTGAGCGAGGTGATTTTTTTATGTTCCCATTTCTTATACTACCAAATGACATACATTGTGCCTATGTGCACATGTTTGGTGGGAAATAATTCTGCCTTGTAGCATTCAAACACAAACTTTTGGATGGGGGGGGGGGGTGGAGAATTTCCAGGGTGGGGGGGGGAGAATTTCTGGAAGTATTCCCCCCCCCCCCCAGGGGGGTGGGGGAAGATTTCCAGGGGAGAGAATTTCCTGTGACACCGGTATATGGAGGGAGTAAAATAAAAAAAAATAGCTTTTTTTTTTTCTTCATTTATTGATGCTTTTAGGCATATTTAATGTATTTATAGACCTCGGTCCGTTACTGCAACCTGTGGCTTAGGGGTGAAAGTATTATTTGGTTCATTTGTGTGCAGGTTGAACAGCCCGGACTCCTGTGAATATACGATCCAGTGCCTCAACGGGACAGATACACTGTTTCCTGGTAAGCTAATATAGATGCATTGCTCCAGATAAGCTGCGTATTTGCGTAAATACCCAATTTAAATCAGAAGTAGTGAGTATCAAAAAGCAATGATAACCATTGTGGTACCTTTATCATGCTGCAGAAAGCAATAAACAGACCACCAATATAAACATATTTTTCTTATTTTTCCATGAAAACACATCTCGGTATTTCATTAGAAATGTCTCCAAGGAGACAATTCTAATGAAATGCCAAGATATGTTTTCATTTCGAAACAAACTAATCAATAATTGCTGTATGTTGATGTGTAAACAGTAGTGTGATTTAATTTTACCCAATTAAAATTCTGAAATACCCAATTGCTTCAGAAATGATGGAGTAACAATACTCAACTAGAGCAGCTTGAGCTGCATCAACGGTTTGAGCCTCAAACATTGATTTCATGTGTAACTAAGCTTTAGCCCAAGGTGTAAACTATCGGTTGCAAAATGAATTTCTGAAGTTTTAGAATGAACAGTCCAACATTATTGTGTTCGCATCATCACACCGATGTGGGGCCGGTTAGCTTAGAGGTAGAGCGATGGACTCGGAGCGAGGGATACCGGGTTCGATCCTCAGCCAAAGTTTTAGCTAAGGACTGAATATCGACTACAGCAAAAACAATTGAAATCGAATGATAAATAACGAAGCTGACGTCACATCCGTTTGCTCTATTTTGAAAACTTGAAAAAATACGTTCATCTTTGACATCGAATTGAGCCGTAAGTAGTCAAGAATATAGCTCTGAAAATATCATCTTTCATGCGGCTGACACTCCCCTATCACCCTGGCAAGAAATTATGTTGCTGACAGTACTGTACAAATTGGAAAACGTTTGTAAAGACCACCCGTTATCAGCCGAAATTCGGCAAAATCGTTGAAAAGTATGTACATTTTTCAAATTCAAATGCATATAGATCTTTTATTTGAGCAGATAGCCTAAAACTGTCAGCGAATCTGAGATAGAGAATTTTGTCAGCTTTCCAATGCAAAAAGAATTCTTGAAATCGGTTGGAAAATAATAAGGAAGTTATAGGAAGTATGACGTCACTTCCGTTTTCGTGGAAAGTAGCATTAAAAGATATCTGAAAATCTCTGAGTCTTTGCTCACACTTGATCCGAATCGGTATGCAAAATTTGAAGTCGATCCGACCAGCGGTTTGTGTGAGATGAGGGAGCCCGTAAGCTCAGCGGATGATTATTTTTCGATAGTTATCGCCCTTAAATGGCAGTTTACGCCATTTGTAAATACACCTAATAAAACGGAAATATGCAATATTCCGCCAGTGAAGTTTTCGTTTGTTTTTTCACCATAGGCCGGGCACAAAGCGGGAAAGTTTTAGCTAAAGGACTGAAATATCGACCGCGCAAGAAATTTGAAATCTATTGATAAATAACGAAGCTGACGTCACATCCGTTTGCTCTATTTTGAAAACTTGAAAAAAGACGTTCATCTTTGACATCCAATAGAACCGGAAGTAGTCAAGATAGAGCTCTGAAAATTATCATCTTTTATGCGCCTGACACTCCCCTATCACACTGGCAGGAAATTATGTTGCTGACATTACTGTACAAATTGGAAAACGTTTGTAAAGACCACCCGTTATCAGCCGAAATTCGGCAAAAATTCGGCAAAATCGTTGAAAAGTATGTACATTTTTCAACTTCAAATGCCTATAGCTCTCTTATTTGACCAGATAGCCGAGAACTGTCAGCGAGGCCGAGATAGAGAATGTTGTCAGCTTTCCAATTCAAAAAGAATTTTTGAAATCGGTTGGAAATAAGGAAGTTATAGAAAGTTATAGAAAATATGACATCACTTCCGGTTTCGTGGAAAGTGGCATTAAGATATTTCTGAAAATCTCTGAGTCTCTGCTCACACTTGATCCGAATCGGCATGCAAAATTTGAAGTCGATCCGACCAGCGGTTTGGGCTGTAGACTGAACGGCTGAATAAAAAAAAAAAAAAAAAAAAAAAAAAAAACAACAAATACAATAGGTTTTCGGCACAGCCGAAAGCCGCCTCAAACCTAATTACTAATTCCCTATCTGGAGGAGGAGGAAGGGGGGTGTGGTGGACTGCACAGAACTTCTTGATATTTCACAAATGCATGCCGCTTATGGTTCTCTATGATCCTGTGATGAATCCATGACCTCCAATCACCGCTCGTCCTAAGGTCAAGGTCTCAAACTTGGGGCATTCTCAAAACTTGTTTTTCTGTCATCGCTTACCGACCTTCTTGACATATACAGTATATACATTCCTCCGACGGTCTTCTATCATATTGTAACAAATCTATGACCTCCACTTACACCTACAGTAGAAGATCGATCTCTCGAACCAGTAACGGACTCAAATAAAAGTTTGAGTCAGGAGTAGTTCGAAGGAAAGAAAATCAATACTAGTCAGAGATTTCATTCCATTTAGGAATGACACCATTGATTAATGTGTGTATGGCATTCTGGAAGAAATATCAAATAAACAAATATAATGAATTAATTATTTCAATATGTACATATATGCATACGTAAATAAATAAACTGTTAATTGTATCCCCCGGACTCCGTCGGGGGATACTATGGATTTGACAGCGCGCCGCGTCCGCGTCCGCCGCAGACACTTCTTGTCCGGAGCATAACTCGAACACCCTTTGGAATATTTTCATGAAACTTCACACATGTATAGACCACGACCCAAAGGTGTGTCGCGCACAAGAATGACAACTCTTGCATAGCTAATTTTTGAGTTATCTCCCTTTTTTGTTTCTCGCACTGATTTCGTGTCCGGAGCATAACTCCACCACCCTTTGGAATATTTTCATGAAACTTCACACATGCATAGACCACGACCCGAAGGTGTGTCGCGCACAAGAATGACAACTCTTGCATAGCTAATTTTTGAGTTATCTCCCTTTTTTGTTTTGCGTACTGATTGACCATAACTCGACCACCCTTTTGGAATATTTTTATGAAACTTAACACATTCAATTAGACCACGAACCGAAGGTGTGTCGTGCACAAGAATGACAACTCTTGCATAGCTAATTTTTGAGTTATCTCCCTTTTTTGTTTTCGCTCACTGATTTCCTGTCCGGAGCATAACTCGACCACCCACCCTTTGGAATATTTTCATGAAACTTCACACATGCATAGACCACGACCCGGAGGTGTGTCGCGCACAAGAATGACAACTCTTGCATAGCTAATTTTTGAGTTATCTCCCTTTTTTGTTTTGCGCACTCTACAAACTGGACAATAATGCATGAAGACCTGTTTTCTTCGTCTGCTCTCTGTACACCTTTTCTGGTGTGCTCTGTACACCTTCTTTACCTGTAGAGAGAACAATAGAAACTGGGAGAACCATGTGCTAGCATGGGCTAGCATGTGCAGATGTCCAGTGCTTGACCACTGCTGACCAGGTAATTTATACAGGTAAATCACTACATTGGGTACTGTGTTGAAAATATTGTGGCATTATGTGGACCTGTGCAGATTTTTGTAGATAAATATAGGACTATTAAAAAAATCTGGTCTCCAATAGCAAGCATTATTATTTTTAAACTTTTTTTTTTCATTTTATTTATTTATTTTTTTTTTTTCATTTTTTTTTTTTCATTTTTTTTTTATTTTTTTTATTTTTAATTTTTTTTTTAATTTTTTTTTTTCTTTTTTTTTTTTTCTTTTTTTTTTCGTTTTTTTTTTTCTTCAAATTATTTTTCAATTTTTGTCTAGTAGCATAAGGTCGTAAGTGCTTTATACAGACTATTCACCTGTGCATGTGCTAGCATGTGCAACTGACCACTGACCACTTACAGGTAATTTATACAGGTAAATGATTATATTACATTTCCGTAAACTGTGTTGAAAATATTGTGGCATTATGTGGACCTGTGCAGATATATGTAGATAAATATAGGACTATTAAAAAAAAATTCTGTGCTCCAGTAGCAAGCATTATTATTTTTAAACTTTTTTTTTCCATTTTTTTTTTTTATTTTTTTTTTCATTTTTTTTTTTCAAATTATTTTTCAATTTTTGTCTAGTAGCATAAGGTGGTAAGTGCTATATACAGACTATTCACCTGTGCATGTGCTAGCATGTGCAACTGACCACTGACAACTTAATTTATACAGGTAAATGATTATATTACATTTCCGTAAACTGTGTTGAAAATATTGTGGGAATATGTGGACCTGTGTATATATGATATGTAGATAAATATAGGACTATTAAAAAACATTCTGGGCTCCAGTAGGGAGCATTATTCTTTTTCTTTTTTTTAATTTAATTTTTTTATTTTTTTTTCATTTTTTTTTTTACATTCTTTTTCAATTTTTTAACTGACCACTAACTTATTACAGGTAATTTTATACAGGTACATTATTACATTTCCGTAAACTGTGTTGACAATATTGTGGCAGTATGTGGACCTGTGCAGATATATGTAGATATATAGGACTATTAACAAAAATTCTGGGCTCCAGTAGCGAGCATTATTTAAAAAAAAAAAATTGTATATTACATTTCCGTAAACTGTGTTGAAAATATTGTGGCATTATGTGGACCTGTGCAGATATATGTAGATAAATATAGGACTATTAAAAAAAAATTCTGGGCTCCAGTAGCAAGTATTATTATTTTTTATTTTTCAACTTTTTTTTTCAATTTTTTTTTTCAATTTTTTTTTATTTTTTTTTTTACATTCTTTTTAAATTTTTTAACTGGCCACTAACTTATTACAGGTAATTTATACAGCTAAATTATTACATTTACCTAAACTGCGTTGACAATATTGTGGCAGTATGTGGACCTGTGCAGATATATGAGATAAATATAGGGACTATTAAAAAAATTCTCGGCTCCAGTAGCGAGCATTATTTTTTTTATTTACATTCTATATTACATTTCCGTCAACTATGTTGAAAATATTGTGGCATTATGTGCACCTGTGCAGATAGATATATGTACATAAATATAGGACTATTAACAAATAATTCTGCGCTCCAGTAGCTTCACACATGCATAGACCCTAAAGGTGTGTCGCGCAAGAATGACAACTCTTGCATCACTAATTGTTTAGTTATCTCCCTTTGTCCGTCACCGATTTTGTCTCCGGAGCATAACTCGATCACCCTTTTTTCAAACTACTTGTGTATCTGGGGAGGGGGATACACATGCGCTTGTCGACAAGCGTCCATTTCTAGTTAAACTGAATATTACACACCGTCTCGTCTTTGTTTTTTGTTTTTTTCGTATCGAAACCCGGAAGTTGTCGTGAGCAACATTCCCATTGTAAACGTGTTTATTTTACTATGCTATAATTAAGCTTGACAACCACAACTTCACAACCATGGACCATTTGTATTGCTAGTGAATGTTTTTTTATCACGGATCATTTGCATTCACAAGCAGTAAAGTGTTTGCAAAAGATTGGCGTAAAATAACATTCAATAAACGAAAGTAGACAGGTGCGAAACATCATATTCCAAGAATGTGTCTATAAATAGCACACTGGTTTACTAAATATACAAATAAAATTTAAAAATGTTAAAGGCGGAATATTATTTTCTAAACATTCGTCACTCAGGAATACAAATAATTCGTTATTTAATGTCACCACCTGTCAAGCGAAACAAATCAAAGAGACTGCCAATCGTGATATTCACACCTCGTTAGGCAAACAGATCAGCTGGCAACAGACTTGCCTGTTCGAGCTATCAATAGCACTTTACGTTGATTGACTGACCAAGGGACCGTGACTTTGGTTCGAGAGTTTGACTTTGTCGTAGTTCGAATTTAAAAAAATATATGATTTATATAGGGAAATTTGTCGGGACCACAGGACGAGTTCGAATTTTCCAGAGTGTTTGACAGAGACCTGTTTGAGAGATCGCTCTTCTACTGTATTTCAAGGTCACAGTAGGATTATAAAAAAATTCCGAGCATTGACTCAAATGTGGCTGTTACTGGAGAAATGGGCTTATGGGGCATGCGACCAGTGTAGCCCCAGATCAGCCTGCGCGTCTGCAGTCTGATCAGCGTCTGCACTGTTCGCGATTCAGTCAATGAATCAACCGTAATGCTCCTAACATACCGTTTTGATCCTTATCAGGCTTCACGAGTTCACTAGAAGATCAAAAGTTTGGTCATCCACAAATCCCATAATCCCCATTTCTTCAGTCACAGCCACAAATATCATGCTGGAAATTGAGCCGTTTTGTTGAGCCAGAGCTGCGCTAGTTGCCAGTTATAAGAAAAGGCGAGGATTCATGCAGGTTCTGTGATACGTTCTCCAATTCACAGGGCTCCAGATAAGCTTTGTGTTTAAAGAGTTTCAAATTTCAAATTAAATGCGTATTTTATTTTTACAAATGGATTATTGACTTTCTGCATTATTAAATGGTGAACAAATGATAAAAAATAATTTAAACATTCACTTATTTGAGTGTAGTTTTACTTATTCACTTATTTATACTGTAATACAGTTGAAAATTTACTTAGTTGAGCTGCAAAAATGCAAACAGTGTTTGCTTTTTACAGCTCAACTTAATACATTTTCAACTTTATTACAGTGTTTCCACTACTCAATTTGAAAATCAATGTGCATTTTCACATTGCTGGGAGTATTTATTTTGATAATCAATGCGTATTCAGCTAAAATAAGTGTGTAAAATATGCCCCTTATCTGGAGCGCTGAATTCAGCTATCACACCTGCCATCTGTACCCCAAAAGACATTTCGGGGTAAACAATTATAGTCACCTTCCTGTTCATCTTTCCGTCTGTCCGAGAGGTGCATTAACAGTTTCAGCTACCTATTACTGTAAGGCAGATTGGTTTGAAACTTCTTATACAGCTTGTTCATCATCCATATTTTCAATCCATAGCCCACCCATGCGGCCCCTATTCTCAAGGTCAAGGTCAAATGACTTCTGCACTTTTCTGAACACAGAGCTGTCAACCATACAAACATTAACGCCAATGTTTGCAAATGCTTTAGATTCCGATGGGCCAGCTCGTATAAGATGTCGCATCAGGATCTACATGCCAGAGCTCCAGATAGGCTGCGTATTTGCTTAAATACCCAATTAAAATCGTCAAAAACCCAATTGAAATCAGAAGTAGCGAGTATCAAAAAGCAATACAAAATGTATGGTACCTTTATCATGCTGCAGAAAACAATAAACATACCACACATATAGCATATTTTTCTTACTTTCCATGAAAACACATCTTGGTATTTCATTAGAATTGTCTCCAATTATAATGAAATGTCAAGACATGTTTTCATTTCGAAGCAAACTATTCAATAATTGTGTGATTTCGTTTTACCCAATTCAAATTTTGAAATTCCCAATTGAAATTATAGAGTGACAATACTCAATTACTTATTCCTTATCTGGAGCCCTGACATGCACACCAAAATGTGAATGAATCGTACACACTTCCCCCGTTTTCTACTGAATGAGGTAGTCTGAAAATTAACATGGAAGAACCCATTTGAGTTACATAGAAGTGAATTAGTTACAAGTGAATTAAACCTCAATAAAACGTTCTGCTTATAAAATGTTCTAAGCATCTTCTCGAAATTCATACTCAAAATCATAGTCTGATTGGCCGAGACTGGGCACTGCTCACAGCTCAAAACGGGCTGCTTATATAATGTTCTGAGCATGTTTTATAAATTCATATTCAAAATCAGGAAGTTTGATTGGTTCTCAATCAAACTCGCTGATTTCGAGCATGCTTAGAAAGTTTTATAAGCACAGGCCGTGATCCATTTCAGATGGTGGCAGTACTATATCCGTATACAGTGTACGATGATATCCAGCAAGCTGTAGATTGTCTACAGTGCTGACTGACCGACCGGCCAGATACCAGTATTCGAGACAAGCCATGTGCCTTATGCCGAACTGCAGTCGAACCTGTGAACAACGGCCGGCCAAGGGAAGTGGCCAAAGTGGTCGTTGTTCCAAGGGTCAAACATTTTCCTTTCACAATAAAGTCGGCCACGTATTTCGCATTCTGTTGTAATCTATAAGCATGCATAGAAAATGCATGGCCTTGACTGTATACACTTCCACCTGTATGTGTGATCTTTCATAAAAAATATTTACACAAACTATGATATTTTCTGTCGACAGTTGATGAAATTTTTAGAGCAAATGCAGAATAGAATTGTGCATTTGCGCAGAACATACCGTCAACTTTCTACATCGTTTACGGGAAATATCTTAAATTTTGTAAATATTTTGGTTAGTATGGCATTTGTGGCCAGCCTATCTCCTGATCTGTGATCAAGAAAATTGTGGCTTATGACATTTCTAGCAGGTCTAGCTCTTGATCTGTGATCATAGGATTGTGGCTTATGGCATTTGTGGCCAGTCTATCTCCTGATCTGTGATCAGAGTATTGGTGAGTATGAAACTTGTGGCCGGATTATCTCTGATCTGTGTTCAGAGAAGTGGGGAGTATGGCATTTGTGGCCAGTCTATCTCCTGATCTGTGATCAGAGTATTGGCGAGTATGCAATTTGTGGCCTGTCTATCTCCTGATCTGTGTTCAGAGAAGTGGGGAGTATGACATTTGAGGCCGGTCTATCTCCTGATTTGTGTTCAGAGAAGTGGGGAGTATGGCATTTGAGGCCGGTCTATCTCCTGATCTGTGTTCAGAGAAGTGGGGAGTATGACATTTGAGGCCGGTCTATCTCCTAATATGTGTTCAGAGAAGTGGGGAGTATGGCATTTGAGGCCGGTCTATCTCCTAATATGTGTTCAGAGAAGTGGGGAGTATGGCATTTGTATATCTCCTGATCTGTGTTCAGAGAAGTGGGGAGTATGACATTTGAGGCCGGTTTATCTCCTGATCTGTGTTCAGAGAAGTGGGGAGTATGACATTTGAGGCCGGTCTATCTCCTAATATGTGTTCAGAGAAGTGGGGAGTATGGCATTTGAGGCCGGTCTATCTCCTAATATGTGTTCAGAGAAGTGGGGAGTATGGCATGTGTATATCTCCTGATCTGTGTTCAGAGAAGTGGGGAGTATGACATTTGAGGCCGTTCTATCTCCTAATCTGTGTTCAGAGAAGTGGGGAGTATGGCATTTGAGGCCGGTCTATCTCCTGATCTGTGTTCAGAGAAGTGGGGAGTATGACATTTGAGGCCGGTCTATCTCCTAATATGTGTTCAGAGAAGTGGGGAGTATGGCATTTGTATATCTCCTGATCTGTGTTCAGAGAAGTGGGGAGTATGACATTTGAGGCCGGTCTATCTCCTGATCTGTGTTCAGAGAAGTGGGGAGTATGGCATTTGTATATCTCCTGATCTGTCATCAGAGAATTGTATCTTTTGGCATTTGTGGTCAGTCGAGCACCAGTAACCTATTTCACCAAACTTGCAAAGCATACTTATCTAGTAAAGTATACTTTGAGGGAGTAATCATTTATTTTTCCCGAAATGCATTAGGATAATGTAATAAATTCAGTAAAATAAAAGTGAATAAATTTATCCTTAAATTAAAATTTTCTCTCTCAAAGTGTACTTAGCAAGATAAGTATACTGTGCAATTTTGGTCTAATAGGCTACTGGTCTGTGTCTGTGACAGGAGACAGTCTGGCTTCATATTTACTGCATCCTTTATTGTGACAAGTCGATAAAAATAGGGGAATTTAAATCTTTGCATGCCGGCGGTGAAAATAACATCCAACAAATTACAAGTACCGGTTTGTTTTGTGTTTCTCCCTGTGAATATGCCTTGGAATATCATTAGAATTGAGTCCTCCGGACTCAATTCTAATGAAATTCCAAGACCTATTCATGATATTTATAGGGAGAAATAAAAGAAAATATATTGAATTACCGTCTGCTATTTTTGAACTATTTATAGCCCACAAATTTCCCAGCATGCAAATAATTGTATCCCCCGGACTCCGTCGGGGGATACTATGGATTTGACAGCGCGCTGCGTCCGCCGCAGACACTTCTTGTCCGGAGCATAACTCGAACACCCTTTGGAATATTTTCATAAAACTTCACACATGCATAGACCATGACCCGAAGGTGTGTCGCGCACAAGAATGACAACTCTTGCATAGCTAATTTTTTAGTTATCTCCCTTTTTTGTTTCTCGCACTGATTTCGTGTCCGGAGCATAACTCCACCACCCTTTGAAATATTTTCATGAAACTTCACACATGCATAGACCACGACCCGAAGGTGTGTCGGCGCAATGACAAATCTTGCACTAAGCTAATGAGTTATCTTGCATAGCTTATTTTGGAGTTATCTCCCTTTTTTGTTTGGGCACTGATTGACCATAACTCGACCACCCTTTGGAATATTTTTATGAAACTAACACATTGAATTAGACCACAAACCGAAGGTATGTCGTGCACAAGAATGACAACTCTTGCATAGCTAATTTTTGAGTTATCTCCCTTTTTTGTTTTCGCTCACTGATTTCCTGTCCGGAGCATAACTCGACCACCCTTTGGAATATTTTCATGAAACTTCACACATGCATAGACCACGACCCGGAGGTGTGTCGCGCACAAGAATGAAAACTCTTGCGTAGCTAATTTTTCAGTTATCTCCCTTTTTTGTTTTGTTTTGCGCACTCTACAAACTGGACAATAATGCATGAAGATCTGTTTTCTCGTCTGCTCTGTACACCTTTTCTCGTGTGCTCTGTACACCTTACATGTAGAGAGAACAATAGAAACTGGGAGAACCATGTGCTAGCATGGGCTAGCATGTGCAGATGTCCAGTGCTTGACCATTGCTGACCAGGTAATTTATACAGGTAAATTACTACATTGGGTACTGTGTTGAAAATATTGTGGCATTATGTGGACCTGTGCAGATATATGTAGATAAATATAGGACTATTAAAAAAAAATCTGGTCTCCAATAGCAAGCATTATTATTTTTAAACTTTTTTTTTTATTTTTTTTTTTTTTTTTTTTTTTTTCATTTTTTTTTTCAAATTATTTTTCAATTTTTGTCTAGTAGCATAAGGTCGTAAGTGCTATATACAGACTATTCACATGTGCATGTGCTAGCATGTGCAACTGACCACTGACCACTTACAGGTAATTTATACAGGTAAATGATTATATTACATTTCCGTAAACTGTGTTGAAAATATTGTGGCATTATGTGGACCTGTGCAGATATATGTAGATAAATATAGGACTATTAAAAAAAAATTCTGGGCTCCTGTAGCAAGCATTATTATTTTTAATTTTTAAACTTTTTTTCCATTTTTTTTTTTCATTTTTTTTTTCAAATTCTTTTTCAATTTTTGTCTAGTAGCATAAGGTTGTAAGTGCTATATACAGACTATTATCATATAATAAAACAATTATTGACTAGTGAGCCATAGAATATAATCTGATATTCTATGGTTCACTAGTCAATAATTGTATAATATGTTCGGGCCAGTGAAAATTGCTTTCGGGCCCAGGCTCGAGGTCAAGGCGGGACAAGGCGAGGCATCTGATTCCGCGGAATTCTTGTTTACTTATCTCCCTTTGTTGTTTCATGCTCTGATTTTGTATCCAGAGCATAACTCGAACACCCTTTGGAATATTTTTATGCCCCACCACGATAGTGGAGGGGGCATTTAGTGTTACCCTTGTCCGTCCGTCCGTCCGACCGTCCGTCCTCTTCATCCTTCGACCGATCTGCTTCATATTTCATATACGCATTGCAATGCTTCCTCTACCGCCCTGTGCCAAATCCACGTTCGTTCTGCCCCCGTCAAGCCCAGGGTCAAGGTCCCATACTTTGTACTTCAAAAACATTAACGCTTGGGTAAATATCTTATACTTTCTGTTTTCTTTCATGGATCATCTTCATATTTCATATACGCATTGCTCTAATGGTCCTCTACCGCCCTGTGCCAAATCCACGTTCGTCCTGCCCCACCAATCCCAGGGTCAAGGTCACATACTTGGTGCTTCAAAAACTTTAACGCTCAGGTAAATATCTTATAATTTTTATTTCCATTCACGGATCAACTTCATATTTCTATACGCGTTGCTCTAATGGTCGTCTACCGCCCTGTGCCAAATCCACGTTCGTCCTCGCCCCGCCAAGCCCAGGGTCAAGGTCACATACTTAGTGCTTCAAAAACTTTAACGCTCGGGTAAATATCTTATAATTTCTGTTTTCTTTCATGGATCATCTTCATATTTCATATACGCATTGCTCTAATGGTCCTCTACCGCCCTGTGCCAAATCCACGTTCGTCCTGCCCCCGCCAATCCCAGGGTCAAGGTCACCATACTTGGTGCTTCAAAAACTTTAATGCTCAGGTAAATATCTTATAATTTTCTTTCCATTCACGGATCAACTTCATATTTCATATATGCGTTGCTCTAATGGTCCTCTACCGCCCTGTGCCAAATCCACGTTCGTCCTGCCCCGCCAAGCCCAAGGTCAAGGTCACATACTTAGTGCTTCAAAAAACTTTAACGCTCAGGTAATATCTTATAATTTCTGTTTTCTTTCATGGATCATCTTCATATTTCATATACGCATTGCTCTAATGGTCCTCTACCGCCCTGTGCCAAATCCACGTTCGTCCTGCCCCCGCCAATCCCAGGGTCAAGGTCACATACTTGGTGCTTCAAAAACAAAAACTTTAATGCTCAGGTAAATATCTTATAATTTTTCTTTCCATTCACGGATCAACTTCATATTTCATATATGCGTTGCTCTAATGGTCCTCTACCGCCCTGTGCCAAATCCACGTTCGTCCCGCCCCCGCCAAGCCCAGGGTTAACATCATATACTTAGTGCTTCAAAAACTTTAACGCTCAGGTAAATATCTTATAATTTCTGTTTTCTTTCACGGATCAGCGTCATATTTAATATATGCATTGCTCTAATGGTCCTCTACCGCCCTGTGCCAAATCCACGTTTGTCCTGCCCCTGCCAAGCCCAGGGTCAAGGTCACATACTTGGTGCTTCAAAAACTTTAACGCTCAGGTAAAAGAAAATTTTGACTTGCAATTTGGCCTCATTTATTATCAAAGCGATATGTGGGACATCTGTGTTCTATGAACACATTTTCTAGTTTATTAAACTTCACACATGCATAGAAGACGACCCAAAGGTGTGTCGCACGTAAGAATGACAACTCTTGCGTCGTTAATTTCTTAGTTATCTCCCTTTGTTGTTTCGTGCACTGATTTCGTGTCTGGAGCATAACTCGAACACCCTTTGGAATATTTTCATGAAACTTCACACATGCATAGACCACAACCCTAAAGGTGTGTCCCGCAAGAATGACAACTCTTGCATCACTAATTCTTTAGTTATCTCCCTTTGTTTTTCCGTCACTGATTTTGTCTCCGGAGCATAACTCGAACACCCTTTTTTCAAACTACTTGTGTATCTGGGGAGGGGGATACACATGCGCTTGTCGACAAGCGTCCATTTCTAGTTTAATAATGTTTCTCATTTCTGGGACCCATAAGTCATCAATGTCTCAACTGATTTTTCAAGTGAAGTTTTACTTATCACCTTCGTATTTTCTGTGCGCCTTTATTACGATAATTATTTAGTTTTCTTGCACAGACTGCGTGCGATGAAAACACCATAGTTGTGATGAGAAATAAGAAAAATATGCAGGTGTTCATTTAGCAAAATGGTGTATTCTTGGCATAAAATTTGTTATAATGGTGTTTTTCAAGGTGTGGGATCAGATGTTTCAGAACGGCATGACGTCATGTTTTTAGATGTGTTTATAATAGATTTCCTTTACTATCTAAAGGGATGACATATTTTTATGAAATATACCGTAGCAAATGCGGTACACGTTGCCCTTTATTGTATAGGCAGCTTTAATCTCACAATTCTGTGATTTTGACTTGGAATCGGTAATACCGTAAATGTAAATAAAAACTAGAGCATGTGAATGTAAGAAATAAATGGTACTTGAATCTTTGTGAAAGTTATAAGTTATTGTAAATAAGTTTCAGAGCACCCATAAAACACATATGCCATCGTATTTGGTGCGCTATATATCATCAAAATCCGTCTGTTTTATTAGGAAGATTTTGAAGAAAATCTACTGTAAAAATTACGTCGCAGATTGCGTCACGTCGGAAAATCGGGTTCGGAAACCACGTGATCCCCCATCTTGTTTTTGCTCTGTGTAAAGTATGGAACTTGGGATGCCAAATGACTGCCACATGAACGTGATAAACAAAATTCATTTTTACATGTATATTTTAAAATGAACTGCACTATTTTTATACATGATTTTTATGCAGAATGTAATTTATTTATAGACACGTTACATGTATTTATAAAACGTGCTTGTGATAAATGTTCATTTACTTCAACATACCATACCATAAATGTTCCAATTACCTCAACATACCGTGTTTTTCTAATAAACGCTCCCAGGGCTATGCTTTTCGTGGGGATTAAAACGTGGAAAATAGGATCAAAATATGTTATTTTCACATACAAAAGCCATTTAAAACAAAGTTTTTAAATAACTTGTTTGTGAAAATAACATACATGTATTTAGAATGCAAATATAGGAGGGGGATGGGGGGGGGGGGCTACTATTAGAGATGGGGCGTTTATTAGAATAAATACACTATGCTATGGCGATGACCTGGTCAGCAGTGTGCTTCCATCCAGAGTATAAACCCATAGACTGCTGAGCACGAAAATTGTCGTCTGCTGTTGCTTTATATTTTGCCTTTTTTCTCAATAAAAACACGGTTTGACAGCACTTTAGAATCATTTCCAATGGAAATGATTCTAAAATGCTGTCAAATCGTGTTTTTGTTGAGAAAAATAAAAACAAAATTTACCAGCAGACGACAATTAAATTCAGCAGTGTAAGGGAGGCACATGTCTCAACGCCTGTGCTGTTTCTCCCCGATAGGCAGTATGGGATATGCCGATAGTCCATGTATGTGTGTGCAAACATACATGCACATGTTAGTAACAACTTTCATTTCTTAATAACTTATATTATCCCGTCAACACAGTGCGTACGTGCCGTGAAACACGGTGCCGTGAAACATTTTTTTGATATCCTGTCAATACGACCTAATCACTGCTTATGAATATGTGCGGTGACTGGGGTTATTTTTTTGCATTTTAAAGCCATGTGTAGGTGTTGACGGGATAAATAAAATAGTAGGTTAGTGCCGTGAATGGGGAAAATATCTGGCAAGGCTTAGGAAACGGGATGGGCGAGGCTCTGATTTTAATAATATTTAGCCACAATGGGTGTCTATCGATGGTGCTGTTTCATCATACACTCCACGTCTGAACACCCAAAGTCAAGGTTACTGAGGACTTGTGTTCACCTTGTCTTTGTTTTTATACGGCTCGTATTATGTACGGTATTCACCTTGTACGGGCGGGTGGGCAGAGCTTGTCTATGCAATAACTAGAGTTTTACTTGACGGATCATAACCAAACTTGGTATACATCTGTATCACGGCAAGACGAAGAAGCCTATTGGGACAATTTGGGAATTAAATTTTGCACGTAGCCAAATGTCCCATATCTCTTGATCCGTTAGTCGGATCATTACCAAACTTCACCAATAGCTCCTCACATTGATATCTATCCATCCAGTGTCGTCCGGGTGACCTTGACGTTCACTTTGATGACCTTAGCATTTGTGGGACGTAACTTTTGGACGTTTCCAAAGTCATATCTCTTGATCCGTTTGTCTGATCATTACCAAATTGCATCAATAGCTTTCTCACATTGACGGCTATACACCCACTGTCAGTCGGGTGACCCTGACATTCACCTTGGTGACCTTAACCTTTGTGTCAATAATTTTATTTGTACATCCAAATGTTTAATACCTCCTGATTCGTTAGTCGGATCCTTTACCAAACTTCATCAATAGCTTCCTCACATTGATGGCTATCCACCCATTGTGACATTGACCTTCATGTCAATCATTTTGGATGTACATCCAAACATTGAATATCTCTTGATCCGTTAGTCGGATCATCTCCAAACTTTTTCAACAGCTTCTTCACATTAAGGGATATCTACCAGTGTAATTTGGCTTACCTTGACCATGGTGGCCTTCACCTGGGTGTCAACAATTTTAGACATACGTCCAAATGTTGAATATCCCCTAATCCGTTAGTCATATCATTACCAAATTTCATTAATAGCTTCCTCACATTGATATCTATCTATCCATTGTCATTGCTGTCACCTTTACTTTTGTGTCAATAAGTTTTGTACGTCCAAATGTTGAATATCTCTTTATCCGCTAGTCGGATCATTACCAAACTTCACCAATAGCTTCCTTACCCACTTTGATGGTTATCCACCCAGTGTCATTTGTGTGACTTCCTCATATTGTGACCTTGGTGACCTTGACCTTTGTGGGTGAGACACTCCCAGGCTAGATCGCCTTGTCTTCACTAGGCACGTGCAGCGTTTTCATTGGAAACATTTAACAGTTTTTGTTTCAGGAAAACCTGTTTGGCATTTTTGTTTCAGTGCGCATGCGCAGAATTTTTAGTGGAAGCGCTATGTCATAATAGAAAGGCATTTTCATTGGATCAGAAAACGGCTCAAACTGCAAAAAAATAGAAAAAAGTCTTTCAAACATTTGCAAACAGGAAAACGAGATTTGATTGGCTAATATGAACACATGAAATGTGTGTTTAGACCACGTTAGGCCCACATTTTGACCACGCTCACTTCGGGTTCCTCAAGTGACTGGTGTGGTATGGACCTGGCACCAGATCAGGTTATTCTAATTTCAGGGCTGAATATATTTTTTCGCGATGTAAATATTCCTTTCTGATTTTGGGATTTTCCCCCCAATGCAGCAGGTTAAAACGGGATCGAACCAGTTTGCCCGGCCTTACATGACCTTAGCAGTTGATAGGCCGTTAAACACCAATAAACAAACAAACAATCTTCGGGTTCCCAAGTGGAACACAAACACTACTGTGCATGTTGTTTTCCCATCTCTGTACCAATGAGGGATCGTAGTCAGTTATCTCCCTTTGAATTTATTTATAGAAATCCGGTCCAAATTGTATATTTTATAGCATTATTGTTTGTAAACACGGTGAATGTAGCTCGATTTGTTCTGAAAAGGAGCCGCTATAGTCCATAGTGTTTTCGACTAGCGTTAATCAAGATCATCCTACATATATGCCAGAGCTCCAGATAAGCTTTGTGTCTAAAGCGTACTATACCCCCAGATTTCAAAATCATTGCATATTTTACTTTTACAAATGGGTTATTGATTTTCTTCATTACTAAATAGAGAAGAAATGATAAAAAATATAACAAATTTAAACATTCACTTATTTGAGCTGCAAAAAGCAAACACTGTTTGCTTTTTGCAGCTCAACTAAGTGAATTTTCAACTTTATGACTTTATTTTCACTACTCAATTTGAGTTGCTATGCGTATTTTGTACTCCCAGTTTTGATAATGCGTATTCAGCTAAAATAATTGCGTAAAATACGCCAATACGCACCTTATCTGGAGCTCTGTATATGCGCAATGTGATCCGGGACTGTGTTATTTGTCTCATTTATATTTTCACACTTATTTTTAATTTATTGCAAACAGTGTAGACTCATCAGACTGTATACAATTGTGCAGTCTGATATGGGTCTACTCTGTTCGCAATCTCAATTTTAGTGGCATTCAGTGAGAAATAAACGCTAAAATATAACATAGGACCAGATCTCTATAATAAATAGATTTCCAAAATGGAAGTAACTGACTTCGATCCCCCATTGTGCATGATATATTGTTGTCTTGTACGAGAGGTATTCAACTTATTTTGAAACAAATTAAGCCTTAGCCGTCATTTATTAACCCTTTCAACACTACATACCTCTATCATAATGTGTGCTGCAGATCCAGATGAGCCGGCTCATAATGCACCATTTGTGGATATTTTGTAATTTATAATAACATTGCCCCTTTCTGATAAATAGAATAGTCTGAAAAATAGCATTGGAGTGTCCATTTCAGTTACTTGGGGGTAGTTAATTTGTCTTGCAAACTAGCATGTATACTACCAAGTATATTATTTCACCCACGACTTGAACATGTACATTTACTTGTAGTGGGTGGTGGTCGTGCGAATGAGAAGGCATAAATTAACGGTATGTGTTCCTCCTTATAGGAATCACGATTTGCCTGGTTTGGCCCTCAGGTACGTTTTTAGCTCGACTATTCGAAGAATAGTTAGAGCTTATGTAGTCACCCCGTTGTCGGCGTCACCGTCACGCCTTGGTTAAGGTTTTTAGTCAAGCTTGTATATGGAATACTCCTGGCCCTACACCCACCATACTTGCACAACTTCATCTCATAGTGATGTACATCAACAACCCTGACCTACATTTGACCTTGACCTACATTTAACCTTGAATTACTTAGTTAATTCCCCTTGGTTAAGGTTTTTAGTCAACCTTGGTTGAGGTTTTTAGTCAAGCTTGTACATGGAATACTATTGTGCATACAGACACCATACTTGGACAACCTTTTCTCATAGGAATGTACATCAATAACCCCTGCTCTATATTTGACCTTGACCTACATTTCCTCTTGAATTACTTTGTTAATTCCCCTTGGTTGAGGTTTTTAGTCAACCTTGTAGATGGAAGACTCCTGGCCCTACACCAACCATACTTGGACAACTTCATCTCCTAGTGATGTACATCAACAACCCCTGACCCATATTTGACCTTGACCTACATTTAACCTTGAATTACTTAGTTAATTCCCCTTGGTTAAGGTTTTTAGTCAACCTTAGTTAAGGTTTTTAGTCAAGCTTGTACATGGAATACTATTGTGCATACAGACACCATACTTGGACAACCTTTTCTCATAAGGATGTACATCAATAACCCCTGATCTATATTTGACCTTTACCTACATTTCCTCTTGAATTGCTTTGTTAATTCCCTTGGTTAAGGTTTTTAGTCAACCTTGGTTAAGGTTTTTAGTCGAGCTTGTAGATGGAATACTATTGTGCATACAGACACCATACTTGGATACCTTTTTCTCATAGGGATGTTCATCAGTAACCCCTGACCTATATTTTACCTTCACCTACATTTAACCTTGAATTACTTACTTATTTCCCCATTGGTTAAGGTTTGTACTCAAACTTGGTTACGGTTTATACTCAAGCTTGTATATGGAATACTCCTGGGCCTACAGCAACCATACTTGGACAACTTCATCTCCTAGTGATGTACATCAATAATCCCTGACCTATATTTGACCTTGACCTACTTTTACCCTTGGATTACTTAGTTATTTCCCCTTGGTTAAGGTTTTTAGTCAAGCTCGTATATGGAATACTCCTGGGCCTACAGCAACCATACTTGGAAAACTTCATCTCCTAGTGATGTATATCAATAACCCCTGACCTATATCTGACATTGACCTACATTCAACCTTGAATTACTTACTTAATTTCCCTTGGTTAAGGTTTTTAGTCAACCTTGGTTAAGGTTTTTATGCAGGCCGTGGCCACCTTGTTTGTCAAGCTATGTGTACATTGACAACCCTCGTAGTCGAGCTATGCTGTTCTCCTACAGCTCCTGTTATCTTTGGCTCTTTAATTACCTGGGAGTTGAATTGGGTTATTTCCCATGATCCTACTGCTTTCGGGAGGGGCCAAGTGATTCTGGTGTGGCATCAGATCAGGATTATTCTGATTTCAGGGCTGAATATATAGTTTTGTTATTGTAAATTATCGGTTCTGATTTTGGGATTTTCCCCCCATTTTCCCCCCATTTGTACATGTACTTGAACATGTACATGTACTTGTACAGATAATATATGGGATTTAGTACTAAACCCATTGACCCGGCCGGCCTGAAATGACCTTAGCTGTTGATAGGCCGTTAAACCCCGACAAACAAACATCCACCCACGATAGTAGGGATGGGTTGTGGAATAGGGATTAGAACACCTGACTTCGCATATATCTTCATCCGTTAGTCGGATCATTACAAAACATCAATAACTTCCTCACATTGATAGCTATCCACCCACTGCCATTCCGGACTGGACCTTCACCTTGGTGACCTTAACATTTATGTCAATCGTTTTGGACGTACATACAAATGTTCAATACCACTTAGTCAGATCCTTACCAAACTTAATCAATAGCTGTCTCACAGTGATGGCTATCCATCCACTGTCTTTTGGGTCACCTCGACCTTCACCTTGGTGACCTTTAACCTTTACATCAATAATTTTGGATGTACCTTTGTAAACAAAATAACTTTTTTTAAACTTTTAAACAATTTAATTAAAGAAGTTATTCAATATCAGCATGTATGTCTAATATTCTAGTGCAGTTTTAACTACGGTTGTTCCTGAAATATTGTTGATTTACAGTTGTCGCAAAATAAGTTGAAAACCTCATATTCATGTAATCATCGCAATAATAATTTATTAAAATAATTTATCTCTCGTATCCGCTTCCTTGATCTTTCTCTCGAGTAATTTTATTCTAACCATTTGAAGAATACGGAGAAGTTAATTTGTAATTTCAGTGTTGACGGCCATTTAAAGTTGTTGTCAACCATTGTATGAGACAAGTCATGTGATGTTGAACCCAAGAAGATTTTCATGAAAAAAATGTACAGAAACTTTGATATTTTCCATAAATGATGTTGAAAGTTGATGAAATTTTCATAGCAAATGTGGAATTCCGCATTTGCTTTGAAAATTTCACCAACTTTCGACATCATTTATGGAAAATATCGTCAATTTTGTAAATATTTTCTCTCATATCTTCAATAATATTAGGAGAGTTGAATCTGGTTATAAGCCTTATAAGAGTAATCTTACCGGTAGTACTTTAGGGGAAATGGCCAAGTGACTTTGGTGTGGTATGGACCTGGCACCAGGTCAGCTTATTCTAATTTCAGGGCTGAATTTATTTATTTCGGCGTAAATATTCCGTTCTGATTTTGGGATTTTCCCCCAGGTTAGCAGTTTAAATAAGGGATTGAACCCGTTGGCGCTGCCTTAAATCACCTTAGCTGTTGATAGGCCGTTAAACACCAATACATCAAATTAAATCAAATCAATAATATTAGGCCGATGGCCAGCATACCAGCGTCGTGAATCATAAACCACTGTCAAACATGTGACCTTCGAGTGACCTTCAAGTGACCTTCACCTACTTTTGCCACATTAGTTACTTGTATTCCTTGGTTAAAGATTTTGGTCAACCTTCACCTTGTATTGCATCTCGTGCTAGCACTGAGGATTTTGTTTTTCTTTCTTTCTTTATTATCAAGGCTGCCAGCAAGGTGATTAACCTCGTTTAACAATGTGATTTCTTGTCTTATTTTTCTCTGTAAACATGTCATGGAATTTCATTTGAATGTTCATCTGTACTGGAATCCCGAACAGAGACCTGTAGGCTATTTCACCAACATTGCAAAGTATACTTTTCTAGCAAAGTATACTTTGAGCGAGATTTTCAATCTTAGTATAAATTTATTAATTTTTATTATCCTGAATTTATTACATTATCACAGCCAATTTGGCTGTGATAATGTAATACATTCAGTATAATAATTCTGTATACTTTTAATCATCAAATATATGCAGTTGTTAGTTCTATATGAAATAATGCATTTCAGGAAAAATAAAAGATTACTCTCCCAAAGTATACTTTGCTAGAAAAGTATACTTTACAATGTTGGTGAAATAGGCTACAGGTTTGACTTTCGGGTACATTTTTGGCTTTCTTGTATGTGAGAGTTGAATCTGGTTATACCCCTTATAAGAGTAATCCTACCGGTATTACTTTTCGGGGAAGGGGCCAAGTGACTTTCGTGTGATATGGACCAAAGATTCAAGTTATTCTAATTTTAAGGCTAACCCCCCAATGCAGCAGGTTAAATCCGGGATCGAACCCGTTGACCCGGCCTTTAAATGACCTTGGCTTACCTGTTGATAGGCGCTTAAACACCAATAAATCAATCAACATTCAGGTAGGGAAGAATTGCCCACACCACATGACATTTTCGGCCCAATAATCAACAAATAAGAAATGTGTACCATATATCGGGCGAAAGAACACCATATATCGGGCGAAAGAACACACACATATAATTATAGTATCCCCGAGATATTATATAGCATATAATTACGTTGTTTCAGTAGATAGTACCCTATGTGAGGCTTGGCAACATTGTGTAGGATACTGTCACTATTAAAATGTTCAATGACTTGCCTCAATTTTTTGGTTATTTATGCACAATTGTATATGTTATTACCTATATGCATTCATACATGTTTGCGGTGAATCCTCGATTTGGAATTTTATAAGGGTCAATAGTCATAGTTAATTTGCCATGAAATAACAGAAACCTGTGTCAATTCCGTCAGTGTCACGTTTCCATTTCTTGATTATGATCTAAGCTATTGTTCAGGGTTTATCTTTGTTTTCTCTTAAACATGACACCAATTAAATGGCGAACAATGTAAGACCTGGTCTGACTGTGTGGATACGCATGCTGGTCAGTGACTACACTGGTCGCAAAGCCAACAATTTGTGATTAGAGACACGGCATGTGATTTTGTACCTTCCGATATCTACGTAATTTCATGAAATACGTTTACAAAATTTACAATATTTTCTATATATAAATTCAAAAGTTGACAAAATTATCAGAGTATATGCAGAATATAATTCTGCATATACTCTGAACAATGTGTCAACTTTTGATGCCAGTTATGGAAAATATTGTAAATTTTGTAAACGTATTGCATGAAATTACGCAGATGTCCGAAGGTACAAAATCACATGGCGTATCTCATTATTACTCGCCCTATCTGGCTGGCATGGATTGTCTTTAGCCATTGGATTGTCAAGTTGACTTGTTATTCCGTAACCGAATACATGTCGTGGGATTCAATAGGAAAGTTTGCTTTCAGAATCGACGACCATTAATTTCCTTTTGTCTTAATGGGTAATTTAACCCCAGTTATGTTTATTTATGTTTATTATGTTTCCGACAAAATGAGCTTATAATTACTTGGTGACCAGGGTAGAAATTTGTGACTGGCATTTTAACCCATTTCAGCGTAAGGATACGATAATTTTTGTTGAAAAAATCTCATTATTTTGTTTATTTCTATATAAAGGTATATGTTGTTACCACTCGTTTGAACCGTCTCGTTGAGACGGTTCAAACGAGTGGTAACAACATTTACTTTTGAGACGTAATAAAGAAAATAGGGATTTTTTCTCTCAAAAATTACCTACCAGTATAATGGTATCCCATCTGTAATGGGTTAATAGTAACAGTTTTTTTGTTTAGCGTTATATCGCTACTGTCATCCCTTCCATTAATAGTTGGCTATTATTTCGATTGACCACTAGTAAGTTATAGTGGACGCTGACCGCTAGTGTCACATGACAGCTCTCTGTCATGGACAGTTGTCGTTGAATTTGATTGCACACCCTGTAATATTATATGTACACACATTCACGAGAAAATGGTCATTATCATATGTGACAATTTTACTAAAATGATCTTTGAAAAACTGGGTTTTTTTTCGTAAATAAAGTCAGACTTTGTCAAATTTTCATAGACAAATTGGAAATTGTTTTCCTTATTTAATCTTATGTTTTTATCAACCACAGCATTCGTATAAAAGAAGATTTTCATCACATTTCGAAATCATATTTGTCGAAAGTGAAAAATCCGGTGAATCTTTTATCTTATATTCGGACCCATATCTAATAACTGAGTTGGAACATGTGAAAATGCAATCAATACAATCTCCTAACTTTAATGGCGGTCGAATTGGGAAATAAGTCGTAAATAACGTCAAAACTTGACCATGATTTAAAAGTTTCGCTTCTTTATTCCTAAGTCGGACTAAATACAATGTTTATCCAAAATCCAATCAATGTATATGTATGTAATTAATAAGTAAACATTGACTATTAAAGATAATGTACATTTTCTCGTACAACAGAATTCTTTTTTACAAAGGAGTAGAAACAAACATGTTTTCGCCAATAAGTTAAAGGTCTATAGAAAGTGACGGGAAGCTGGATATTTTTTTACAACATTGGCGAGAATTTGGATATGGAGTTTAAATGAGGGAAGAATGAGGATTTTACTCTTGGCCATTGTACTCCTTACCAAAGGTAACGTTGAGGTCTCTACAATATACAGACAGTTGAAAACAAACGGTATATTATGCCGTTTGTTTTCAACTTACTTGTTCTAGTTCTGAATGTCACTTGTCGTGTTTCACAATAGGCCAAATTTCGCAATCAATTGTCGATCATAAAATTCATAAAAAAAAATGTATAATTTTTTGCTGCGTTAATTTTTACAGTATTAAACAAGAAATATTTTATGATGAAATTGCTTTTTACTAAAGCTTAGCGTGTCTTTAATTTTATGAAATTTGACCAAATTTTGAATTCATTACAATTAAAAAATAATTTACTGGGAAAACAAGCTGCGCAGATGAAGCAGGAATAAAAGAACAAAACTGTTTTGGAAATTGCCTTCAAAACCTCGTTGACCTAAGCATTGACAGAAGAAAACAAAAAAAAGTAATATTTTGGAAATCTGTTTCAAATTCAAAAATTGATAAAAAATATTTTCGTCATATTTACATTTTCTCCATGTTCAATTCCCCTAAAGCAGAGATGTTTTATAAAATTAATATTTGACCAATTTTCAGAAAATAAAGAAAGATCACATTGCTTAAACCTTGTTACAAGTACATTGTACATGTACTTAATTCATGAAACATAATTCTAATATCGGCAAATACCACAGGTGGAAGACTCGGACCTAGGACCCAATGCTTGGTTCATTTGGAAAACTATTACCCCACCCAACCATTTCCATACACTATACCTTACAGCCTTTTGGAAAAGGCTGTAAGGTATAGTGTATGGAAATGGGTGGGTGGGGTAACGTTTTCCAAATGAGCCAAGTAATGGGTCCTACGAGTCTTCCACCTGTGGCAAATACTAGAGTTTATGTATGTGATACAGTGGAACCTCTCTAAACCGGACGTCATTTACACCCATGTGTGGGAAATATTTTAAGGGTTCACTATTATTTATCGCCGATGGCACTGCCTGTTCGTGAATGGAAAGCACTAAGCCACACTTTTGAGTGGTCATGTGTCTGATTTACAGTGGAACATCTATACCGGACACCCTGGGAGTTCCCCGGTTTAGAGAGTTCTACTGTACATTTTGTATTTTTAATTAGTTGAAATTATTGCTATTATTTTTTTAAGAAATCTTGATAATAAAATAAATTGTATGTCTGATTTCAGCGCTGAATATATATAGTTTTATTCTAGATCGTTCGTGGACGGCAGGTGGGAGCATGCGATGGGTATTTTAACTATGGGATTCATGCTAACAGGAATCCCGATATCCCTGGTTTAGCTCTTAGGTACATTGTTGGCTTCATTGTTACTTTAGAGTTGAATCCGGTTATACTCATTATAAAAGTGGTAAGATTAGTACTAATCATATTACTTTCATGGAGTGGAGCTAAGTGACTCTGGCATAGTTAGAACCTGGCACGAGGTCAGGTTATTCTAATTTTAGGGCTGAGTATATTTTTTTTCTGTAATTTAAATATTGGGTTCGGATTTTAGGATTAACCCCACCCCCCCCCCCCCCCCCCCCCCCCCCCCCCCCCCCCCCCCTCCATTGCAAATAGTGTAGATCCAGATGAGCCGGCTCGCAACGAGCTGTCTCATCAGGACCCCCCCATCACAACAGGTAATATATGGGATTTTACCCCATTAACCCGGTATAAAATGACCTTAGCTGTTGACAGGCTGTTAAACACCATTAAATCAATCAACATGAAACCTTCAGAACACTATTTCGCGTATTTGCAGTACATACAGTCGAGCCTGACGTAGCAAATAGTGTTTTTAACCCTTACAATGCTGAATTAATTTGTGTCGTCTGCTGAATATTTTTTATTTTTCTCATAAAAAATTTGGTTTGGCAGCACTTTAGAATCATTTCCAATGGAAATGATTCTAAAATGCTGCCAAACCATGTTTTTACTGAGAGAAAAGACAAAATATGAATTATCAGCAGATAACTATTTTCGGTTCCCGCATTCTAAGGGTTAACATACATGTATTTTTCCCAACAAAATCCATTTTCTTTGGTTACATATCAATTCAGATATATAATATACAGAAAGAAAGAAAATGAAACTCTAAAACGATTTGCAGTGTTATTTTTTCACCAAGTTACCTTTTATTTAACCCTTACTACAATGCTGAATTTTGAATGCTTAAATGTTGTCGTCTGCTATTTATTTTCCATTTTTCTCATCAAAAATATGTTTTGACAACACTTTAGAATCATTTCCAATGCAAATGATTCTGAAGTGCTATCAATTCATGTTTTTATTGAGAAAGAAGATAAAATAAATAACAACAGCAGACGACAATTTATGTTTCCTGCCTTCTACAGGTTAATAGTTTCATAACTTTCTGACTATATTGAAACCTCTATTAACCGGACACCCTGGGAGGTCCCCCAGGGTGTCCGGCTTAGAGAGATACCACTGTAAATCAGGCATTTGATCATTCTGAGCCATAGCTGTGTGCGATCCTGAGATAAATTACCAAGAAACTCATTAAAAATAAGATCACAGGTATTTTCTTTGTGTCCGGTTTAGAGAGGTTCCACTTTATATCTGTAGCCTATTTCACCAACATTGCAAAGTATACTTTTCTAGCAAAGTATACTTTGAGGGAGTAATCATTCGTTTTTCCCGAAATGCATTATTTCATATAGAACTAACGACTGCATATATTTGATGATTAAAAGTATGCAGAATTATTATACTGAATTTATTACATTATCACAGCCAAAATGGCTGTGATAATGTAATAAATTCAGTATAATAAAAATTCAAAAATTTATCCTTGAATTGAAAATTTCTCCCTCAAAATATACTTTGCTAGAAAAATATACTTATATATATGTTGGTGAAATACGCTACTGAAATGCAGTACCTTCAATATCGTCATTGTGTTCGGAGCAGATGAGGTTCCGCCAGTTTTATCAGCGTATACCACTGATGGGGCCCAAGGTATACGGAATGGTCTACTCAATGGCTATGACAATAATGTCCGCCCTAACAATTCCACGGAGGTGAAAATTGGTCTCAATCTACTCTCGGTTACGGAACTCGTAAGTATAATCACTTTTGTCACATGAAAACCTTGTTATGACGTGCTGTAGCTCGTTTCATAAATGTGATATGACACATATAATAACACCTGCAGCGAATTTGATTGGCTAGCCGCATCACCCTAATTACGTATTCATATTATGTGCTAACGTTGTGCCAAACGAACAAAATGAAGATGTTCCAAATGATGTCCCTAATGGCGCTACAAAGCAACAATGTTTTGACGTTGACGTCATTGTGTTTTAAACCACAGGTTGAAGTAACCGACCGAGGTCTATAAATACATTAAATATGCCTAAAAGCATTCATAAATGAAAAAAATAAGGTAAACAATTTTTTTATGTGATTATAGAGGCAGTAAAAATAAAAACGAAAATAAAAACCTTGGTCCGTTACTTCAACCTGTGTTTTAAACGTCATTGGAAGCATCCATGATAAAATCAATACAATGTTAAAATGAGCTCCAATTAGGTAACATGAAGTGTTTGTAAAGAATGGGAACCTATGATATGGCATATTTATAATATATTTAGTGCTAGTATTGAAATTATTTTTCTTGGTGGAGCTAAGTTTTTTGCTAGTTGGAGTGTGAAGTCGTGTGATACGTAAACAGAATCTAAACTTGTTTCTATTTGATACGAGATATATGAATCTTCTCAGCAATTTTATGCACCTCGCCAGTTGCTCTGTGCATAAAGTGTGCATGACTCGTTTCATAAATCTCGTATCAAATGGAAACTCGTTTGAGAGCCTCTATATATGATGTTATATAGGAATCATGATTTGCCTGATTTGGCCCTCAGGTACGTTTTTAGCTCGACTATTCGAAGAATAGTTAGAGCTTATGTAGTCACCCCGGCGTCGGCGTCACCGTCGCGCCTTGGTTAAGGTTTTTAGTCTGACACCATATTCAGACACCATACTTGGACAACCTTTTCTCATAGTGATGTACATCAATAACCCCTGATCTATATTTGACCTTGACCTACATTTCCTCTTGAATTACTTACTTAATTCCCCTTGGTTAAGCTTTTTAGTCAAGCTTGTAGATGGAATACTCCTGGCCCTACACCAACCATACTTGGAAAACTTCATCTCCTAGTGATGTACATCAATAACCCCTGACCTATATCTGACATTGACCTACATTTAACCTTGAATTACTTACTTAATTTCCCTTGGTTAAGGTTTTTAGTCGACCTTGGTTAAGGTTTTTATGCAGGCCTCGGCCACCTTGTTTGTCAAGCTATGTGTACATCGACAACCCTCGTAGTAGAGCTATGCTGTTCTCCTACAGCTCTTGTTATCGTTGGCTCTTTCGTTACCTGGGATTTGAATTGGGTTATTACCCATTATCAAAAGTAAGTTCTGGTGTGGCGAGGACCTGGCATCAGATCAGGATTATTCTGATTTCAGGGCTGTATATATAGTTTTTTTATCGTCAATATTCAGTTCTGATTTTGTGATTTTCCCCCCATTTGTACCGGTAATATATGGGATTTAGTACTAAACCCATTGACCCGGCCTGAAATGACCTTAGCTGTTGATAGGCCGTTTAACCCCAATAAAAAAACAAACAAACAACCTGTGATTTAGGCCTGAAAGTGACTGTGTCTTGGCCTTTACTTTACTTTACTTTACAGTGAATTACATATCGATGGTCTAGTAACATAAGGTCGTAAGTGCTATGCTTTAGCATAGCAGTTACGACCTTATGTTACTAGACCATCGATATGTTAACCCTTTGCATGCTGGGAAACTTGTGACTTTAAATAGTTAATAAATAGCAGACGACCAATTCATTACATTTTCATTTATTTCTCCCTGTAAATGTCCGGACTCAATTCTAATGAAATTCCATGACATATTTAGAGAGAGAAATTAGAAACATCACACCAGTTTGTGTGATCCCAAAGACGTGCCTTATATTCAAGTGCATGCTATCAGAAACTGTGATAAGAAGGGGTGATAGACAATTTGACGTGGCATGATTTGGCATTTTCGCTGTACATGTACCAGTACGGAATAAATGTGAATTTATTTTTGTGAAATGATAATACAATACCATGAGAAATGGGACTTATACCAAATTTAGAAATTGCTCATTATTGATTATGGACCTGGCACCAGGTCAGTTTATTCTAATTTCAGGGCTGAATATGTATTTATTTTCATGTAAATATTCCTTTGTGAAGCACATTTAATACACATTGTTTTAAAGTCACTAAACAATGTGTATTAAATGTGTTTCCCACTTCGGAGAGTAGTATATAGGGAGTCAAAATGATACCACCTAACGGTGGTATCATTTCTCCACCCTATATACTACTCCACCACCCCCCGAAAAATAAAAAATTGGTTAACGAGGAAATTGTCTCCCACCAACCACGAAAAATCCAAAATTGGTGTCATAAATACATCATGTTGTTTTCACGTCCAATTGAACATATAAAACTATAGTCTTAAAAAGGATTTATTTTTGTCTCGTTGTCATAAATACATCATGTTGTTTTCACGTCCAATTGAACAGATAATATGTCTTAAAAAGGATTTATTTTTATCTCGTTGTCATAAATACATGATGTTTTTACGACAGTAAATTTATGAATTTATTCTAATAAGTTTCCGATTTAAATGCGTCCTCGCGCAATAGTCTATATTCCAACACCATATTTTCCTCCTCCGATATAGCTAATTGATTCCGTAGATCAGCAACTAATTCTACCAGCTCTAGTCTACCACGTTCACCTGTAGCCACAGGGCAGCGTAGTTGCTTATGTCTACAAAGAGTTTGGGCACTAACGAATTTACAAGGGCATCTGGGGCATTGAAATTGTGGGGGGGCACAAGGAAACTTTCTACGTCTCGCTAGATTGCCTTCGTAGATAGTCTTTAACGCGTAAACGTTTTACAACAAGTCTCACACTCCATTATATATGTATATGTTTATGTTTATATTCAATTGGTCGTAAAAAAAAACATAATGTTTTCAAGACCAATTGAACAGATAAATTTCATAGGTTATACAAAAGTATATTACAGAAAATATGATAACGTCAGAAACTAGAGCAGAAATAGAAAGTTTGAGAAGAGAAGCCGAATCTCTAGGGATTACTTATAGTAAACGTTGAGAGTTAGGGGGTTGACAAATCTTATAAACTCCACAAAGAATGAGGCGTTTATGAAGCGGTTTACCCGCGCCCACAAACGAGGAGCCTTTAAAGATATATCCAAAGCGGAGGAAGTAGGTAACAGAATTCAAAAAGAAAGTATTGCGGGGTTAAGGGCTAGTGTAATCAAACCTTCAAGCACAAATAATTTGTCCCAAATTAGACGCCAAAATAATAATAAGAAAAAATATATCGTTAGCGCGATAGTGGAAAAAGGTGAAGAAATATTGGGGGCTCACGATGAAACATTGGAAAAGGTAGAAAATGGAAGACGGGTAGTTACATTATCCTTTCGTAAAAAACATTAACATTAACGAGTCTGAACGCATGTCTGATAAACTCGCTCCGTATCTAACAACCAATTTTTATTTGAGATATTCATATTCTTACAAGCTAGAACATATGGAGGAAATTAAAAATGGAAAACCTAAAACTATAATATTTCACAAAAATCTCGGTGGTAGCGAACCACTATCATCAATGAAAACCGTTAAAAAATGGCTGTCAGATAAGGAGCAAACACGAATAATGTCGATAAAATAGACAGACCAAATACAAAGAAATGGAAGTTTGTAAGATGGGTAGTGTTTTTGTAAAGCTAATACAGGGTAGTAGGGGAATAGATTTGGGACTACAATCCAAAGAAGCAGCAGGAGGAGAACTTCCAGAATGGTTGAGGAATAGAAAAGGTATGTATTCTTTAGATAAGTATAATGACGATCTTTGTCTGTTCAGGTGTCTAGCTATGCACCTTGATAAAAAGATCAGACCTGACAGATGTACAGAAAAAGCGGAAGAACTTAGTAAGCAATATTTCGGTAGAAATGTGTTTCACCAATTCCTTTTAAATGATCTAAAAAAGGTTGAAGAGGTTTTTAAAATCGGTATAGAAGTATATCAACCGACCAAATATAACGTATGGTGGTTGAAAAAGGTACCAGCACACTATAATGAAATAGGTAATAAACCAATGACAATAGGACTGTTTAATAATCACGCATTTCTGATAAAAACCTTAAAAACCTATCTAAAACTTACGCCTGCAATAATTGTAAACAGAGATTCACAAAAGCGAGTAATATGAAGAGACACGGACCAACATGTATGAAAGGTGAGACAAAAATAGTATGTGATGGTAATTATTTAGAGCGCCCGCGTTCGTCGTTCGAGAAAGCGTTCTACCCAAAAGGTTCTAAAACAGTTATGGCGCGATCGATTGGATACAATCTGTGGAAAAGCGGGAGGGAATTCACATTCACCACGAACAGTGTGGACACGGGGGTGAAAGATGGATTTTAGGAGCTCCAGTAGATGGATACTGTCCAGAAACAAATACCGTAAATATCAATATCACGGCTGTTACTGGCACGGGTGTGAGATTCATGCAAAGCATAGAAAAGAAGAAAACGCGCATCCACTATGAGAAGAGATACATTTATTAGAAAAAGCAAAGAATTCAACCTAGTAGTTTATGTGGGAATGCGAATTCCAAAGAACGGGTAAAGATATAAAGATCGGTTGCGACACTACTCTTTATCCATATCAGATAGTATACGATTTTGAGGCATATCTCAACCCACCTAATTCTAAAGAATTACTTAAAACGCTAGGTAATAGTTTAGAGTACGAAGCTGAGCACGTTCCGGTAAGTGTTAGTATAGGAGATAATTTTCTCAGGAACAGTAACTCATATTTGTGATAAAGATCCTGCAAAACTTATAGAAAAATTTGTAGAAGATTTGAAAGTCAGGGGAAAAGCTATAAGAGAAGAAGTGTGGTCAAGATATGGGGTTTAATACAGAACATTTACGTAAAAACCAAATCGCTAAGATCGAACAGTGGATAGAGCAAGTACCGGTTATAGGTTTTAACAGCAGTAAGTACGATATAACTTAATAAAGAAATATTAGTAGGTGAACTATCTGCAACAACAAAGAAAGTAATGGTCGGAAAACGGGCAAACGCAACAATATTTCTATTTACTCCGGAGTTTAGATTTCTTGATGTAATACTTTACCTAGGACCGGGTGTAAGTTACGATAGTTGGATAAAAGCCTACGACTGCAAAGGACAGAAATCTTTCTTTCCTTACGAGTGGTTCGATTCTCCAGACAAACTTGATTACCCAGGACTGCCTGATATAGAGAATTGGTATTCCAAACTATCTGGGAAAATGTTAATAGATGAAACAGAATTAAGTAAATGTCGTAGAATTTTCGAAGAAAATAATATGAAAACTTTCAGAGATTGGTTGAAATATTATAACGATTTAGATGTAGCACCGTTCCTAGAAGCGGTGGAAAAAATGTGTGAATTTTATAAACACAGAGGTGTGGATATTTTCAAAGATGCGGTAACACTACCTGGAGTAGCTATACAATATTTATTGAGAGGAACCATTAAAGAACAAAAATCTATAAAGGTGGTTATACCGGAGGGGGCTCTATATGCACCAAAAGAAGAAACATACGAAATGATGAAAGACGCTCTATCAATAGTATTTACACGCTATGCAGAAGCCGGTGTTTCAAATATTAGATCAAATGAAATTAACAAACCTTGCAAGGCTGTTTTGGGGTACGATGCAAACGCGTTATATTTATCTACGTTAAATAAAGATATGCCATGTGGAAAAGAAACTATTACATCATATAGTTTCCCCACATAACCCTAAACTATTATTTTAAAAAATTTTGTAAAAGAGTTTTTATCTGGAGAATGGTTTGGGTTTGCGGAGGTGGATATAGAAGTTCCACACAACTTAAAAGATAAGTTTTCTGAAATGTCTCCACTTTTTATAAACAGAGAAGTAGAGGTTAATGAAGTTCCCGCGCACATGTTAAAATATTTAAATGATACTGGCCGAACTAGAGGAAACGGAAGAAAATTGGTGGGTGGGATCTATGTCGGCCACTAAAGTATTGCTGTACGCGCCACTGTTGAAATGGTATTTAAAACACAGGCCTAGAAATAACGGGAGTTCATCGTGTTATAGATTATATTAGTGGTAAACCCTTCGAATGGTTCGCAAAAGAAGTTACAGCCGCAAGACGAACAGGCGATGTAGAACCAAATAAGAAACCAGTAGCGGATATAATGAAATTATTAGGCAATTCGTGTTGTGGAAAAATGATAGAGGCAAAAGAGAGACATTTAAATACGACATATACACAAGACGAAACCTGTGTTGACAAAGCGTTAAGATCTGCATTCTTTGATGATTTGGAAGAGATAGGAGATGCGTACGAAATATCTTCCCGAAAACCCCGAGTGTGCAGTAAAGAGCCCCTTCCACTGTGGAATAGCGGTTTATCAACTAGCTAAATTGAGAATGTTGGAATTTTACTACGAATTTCTAGATAAATACGTAAAAAGAGAGGACTTTGAATTAATACAGATGGATACAGATAGTATGTATATAGGAGTTAGTGGAAAAACGATAGAGGAATTGATTAGACCTAACTTACTAGACGAGTTTGAAAAAGAAAAAAAGAAATGGTTGGCTTGGGATAAATGGAGCGAAAGAGAGCCCGGACTTTTCAAAATGGAATTTAGCGGGGATAGGGCGATAGCGTTATCTAGTAAGTGTTATTTCGTAGAAAAAATTAATTTCACTAAAGATAATTTGGAACAAATTAAAATTAATAAAAACACTGCGAAAGGAATGTCCAAGAGAACTAACAATTTAAATTAAATTGGGATAGATATAAACGAGTACTAAGTGAAACTACAGAAGATGGAAAAACACACATTATAGATGTAGCGCAAAATAGAGGATTTAAAATGAAAGACGGTGTTATGAAAACGTACTGTCAAAAAAAATTAGGACTCTCGGCGTACTACGATAAAAGACGCGTGTTACCAGACGGAATACATACCGAACATCTCTAAAGAATCTGACGATCCGGGGGTAGCTGGGTGTCAGAAGGCACCATAAGAAGTTCTTCGCGAACAAAACCGCGAGATGGACCATCAGTCAAATAATAGAGCACGGGCTCATCAGGTTTGGTAATAGAGCGATCCAGATGATATACATTCATTGACCACACGGGATCAGTCGCGCGGCGGCTGCCACCTTCGAGCTCTCCCTCCCGGTTGATAGAGGTACCGGACGTCAATATCTGATGGAAGCCGCTGCTCCTCTAAACCAACTGGTCGCCCGCGCGAGACGGCAGAGGGCTTGCTCGTCACCCTTTTAAACTTGATAGCATCTACAGGCTTCTTACCTATCAATCTGGTCACCTCTCCGTTCAGTGCGGAGACCACGGCGGGCAGTCTGGCCACCCACTCGGTCGATCGTGAATGAGGGTCTACAAGTTCTTTAGCGTATTGGTGTCCGAACAGTCTCTCAGCCAGGGTCGATTGAAGCGTTCCACGATCCCCTGGTCCCGGTGGATGTTGACGCGGCCGCGTCTGATAGAAACTTTATGCTTAGACAATAGATGAGAGACCGCGCCCATGAACTCGCGGCCGGGATCGACCTGGAGAAGATTCGGCCATTTGAGAGGACTCCTCTTATATATTCGGGAAAGAGCCTCGGCCACTTCCTTAGACTCTTTAGTGGCCAACGGCTCAGCCCCCTTGTAACGACTCGCTACGTCAACGATTGTCAGTGCGTACTTGTAACACTCTGGTTCGATGTGTTGGAGCAATCTGGTTCAACTCCGTCACTCTCGTGGGTGTGTCTTGTGTCATCATTTATAATATTAATATTAGAGCTTATAGTTCGTGGGCATATATGTCCAAATTGACAGTGTTTACCCGTGGTCAACGCGGTTGTTAGTGGAGCTAAGTACATTCCAAACTTGTGATAAATTGAGCAGCATGCCGTTCTAAGAGTGTGTCCTATAAAAAAGGGTCAGACTCTAGATCATCAATCAACCCCGCAGTGTTTGGTATAGGGAGAAGTCTACTAACGGCGGTAGCGTACAAATGAATAGCCGCCGATCCAAGAGTTTTTGTCATCTCTGCTCCCCAATTTGGATTCGTATCGCGCATACATTTTTATCGATCTCGCATCTGACATCTTATCCACCTGAAAAACTGAGAGACGCCTACCGAGATAATGCTCGATTGTCCCCCAGCAACCAGCGCAGCTAGCCGCTCTCGTCGCGCCGCATTTTCATTTTCATTCGGAGTCGTTGCACTCAACCCAATACCAACCCCCGATTCCGATTGCTCTGTCGGATCATTATTGTTGGCAGTCGGAGTTGAGGTTTCTTCTATTAGCTGATCGAGAAGTTCGTCGCAGTTCATTTTTCTTAAAATTAATTTAACTATTCTAACAAGTCTCATCACTTTAATATATTTATTTATTACAAAAATAATAAATGCGCACCACCCGATACTTATGATCACCATTATGCTCGCAACAAAGCTCGCAGCGGAGCACCAAATTGTTAACATTGTTAACCATTTGTTAAGCATTTGTTCAGCATTTGTTCAGCAATTGCTAAGCATTGTTCAGCAATTGCTAAGCATTTGTTCAGCATTTGTTCAGCAATTGCTAAGCATTGTTCAGCAATTGCTAAGCATTGCTCAGCAATTGCTAAGCATTGCAATAGCTTATTACTTTGTAATTTTCCTAATTTTTTCAAAATTATTAATTAATTGATAACTTTATAAGCAGTTGGTTGATCAGTCTTTAGCAGAAGCTTGGCGTGCTTAGTTTTCAAAAGCATCTGTCGAACCTCCAGGCGCTCCTCGCGCGTTGGGATAACGTCATTCTCTCGAAGACAGTCATCGAATGAGTCTCGGTCCTTGCAGTGAAAGAGGGCGACCCATTTCGTTTGCTCGCGCAGATCCTTGAGGACGGCGTTGTACTTTTGAGTGGATATCCATACGCTTTGCCTAGCATGGCGGCCAGAAAATGCGAGCTCGGAGAGCATGTCCTTCTTTTTGGTCATCGCCGCCTTGGCTGAGCAATCATCAATCACGTATAGGGTGGGCTCACCCTGGAATTTTTGGTATAAACCACGCAACCAATCGTGAAGCCTATCACCAGGGACAATAACGTATACCTCAGGGTCGGTCCATATCCACGGGCACCGCTGATAAGTATCGTTGTGCCGCACAGTGGGACATAGGATCACAATGTGACGAAAGGCATCGCGGTAGGATCCCTCGAGTAAGTCGAGGATGAAAACCGTTTTTTCCACATCCTCCTGTCTGCCCACATATTATGGCAGAGTGAGCATCTCCAATCGTGAATTGGTATTTGATTGTTAATTTTCTTAATTAATTCTTTAGAATTATCAAAATTAGTAGATCGCTGATACGTATCGACCATCTTCGATGTTGAGTTGTGCGTCTGTAATTATATATAAGTACGTTCAATGGCCCGGCTCCGTCCGCCTCTAGGTTATCTGGATCGTCACACCCTCACTAGCGTTCTCAACTTGGCGTCCGCTACCGTGTATTTGGTCATCGTCGCTGGCTCGCATGTCTAGCCATAACGCGTATTTGGTATTCAGGAACTCCGCGAGGGAGACGGCCGAGAGATGCAGGTCTTTGGCAACTGCTGCAACCTCCGGAGAGCGCTTAGAGCCGGCAGCAAACTGCTTTCTTACTTCGTCCACTGCTGGTGCGCGCGAAGACCCGCGCTGTAGAGTTGATTGGGGACTCTCGATCGTCACCTCTACCTTCGTTGATTTTGGGGTTATAGAATCTGTCGGTTTTTCTAGCACCGAACGCGAACCGAGCATCCTCGAACAACATCAGTATACCTTTCATCGAGCGGGCGGGTACGTTGACGTTAATATTCCACAATGTGTCGCCTTTGTCTTTCGTCATCTTGCGATGGCGAAGAACTCGGTCGTAAAGTATGGCAACGCGCCGGCGTACTGGGTTCTGATCAATCGTGCTAGTTCGGGCATCGTGACCATGTCGTACTCCAGCGAAACATTATCGATCGCATACGTCGATAACATGTCGCTGGCTATGATAACTCGGCCGTAGTCGTTGAACGTTAGTTCGTATTCGAGGCGGTCAGCAAAGCGCTCTGATAGTAGGGCATGTGACTCTCCAGCAACTCAAAGTCGAGCGGGATTGTAGAAGCGGTTGCCGTAAGCGCCCGCGACCGCGTTGTCACTAGAGTTGTTATCTACCTTGTTAGCAGCCCCGATTCTAAGTTTGGTTACGTTCTTATTTTTGCTGGTGTCAATACCTTGATAGACAGCGTTTTCAAGCTCGTGTGACGTCTTCCACAGGTCCTGATAGCAATGGTAGACGTCGCTGTCATCGATCGACATCAACCTCATTACCAGAAATCTTTATCATAGTCTTCTTGACTATGGCGCGACCCAAGTTCTGAACGACGGTTCGGTCCGCGTCCGTCGACGTGAGCGAAATAGTGAAAGCGAGGCGAACAGTACCCGGAACAATGACGTCGTTAGCTCCGAGGTTGGGGAAGCGGACTAAGAGCTGCTGGTTCTGGTCGATCGTCGATGGGCTGTTCGTAATAACGACACTCTGTCTCACGCCTTTTGCCCCGAGGGGCTCACGCAGTCTGCGGTATGGATTGAGTTTGCGACCGTATTGACTCGAAGACATAATTAATTTTATTGAAACTATTAAACCTGTATTGTTTTGTCTTTAATATAATAATAATTATTAAAGATGGCTGGTCTCGATATTGGTATGGACGAATTCGATCGCACTACGGGCGACCGAGACGATTACCTCGATGATGATGATTATGTTAATGATCTCTATCCATATAGCCGCGGAGAGGGCGTGGACGTTGATGACTACCTCAATGATGATGATTATGTTGATGATACCTATCCATTTAGCCGCGGAGAGGACTTGGACGCTGATGAATGAGGACGAAACATCCTTCATAGAGTACCCGCCCGATGCGAGTACACATTCGAAACGTGGGAGGCCAAATCCAAAACTCCGGCATGGGCGGGTGGTGCCAAGATTCCTGAGGGGATCTCCAAGAATGAGCTGGCGTTCTACCAAGGAAACGGAAACTCTGGTGAAACGGTGGGAGCGTATAGTGTCTAAACGCGGCATCTCCGCCACGTTGGAGTTTCGCAGCACTAAAAGAGGAGACCTGTGGGTTAAATGGGGCAATACCTGGATGTTGCTGACGTACAAGAACAACCCAAACAAGTTCCTCAAAACCCTCTTCATTGAAGCGATATGAGCATCTACTCGCTCGAGCTCTCGGAGTGCTCGACGACATTCAGCGCCGCTGCCTACAAAAAATGGTAAAAACCCTACAGTCTACCGACGAAACGCTGGAGAAGACGGCCGCCACTATAGAAACGATCGAGCTCAGCGAGATCCCTCGCGTAACCACCCCCGACGTTATTAACACGATTGAAACCACGGTCAACGAAATAAACGGCACAAAGTTTGACCCACCGTTACCTCTTCGCGAACTCCGGGGACTCGATAAGGTTCTGCAAACAACTCGGGGCGAACTAGTCAATACCTCTCCAAACTCTCAGCGCTGGACAAACATATCGCTCTAGAAGAAAAAAAAATAAAGCAAGCACGGGGCGATAGAGAATCTACCGAGCGGTCAACAACTCCTGCGGTCGTTGCGGGACGAAAGAGAAGCTCGATTGGAGGCTGCCTCAACTAACCGTGAGACGCTTTCCGGTCAATTAAGTCGTAGCCGCGAAACAATCTCGAGGGTCCTGCACGAGGACACTACACTCGGTGTGCGCGTATTCGCACTCTGTTCAGAGAGAAGGGCGTCTCGATAATAACCGATCATCGCGGCTTTCAGCATGATTATATCGACCCTAATTCTATCTATATCGTCTCTAGTTCTATCTATCACAGGTGGTTCAGCACCAGCTCCATCACCCGCTCCAGCACCAGCTCCAGCTCCAGCACCAGCACCATCCGGTGGGGTAAAAGAATGGATAAAAAAACAACAACTAAAAGCCCTCGCCAATCTCCTGGCTAAATTAGCAGGAAAGTTGGCTGCCGCACTACCTGGACTGATCGGAAGTATCGTTTCTTACTTGCTATCTATTATCAAAAACGGTCGGATGGCTAGCCAATAATACTTGGGCTTTAATCGTGGCAATCGCGGTCTCCTATTATTCTCTGTCAGAGAGTTCCTACAACCAAAGCGTAAATAATCCGATCGCCACGAGGGCGACGACGAGCGCTAATTTCTCCTCCTCGTGTGTTGTGCTTCAAATTTCACCCAATTTGTAATTGATTGGTGTTTCTCCAATCGCGATTGGTTCTGTTGATGGATTTCGATGGTTCATCCAATTACGAATTGGGGGTACTTGGTTCGATTTACGAATTGGGGGAGGTGTATCCATTTTGTGTTTTATGAAATCGGTTCCACTGTTGGGGGTGTGCTTGATGATACTCCGTGTTCATCGTTACCGTTGTGGCCTATTTTTTGATTGGCGGTGGCGATTACGATATGATTATTGTAACCGTCAACCGGGTCGTCTCGTAGTATCATATTGCTCGGCGCCATATAAAGACCTATTCCAAATACATAGTCTACTGGGGTGCTGGCATTCTGCAAAACGTCTTGATAATTCTGGATCGCCTTCTCCAGGTCCACCCTAGCCGAGATGGCGTCCTCTACAAGTGCCAAGAATTGTTTTTGTGCATCAAACGCTGTTCCCATGCCCAGTATAGAACTACGAGTTTGCTTCTGTGCGCCGAGGATGGCCCAGACGTACGTGCGAATGGAGTCGTTGACGCGAGTAACCCCGGACCTGCGTGAACCCTATACCTTATAACTAACATAAATAATACCCCACGCGTCCTGAACCTCAGAAGCCTGCTGTATGTAATCGACGTGAGCCCGTTTCGGAGGTAACACTTACAAGAAAACACGCCACAGTGCCGACCTCCAGACACTTCCGGCCCGAAAGTCATAGTCGCGGGGTCAAAATTCCCGGCGTCCGACTGACGATGTGGTCACCGGAGTGATCGTGTCTAAAATCAGTCTGCGTCCAATTCCCGGGCTGGCCGTGAATGAGAACGTCCCCCGAGGCCGGTGCTGGTTAGGAAATGCTTTCTGTCTCCAGTCCGCGTCTTTTGAAACGTTAAATTCGTTACACAGTCTTTCAAACACCATACGGTCGTATGCGTTGGAAATGGGATTCCCAGGCGTCGTCTTGAGGTAGTGAAATACCTAGTTCTTTGAGAATCCTCCTAATAGTATAATACACGTGAAAGTTGTAGACACTTCGGAGCATGACATTCTTGGATGTCAGATGGTCTTTATGTGAAACTCCACACCCGGCTGTTGCGCACCATACAGCGAAATTTATTTGGTTCTGCCAAAACTGCTCGGTGTTGCTTTCCACCCGTTTACCACCTCCATCGTAGTAATCTTGGGCAGCCTATATTGTTCACAGATGTTAGGGAAGTTGGTGGCAAAGCCACTGTCGGGTCTAACCGTTACGGTTGGGTGTACAAGGGGGTTTAAACAACGTCTTTTTGCGTGTATTTACCTCCGACCGCGTACTTTACATTAGAGTTAAAGCTAAATGCTTTGGTATCCATTGAAAGATATTATTATGTTTGCTACTATAACTAATGTTCAAAAAGGGAGTTGTGAACTTCAAAAATTAATAGACAACTGCTGCGGAAAACACCGTGTAGGCCTTAGATCAATCACCTTCACGGTTGGATGGCAGAATGTGGGGAAGAGTGAAGGGGTTTTACTATGTGAAGGATGGACAACAATTAGGTGTAAAGCTGCCTCACGGACTGTGGGGAATAAGACAGCTCAAAGATTTTGTCAACTCAGAGCTTGACGGTATAATCAACTCACAGTATCGAATGCTACCGGGCTCACAACAATGATCATCAGCAGTGATGTAGTGGTCTCCCCGGGGTTGGGTATTCAACTCGGTTTTAGAGAGACATACTCCTCAAACAAAGGAGTGTTCACCCCGGGGTGAGTACGTCGGTGATAACCCGGTGGACTTCACCTTCACGAAAACTCTCAGGGTGCACCTGGATCGGGTGAACACATCGTACAACACGATAGACGGATCCCCCAGCACATTACTGAAAAACTGTGCCCGCCAGCGATTGTTTCTATGGCGAGACTGTAACCTTAGACTTCCCACACCCAGAGATGAAAGTTTTGGAATCGGGACACATCCACGAGTTGAAGATTTATATTCTTGATGATAAAGGGTGAGAGTTGAATAACGATTACCCGATTTCTCGGTCGTCCTAGAAATTTCAAATTAATTATTTAGAATTAAACGCATGTTGTTAATATATATTATCAACATTATGAGTATATACGGACCAGGTAGTTCTTCCGACTTGGGTGACAAATTCAAATAATTTGGAACCTGCAGAAGGGGGATTCATCCGACAGAGGGCGACTTTTTAACTACCCAAAAAACAAAGGCCTGATCAATAGAACTATATCGAGGGCCACGGACGAGATTCACAAGAGTCTACTATCACAACTTAGAGAATATGCCCTGGCTGTGAATACACAAAGTCGTGAAGAAACGCATACGGAACTAAACGAACTAGGTAAAAAAATAACCAAATTTAGAAAAGAGGCCCGGTTGGGGATTGATAAAGCCCGAGAAGACCGCCAGGCTGGACATTACGGAGGTTTATGGGGTGTTGCGCTTAGAAGACTCTCTCAGCAAAGAAGCTACACTTGCTGAATTAGACGGGAAAATAATCGATTTTCGAAATGAGGCCACGTCGGGTATTGAGAAAGCACGAGAAGACCACCCAGGCGGACCTTACGAATAAGGCTTATGAGGTGTTGCGCTCAGAGGACTCTCTCATTCAGAGAAGCGGCACTTACTGAACTAGATAAAAAAATAACCAAATTTCGAAAAGAGACCCGGTCGGGTATTGATAAAGTCCGAGAAGACCACCAGTCGAACCTTCGCAGAGGCCATTGCGGAGGCTTATGATGCGTTGCGCTTAGAGAACTCTCACAGCAAAGAAGCGACACTTACCGAACTAGATGGAAAAAAAATAGCCGAATTTCTGAAAGAGACCAGGTCGGGGGTTGAGGGGGTCCGAGAAGACCACAAAGAGGCCATTGCGGAGGCTTATGGGGCGTTACGCTCAGAGGACTCTTCTCAACAGAGAAGCGGCACTTACTGACATATACGAAAAAATAACCGAATTTAAAAAAGAGACCCGGGTTTTGATCTTGATGGAGTCCGAACGGGTATTGAGAAAGCCCTAGAAGACCACCAGGCGGATATTACGGAAGCTTATAGGGTGTTGCTCTTAGAGGACTCTATCAACAGAGAAGCGACACTTACTGAACTAGATGAAAAAATAACCGAATTTCAAAAAGAGGTTGGCCCGGTGGGTATGATAAAGCCTTAGAAGGCCACCAGGCGGACCTTACGAAGGCTTATGAGGTGTTGCGCTCAGAGGACTCTATCAACAGAGAAGCGACACTTACTGAACTAGATGAAAAGATAACCGATAAACTGAAACATGATCGTATAGCCGCGACCAAAGCTCTTGAGGAGGCCTCTTATGAGATTCGTACTGAGGCATATAACGCAAACAATGCTCTTGCCGGAATAGTGAAAACAATGAAAACACCAAAACGTGTCATAACAGTTTGGGCTGAGAAGCGGGGCCCATTGGTTGAGGGGCACTATGAATATTCGTTCGGTGCCAAAGCGAGTAATAAATATGGGGGATACACTATGACAGCTGTAGGTGAAGTTGTCCAAATGGCGGTCTGCTCGGTTAATGGTAGTGGTAAACCTGTGGGCGCGGTCGCGATAAATATTGTAGTAGATGGGTAAAGAACGGGGGATTGGAGTCACTAAAATCTCTGGAGATAGTTCGACGGTGGTTTCGTTCTCCGGGTGATGATCGAATTAGACTTTCCCAAGGTAGTGTTATTAACTTTGTTACGAAAATCGGTGACCCAGGGAGTTCTTCCACTATTGTCTCATTGTTAATTGAACTTATTGTGTAAATACTAATATATTGAAATAAATTTAACTATGAACGAATCACCATATCCAACTCTCAATACCATTCCACCAACACTGTATCCAATTGTCAATACCACTCCCCCAACACTATATCCAATTAACGAAAGAAGTTCAGATTTTAGGTTGAATAATATCGTCGCTATGCAGGATATTTTAGTTAGAGAATGTGCAAATAAGAAAAAAGACACGCTAACAAATATAAGCGCGCGGCAAACATAGCTGAAGCATCTAGTACGGTTCTGGCAAGTGTTTTCTGTGTTGTGTGGGGCGGGGACTGCTGCAACGCTATCTACAATTGTAATGATTCCACTTGCAGGGGTTTTGAGTGGAATTTACCGTTTTATCTGGAACACTTTGTATGGTAATTAGGGCGGCGGGTGGAAAACTCGAGAAAAAAAGTAGAAAACATGATAGAATATCCGTTCTCGCTAGGTCTAAGAAAAATAGCATCGACGTTATGGTGTCCAAAGCGTTGGCCGATAAGAAAATATCAAATTTAGAGTTTGAATCCGTGGTGGAAGAAATGGGGAGATATGAAGAATTAAAAAATGATATAAGGATCAAGGCGCGCGCCACCATGCCAAAAATTGAGTGTACTGATTGGGATAAATTTAGGGTAAAACTTGGAAATAAAGTCGGAGGAAATGTTACAGCACCATTATAAAATAATTTTAAAAAAAAAAAAATTTTTCTTAATTTTATAATTTTCCTAATTTTTTCAAAATTATATTGATGCAGTAAACAAATTTACATGTGTTTTTCACTGAGAATTACAAATTCAGTCGAGTATTACACTGTACACACCGTCTGTGTAATTGATACACTCGGCTCTGTTTACCTTGGCTATCAATTTACGCATGGTTCATAACCCGTGTAATTTATACACTCGGCTCTGTTTACCTCGGCTATCAATTTACGCATGGGCCATAACCCGTGTAATTGAAACATTGTCGTTACAACATAAATTAATTACTATGTAATAATAGGGGGTGTTCAGCTTTAAATTATTAAAAAAAAAAATATAAAATTAATTATAAAATTAACAAAATAACGAACCATCACATGTTTTCTTTCGCCAATAGGTATTAATAAATAATTATTAATATGCACACCATTTGTATGTTGATAGGAAAAACTGATGAGTATATATATGTTTGTTGACCTTACAACAATTGGTCTCATCTCGTGTGTGCTATGTTGTTGATCCGGTATGACGTCCGTCTCGTCTGTTTAATGGTAGCAGTCTATCCATATGTGTGTATTTGGAGATGTAATTGTGTAGCTCAAAGGTGCCGGCCTAACAGATTTCTGCCTAAGAGCTTTGCAATTTCGGAAACCAAATTCACACATAGGCTCTCCTTACTTCGCTGGTTTCTCTTAATTAGAGGAATTGGCAATGGGGTTCAAGGCGACCCGTAAAACCAGACTGTGAGCCAACAGATGCGTGGGCTTAAGAAAGGTCCCAACACCCCAGTGGCTGGGTGCCGGCTAGAAATCTGCCCAGTCGCTGGGGGGTGTTGTGCACGAGTGGAGGCTTTTGTTATTTTTTTTTACAAATTATTAATATCTTTATAAGCGATATCGTAGAAATGTATATTCGTAAACGAATCGTTGGGTTTTAACAATTTTATATAATACACCTTAATTTCATATCCGATACGCATTATCCGTCTTAATGTTTGTATTTGCCTATTGTATAGTTGACATAATTGCCGGTATAATATTGTAAATGCAACGTTTTTATCGGAGCGTAATAAATTACGCTGGTATTTCATGTATTCGATATCGCCTAGTGTTCTCATTTTATAGAATTTATATATAGGATTATAACCCCCGTATTCTTCATAAATTTCTTCAACACAGTTATTAAAAACTTTCAATTCCAATTGTATTGTATTATCCATTTTCTCTAATAGTTTTTTTTTTTCTGTTCAATAATTTTCAATTTCTTCTAATAATTTTCCAATTTCTTCGTTAAAAGTGATATCGTAGAAACGCATATCCGTAAACGAATCTTTGATTTTAAACTGTTTTATAAAATTAGTTTGATAATGTTTCGGTAGTGTTTCTCCGATCCTATTTAGTCGCTTCATTACATAAATTTGATACTTATACCGGCGACATAATTGCCGGTTTAATATTGTAAATGCAACGTTTTTATCGCAGCGTAATAAATTACGCTGATATTTCATGTATTCGATACCACATAGTATTGTCATTTTACCGTGTTTTAATACTGTAGAAACAACAGCGTAAAATGCTTCATCCAAGTCATTACAAACGTCCAATTCGTTGTGTATTTTATTATTCATTTTGTTATAATATTTTATTATAACCTATTAAATTTATCTGTTCAATTGGACGTGAAAACAACATGATGTATTTATGACACCAATTTTGGATTTTTCGTGGTTGGTGGGAGACAATTTCCTCGTTAACCAATTTTTGATTTTTCGGGGGGTGGTGGAGTAGTATATAGGGTGGAGAAATGATACCACCGTTAGGTGGTATCATTTTGACTCCCTATATACTACTCGGAGGTTATTGGAAATTACTATACTTATCACTCCTGTGAGAAATATGGAACAACAAGAAATGCGTCTGTTGAACGCGGATGCCACCTGCAGCATATTTGAGAAACTGTGACAAATTGGTTAACCAAAAAGTGTGACGGACGGACAGACGGACGGACGGACGGACAGACAGACGGACAGACGGACGGTCCAAACACTATATGCCACCCGTTTCTTCGAAACCCGGTGGCATAAAAAGAGTGACTTTCAAACAATGTGTAAAATAATTTGGTAACCATCGATTGAAAAACATGCTTATAATACTGAAAAATAACTAGCCTTGCAAACGCTAGTTATTTTTCAATATTATAAACATTTGTTTACCAATCCCCAATTTCCAGGCGATTTATATGTACAATTAGGCTCAGAAATAGAATACAAATCTATAATTAAACTATTTTTCATATTCTGTTTTATCACTTTCTACTGTCTGTTTCACGAAAGCTGCCCAAATTTTACGGCTATATAGACAATTCAAAAACAATATTATTTTTGATAATATTAAATTAAAGGAAAATTTCAGAATGAGCCTTCTTTTTATTTCGTGAAATTTGGTCAAATATTGATTTTATTGCGAAAACAAAATTTCCCCATGTTAAATCCCCATAGACATCTGCACGGAGTGAAGATGTCTATGGGGATTTAACATGGGGAAATTTTTTAGAATTTCAGAAATACTGGACCGATTTTTAAAATTTAACTTTTGTTTTCTTTGTTAGATCATATCCAAACTATCTAGCTAGGTTTCGGAGTCAATTTCCAAAAGTTTTCGTTTTTTGTCTCGTCCCACAACTCCTCTACCTTTTTCCCCTCATGTTAAATTTCCATTGACAAATCAATTTTTCGTAATAAAATCGTCTGAGACCCAACGCCTTTATAGGTACATGCCCATTCAGTCGGCGCAAACTGTTCTTTACAGGAATTAAATAAGTGTATAATTGTGTCGCTATTCCACCAGTTCTAAAAATTACGAGTGTCCGCTATACAGATATAATCCTTTAGTAATATTCATTTTACTGATATTGACTCGCGGTGGTATCGGGCTATTTGCATATGCAAATGAGGCATGATATTTTTATGCCACCGGGTTTCGAAGAAACGGGTGGCATATAGTGTTTGGACTGTCCGTCTGTCCGTCCGTCCGTCCGGGCACACATTAGGGTACTTATGTGGCTAGCCCCACAGGGTTATGGTCTTAGTAAAGGATAGGGTTGGTTACAATTAGCCACCTAAAAAATCCTTTTATGTGGCTAATATTTAACATGTGATAAGCCACATAAGTATAGTACTGTAAGAACGTCCGTCCGTCCGTCCGTCCGTCCGTCACACTTTTCGGTTAACCACTTTGTCACAGTTTCTCAAATATGCTGCAGGTGGCATCCGCGTTCGACAGACGCATTTCTTGTTTTTATGCCACCGGGTTTCGAAGAAACGGGTGGCATATAGTGTTTGGATCGTCCGTCTGTCCGTCCGGGCACACATTAGGGTACTTATGTGGCTAGCCCCACAGGGTTATGGACTTAGTAAAGGATAGGGTTGGTTACAATTAGCCACCTAAAAAATCCTTTTATGTGGCTAAAAATCGTTTTATGTGGCTAATATTTAACATGTGATAAGCCACATAAGTATAGTACTGTAAGAACGTCCGTCCGTCCGTCCGTCCGTCCGTCCGTCCGTCCGTCCGTCTGGTCACACATTAGGGTACTTATGTGGCTAGCCCCACAGGGTTATGGACTTAGTAAAGGATAGGGTTGGTTACAATTAGCCACCTAAAAATCCTTTTATGTGGCTAATATTTAACATGTGATAAGCCACATAAGTATAGTACTGTAAGAACGTCCGTCCGTCCGTCCGTCTCTGTCCGTCCGTCCGTCCGTCCGTCCGTCCGTCCGGGCACACATTAGGGTACTTATGTGGCTAGCCCCACAGGGTTATGGACTTAGTAAAGGATAGGGTTGGTTACAATTAGCCACCTAAAAAATCCTTTTATGTGGCTAAAAATCGTTTTATGTGGCTAATATTTAACATGTGATAAGCCACATAAGTATCCATTTGTAAGAACGTCCGTTCCGTCCGTCCGTCCGGGCACACATTAGGATACTTATGTAGCTAGCCCCACAGGGTTATGGACTTAGTAAAGGATAGGGTTGGTTACAATTAGCCACCTAAAAAATCCTATTATGTGGCTAAAAATCGTTTAACATGTGATAAGCCACATAAGTATAGTACTGTAAGAACGTCCGTCCGTCCGTCCGTCCGTCCGGGCAGACATTCGGGTACTTATGTGGCTAGCCCCACAGGGTTATGGACTTGTTAAAGGATAGGGTTGGTTACAATTAGCCACCTAAAAAATCGTTTTATGTGGCTAAAAATGGTTTTATGTGGCTAATATTTAACATGCGATAAGCCACATAGTTACCTGAAAGTAAAGACGTCCGTCCGTCTGTCCATCCGTCACACTTTTCGGTTAACCACTTTGTCACAGTTTCTCAAATATGCTGCAGGTGGCATCCGCGTTCGACAGACGCATTTCTTGTTTAATTACACTAATTAAATGTGTCGCCCGAAAAAATATATTTTCGACAGATTAAGTATGAGCATTGCACATCAAAAAAATAAATACAGAATAAATAGTAATGCCCGTTAACATTTTAAGGAAACTCGGTTATCGCCCCTGATATCAGTGTGGAAATTTACGTCTGATCTAAAATGTATAATAATGCCAATCAATACGTGGGGTAATGGTGAATATATGTTTATTTTGCCAGAAATGTCTCAGATGATGTCTCTGATATAAAGAACAGTTTGTACCTACTGAGTGGGCATGTACCTTTAAACACCATTAAACAAAATAAGTAATTGACATGGACTAGTTCATTTTAAAGTTTGAGACTGTTCCATTATTCAGAAAAGGTGGTCCTTTTTTAACTTTTAGAATGCGGGAAACGTAAATAGTCGTCTGTTGTTGTTTTTCATTTGATCTCCTTTGTCAATAAAAACATGGTTTGACGGCACTTGAGAATCATTTCCGTTGGAAATGATTCTAAAGTGTTGTCAAAACATGTTTTTGATAAGAAAAATGGAGAAAAAAAATAAACAGCAGACGATAAAAATTAAATCAGCATTGTAAGGGTTAAATTAAATAATATCCACAAATAGTGCAGATCTTGGTGTTGGTAAACACAGGTGGAAGACTCGGACCTGTGACACACACAAAAATGCCCATTACAAAAAATCCATTACCCCACCCACTTGGTCTCGTTCAGTACTATCTTCTATAGTGGGTGGTAGTCGGGCAAAGGAGACGGCTTAAATTAACGGTATGGGTTCCTCCTTATAGGAATCACGATTCGCCTGGTTTGGCCCTCAGGTACATTTTTAGCTCGCCTGCACAAAATGCAGAAGAGCTTATGGCATACCCCCGGCGTCGTCGGCATCGTCGGTGTCGTCGGCGTCAGCGTCGGCGTTAGCGTCGGCATCGTCCACAAACTTAATGTTGGGTAAATGTCTTATAACTTTCATGGAACACCTTGTTATTTCATACATGCATTCCTCAGATGACCCTCTATCATGCTGTAGCAAATCCATGACCCACCACCCAACCCTTACCCCAAGGTCAAGGTCACAAACTTAGCACATTCATAAACTTAACGTTGGGTAAATTTCTCATAACATCTGTTTCCTTTCATGGAACGCCTTGATATTTCATACATGCATTCCTCAGATGACCCTCTATCATGCTGTAGCAAATCCATGACCCACCACCCAACCCTTACCCCAGGGTCAAGGTCACAAACTTAGCATGTTCATAAACATAACGTTGGGGTAAATGTTGTGTAACTTCTGCTTATTTACAGGGAATGTCTTCATATTTCATACATGCATTCATCTGATGACCCTCTATCATGCTGTAGAAAATCCACGATCTACCACCCAACTGTTACCCCAAGGTCAAGGTCACAAACTTAGCATGTTCATAAACTTAACGTTGGGGTAAATGTTGTGTAACTTCTGTTTATTTACAGGGAACGCCTTCATATTTCATACATGTATTCATCTGATGATACTCTATCATGCTATAGCAAATCCATGACCCACCGCCCATCCCTTACCCCAAGGTCAAGGTCACAAACTTGGCACATTCATAAACTTAACGTTGGGGTAAATATATCATCTGTTTTCTTTCATAGTACGCCTTGATATTTCATACATGCATTCCTCAGATGACCCTCTATCATGCTGTATCAAATCCATGACTCACCACCCAATCCTTACCCCAAGGTCAAGGTCACAAACCTAGCACATTCATAAACTTAACGTTGGGGTAAATGTTGTGTAACTTCTGTTTATTTACAGGGAATACCTTCATATTTCATACATGCATTCATCTGATGATACTCTATCATACTATATCAAATCCATGACCCATCTCCCACCCCTTTCCCCAAGGTCAATGTCACAAACTTAGCACATTCATAAACTTAACGTTGGGGTAAATGTCTTTTATAACATCTGTTTCCTTTCATGGAACGCCTTGATATTGTATACATGCATTCACCTGATGGTACTCTATTTTGCTATAGCAAATCCATGACCCACCCCTTACCCCAAGGTCAAGGTCACAAACTTAGCACATTCATAAACTTAATGTTGGGGTAAATGTCTTATAACATCTGTTTCCTTTCTTGAAACGCCTTGATATTTCATACATGCATTCATATGATAATATCCTATTGTGCTATCGCAAATTCATGACCCACCGCCCACCCCTTACCCCAAGGTCAAGGTCACAAACTTAGCACATTCATAAACTTAACTTTGGGGTAAATGTCTTATAACATCCGTTTCCTTTCATGGAACGCCTTGATATTTCATGCATGCATTCCTCAGATGACCCTCTATCATGCTGTAGCAAATCCACAACCCACCACCCAAGCCTTACTCCAAGGTCAAGGTCACAAACTTAGCATGTTCATAAACTTAATGTTGGGGTAAACGTTGTGTAACTTCTGTTTATTTACAGGGAACACTTTGATATTTCATACATGCATTCATGTGATGATCCTCTATTGTGCTATAGCAAATCCATGACCCCCCCCCCCCCACCCCTTTCCCCAAGATCAACATCATAAACTTAACGTTGGAGTAAATGTCTTTTTATAACTTCTGTTTCTTTACAGGGGGAACGCCTTGATATTTCATACATGCATTCATCTGATGATACTCTATCGTGCTATAGCAAATCCATGACCCACCCCCCACCCCTTTCCCCAAGGTCAAGGTCACAAACATAGCACATTCATAAACTTAACGTTGGGGTAAATGTCTTATAACATCTGTTTCCTTTCATGGAACGCCTTGATATTTCATACATGCATTCATCTGATGATACTCTATCATGCTATAGCAAATCCATGACCCACCGCCCACCCCCCCTTACAGGGTCAAGGTCACAAACTTAGCACATTCATAAACTTAACGTTGGGGTAAATGTCTGATAACATCTGTTTCCTTTCATGGAACGCCTTGATATTTCATACATGCATTCCTCAGATGACCCTCTATCATGCTGTAGCAAATCCACAACCCACGACCCAACCCTTACCCCAAGGTGAAGGTCACAAACTTAGCATGTTCATAAACTTAACGTTGGGGTAAATGTTGTGTAACTTCTGTTTCTTTACAGGGAACGCTTTCTTATTTCATACATGCATTCATGTGATGATCCTCTATTGTGCTACAGCAAATCCATGACCCATCCACCCCCCACCACCTCTTTCCCCAAGGTGAAGGACATAAACTTAGCACATTCATACATGCATTCCTCATATGAATAGCTATCATGCTGTAGAAAATCACCAACTTAGTGCGTTCAGAAACTTAAAGTTGGGTTAAATTTTGTTTTACTTCTGTTTTCAGGGAGCGCATTGATATTTCATACATGCATTCATCTTAATATGCTATATTATGCTACAGCAAACCCACGACCCACCTTGCACCACTGACCCCAATGTCAAGGTCCACCGCACGCCCCTTAACCCAAAGTCAAGTTATATAATATCCATGTTTTTTTATGCAATTGTGCCAAGTTTGAGTGAAGGCTGCCAACAGGCGAGCTTCGTTGTCTTCTGACAACTCTTGTTATCTTTGGCTGTTTAGTTACCTGGGAGTTGAATTGGGTTATTGCCCATTATAAAAGTAGTAAGATTATTACTGATCCTACTGCTTTTGGGAGGGGCCAAGTGATTCTGGTATGGCGAGGACCTGGCATCAGATCAGGATTATTCTGATTTCAGGGCTGAATATATAGTTTTGTTATTGTAAATATTCAGTTCTGATTTTGGGATTTTCCCCCCATTTGTACATGTACTTGTACAGGTAATATATGGGATTTAGTACTAAACCAATTGACCCTGCCTTAAATGACCTTAGCTGATAGGCTGTTAAACCCCAACAAACAAACAAACAAACAAACAAACAAACAAACAAACAAACAAACCATCTTCTATATAGAAGTACAGTATGGCATTTTTTTTGGTGTGTCACAGGTCCGAATCTTTCAGCTGTGTTGGTAAATATGATGAAGACAGGTGTTATGAGACTGCGTTTTATTTTCAGGATTCTGTGGGACAGAAATTAACGGCTACAGTCTGGTTCACAGTGGTAAGTACAGTATAACCTCTACACTGGACACCCTGGCAGGGGCATCAATAATTGTGACGATAATTTTTTTTTTTTATCGTCCACGTCCACTGCAAACACTTGTATTCCGGAGCATAACTAGACCACGACCTAAAGGTGTGTTGCGCGCTAGAATGAGAACTCTTGCCACGCTAATCATACCCCCGGCATATGAAGTATGTCGAGGGGTATATCGTTTTTAGCTCACCTGAGCGAAGCTCATGTGAGCTATTGTTACCGCAATGTGTCCGTCGTCGGCCGTCGTCGTCCATGAACATTTTCAAACGTCTTCTCCTCGGTAATCATTGGGCCTATAGTTACCAAACTTCATGGTCATGGTCCTTAGGTAGGGGGATTACAAAATTGTTAAAATGATGTCATTACGTTATCCAAGATGGCCGCCGTCTAAAAATAGCACAAATTCTTCAAAAATCTTCTCAAGAACCGCTAACCGGATTTCGACAAAACTTGGTAGGAATGATCGATGTACAATACTCTTTCAAATTTGTTAAAATGGTGACCCCGGGGTCATTTTTTGACGAAATCGAATGGTTATGTCATCCAAGGTGGCCGCCGAAAGGTCAAAAGGTCGTTCTTTTATTAGAGATTTAAAAATTCTTCTTCACATGAACCACTTGGCCCATGGTAGCCAAACTTAAAAGTTATGGTCCATGGGTGAAACTTTTTCAGATTTGTTAAAATGGAGGTCATCGCTAATCCAAGATGGCCGCCGTCTAAAAATAGCATAAATTCTAAAAAATCTTCTTCTCATCTCATCTCACTAGCCGGATTTCGACGAAACTTGGTAGGAATGATCGATGTACAATGCTCTTTCAAAGTTGTTAAAATGGTGACCCCGGGGTCAAAAATGGGTGTGGCCCGTGGGGTCAAATTGGGGTCAAATTTTATTTTGGACCGAATATGGTCATGTCTATATCAAATCAAAGGTATCAAAGAGGCAATCGCTCTGGTACATTTTTTGTCGAAATTGAATGGCCATGTCATCCTAGATGGCCGCCGAAAGGTCAAAAGGTCGTTCTTTTATTAGAAATTTCAAAATTCTTCTTCACACAAACCGCTTGGCCCATGGTGGCCAAACTTCACAGTTATGGTCCATGGGTGAAGCCTTTTCAGATTTGTTAAAACGGAGGTCGTCTCCAATCCAAGATGGCCGCCATCTAAATATAGCACAAATTCTTAAAAAATCTTCTTCTCCTGAACCGCCAACTGGATTTCGACGAAACTTGTTAGGAATGATCGATGTACAATGCTCTTTCACAAAGTTGTTAGAATGGTGACCCTGGGGTCAAAAATTGGCGTGGCCCTTGGGGTCAAATTGGGGTCAATTTTTATTTTTGACCGAATATGGTCATGTCTATATCAAATCGAAGGTATCAAAGAGGCGATCGCTCTGGTACATTTTTGTCGGAATTGGATGGTCTTGTCATCCAAGATGGCCACCGAAAGGTCAAAAGGTCATTCTTTTATTAGAGATTTCAAAATTCTTCTTCACACAAACCGCTTGGCCCATGTTGGCCAAACTTCACAGTTATGGTCCATGGGTGAAGCCTTTTCAGATTTGTTAAAACAGAGGTCGTCGCTAATCCAAGATGGCCACCATCTAAAAATAGCACAAATTCTTAAAAAATCTTCTTCTCATGAACCGCCAGCCGGATTTAGACGAAACTTGGTAGGACTGATCGATGTAGAATGCTATTTCAAAGGTGTTAAAATGGTTACCCCGGGGTCAAAAATGGGCGTGGCCCGTGGGGTCAAATTTTATTTTCGACTGAATATGCTCATGTCATATATCAAATTGAAGGTATTGATCAGGCGATTGCTCTGGTGCAATATTTGTCGGAATCGGATGATTATGTCATCCATGATGGCCACCAAAAGGTCCATTTATTCAAGATTTTGAACGTCTTTTTCTCAGGAACCACATGGCCGATGCTTGCCAAACTTCATAGTAAGTTAAGATCCTTGGGTGAAGCATTTTCAGATTTGGTAAAATGAGTCATCACTTAATCCAAGATGACCGCCATCTAAAAATAGTACAATTTTTTTAAAACACATGAACTCAATGTCACATTCTCCTCTGGTGTTCATGGAGTCAGGTGAGCGAATTAGGGCCATCATGGCCCTCTTGTTGCAATTCCGACCGTCCGTCCACGTTAAAGTTTTTGGGTATCCAATATCTCTGTAACGTTAAGTCGAATTGACCTCGAACTTCATACTTCCTTATCATCATCCATATTTTCATTCCATACCACACCCATGTGGCCTTCATGGTCAAGGTCAAATTACTTGGAAAATTTGCGTCTACAACGGCAAGTCAGATTGACTTCAAACTTCTTATACTTCCTTATCATCTCCATATTTTTATTCCATACCACACCCATGTGGCCTTCATGGTCAAGGTCAAATTACTTGGAAAATTTGCGTCTACAACGGCAAGTCAGATTGACTTCAAACTTCTTATACTTCCTTATCATCTCCATATTTTTATTCCATACCACACCCATGTGGCCTTCATGGTCAAGGTCAAATTACTTGGAAAATTTGCGTCTACAACGGCAAGTCAGATTGACTTCAAACTTATTATACTTCCTTATCATCTCCATATTTTGATTCCATACCACACCCATGCGGCTCATGGTCAAGGTGAAGGTCAAATTACTCTCTTGTTTTTTAGCCAGGTTTTTTTTAAAAATATCCAGGCTATTGGATTGGCGAAAGCCGGGCGGGCGGGCGGCGGGCGGCGGGCGGCGGGCGGCGGGCGGCGGGCAGCGGGCTGTGGGCGGCGTCCACAATCAATGTTAAGTTTGAGTCCATTTCTTTGTTACTGTACCACCTAGGACCACCAAACTTTCACAGCTTCATAATCAAGGGGTGCCCACCACATATCACTATCCAACATGTTACTTCTTTTAGAAAGTGATCCATTTCTTCCGCGCAGTCGACTTAGCCATTTTCAATGTTAAGTTTTCGCGTTTACAATGTTAAGTTTTCGTGTTTAAGTCCATTTCTTTGGTACTGTACCACCTAGGACCACCAAACTTTCACAGCTTCATAATCAAGGGGTGCCTACCACATACAACTATCCAACATGTGACCATTTTTTTTACCTTCACCTATTATTTCTACGTAATTGACTTAGCCATTTTCAACGTTAACTTTTTAACGTACATCTGGTTAAAGTTATTTGGTTAAAACTTTTTTGTGTACTATATCTCTGCAACTGCTTCATCCATTACCTTGATACTTCACATGGGTGTTTATCATCATTGTCGCACACGCTTGCGGAAAGCGCGATATCGTCGGCATTTTGGCATATGTCCGTCCGTACGTCCATGTGCCCGGTTAAAGTTTTTTTTTCGTTAAAGTTTTTCCATCTACTATATCTATTTTTTAGCTCACCTGAGCGAAGCTCATGTGAGCTATTGTTACCGCAATGTGTCCGTCGTCGTCGTCCGTCGTCTGTCGTCCGTGAACATTTTCAAACGTCTTCTCCTCGGTAACCATTGGGTCTATAGTCACCAAACTTCATGGTCATGGTCCTTAGGTAGGGGGATTACAAAATGTTTAAAATGACGTCATTATGAACGTCCAAGATGGCCGCCGTCTAAAAATAGCACAAATTCTTAAAAAAATCTTCTTCTTCCAAGAACTGCCAACTGGATTTCGACAAAACTTGGTAGAAATGATCGATGTACATTGCTCTTTCAAAGTCGTTAAAATGGTGACCCTGGGGTCAAAAATGGGCATGGCCCGTGGGGTCAAATTGGGGTCAAATTTTATTTTTGACTGAATATGGTCATTTCATATATCAAATTGAAGGTATCAATGAGGCGATCACTCTGGTGCATTTTTTTGTTGAAATCGGATTGTTATGTCATCCAAGATGGCCGCCGAAAGGTCAAAAGGTCGTTCTTTTATTAGAGATTTCAAAATTCTTCTTCACATGAACCGCTTGGCCCATGGTAGCCAAACTTAAAAGTTATGGTCCATGGGTGAAGCCTTTTCAGATTTGTTAAAATGGAGGTCATCGCTAATCCAAGATGGCCGCCGTCTAAAAATGGCATAAATTCTTAAAAAATCTTCTTCTCATGAATCGCTTGCCGGATTTCGACGAAACTTGGTAGGAATGATCGATGTACATTGCTCTTTCAAAGTTGTTAAAATGGTGACCCCGGGGTCAAAAATGGGCGTGGCCCGTGGGGTCAAATTGGGATCAAATTTTATTTTTGACCGAATATGGTCATGTCATATATCAAATTGAAGGTATCAATGAGGCGATCACTCTGGTGCATTTTCTGTCGAAATCGGATTGTTATGTCATCCAAGATGGCCGCCGAAAGATCAAAAGGTCGTTCTTTTATTAGAGATTTCAAAATTCTTCTTCACATGAACCGCTTGGCCCATGGTAGCCAAACTTAAAAGTTATGGTCCATGTGTGAAGCCTTTTCAGATTTGTTAAAATGGAGGTCATCGCTAATCCAAGATGGCCGCCGTCTAAAAATAGCATAAATTCTTAAAAAATCTTCTTCTCATGAACCGCTAGCCGGATTTCGACGAAACTTGGTAGGAATGATCGATGTACAATGCTCTTTCAAAGTTGTTAAAATGGTGACCCCGGCGTCAAAAATGGGCGTGGCCCGTGTGGTAAAATTTTATTTTTGACCGAATATGGTCATGTTATATATCAGATCGAAGGTATCAATGAGGCGATCACTCTGGTACATTCTTTGTCCAAATCGGATTGTTATGTCATCCAAGATGGCCGCCGAAATATCAAAAGGTCGTTCTTTTATTAGAGATTTCAAAATTCTTCTTCACATGAACCGCTTGGCCCATGGTAGCCAAACTTAAAAGTTATGGTCCATGGGTGAAGCCTTTTCAGATTTGTTAAAATGGAGGTCATTGCTAATCCAAGATGGCCGCCGTCTAAAAATAGCATAAATTCTTAAAAAATCTTCTTCTCATGAACCGCTAGCCGGATTTCGACGAAACTTGGTAGGAATGATCGATGTACATTGCTCTTTGAACGTTGTTAAAATGGTGACCCCGGGGTCAAAAATGGGCGTGGCCCGTGGGGTCAAATTGGGGTCAAATTTTATTTTTGACTGAGTATGGTCATGTCATATATCAAATTGAAGGTGTCAATGAGGCGATCACTCTGGTGCAATATTTGTCGGAATCGGATGATTATGTCATCCATGATGGCCACCAAAAGGTCAATTTATTCAAGATTTTTAACGTCTTTTTCTCAGGAACCACATGGCCGATGCTGGGTGAAGCATTTTCAGATTTTGTAAAATGAGAGTCATCGCTTAATCCAAGATGACCGCCATCTAAAAATAGCACAATTGTTTTAAAACACATGAACTCAATGTCACATTTTCCTCTGGTGTTCATGGAGTCAGGTGAGCGAATTAGGACCATCATGGCCCTCTTGTTTAGTGTCCATGCCTCGCCCCAAGGCGCGACATGCAGGCCACGGCCATCTAGTCTACAAAAAGTGGGTATAATTATGTTATCCAAGTGTCTATGCTTGGAAAAAAACTGGCCTTAAAGCCTCGTTTCTTGTTTAGTTATTTTTTAGGTGTGTCATGCAAGAACGGCAACTCTCACCTAAAACATACTAGTTATCTGCTTATCCAAGGAGACAATTCTAATGAAATACGAAGACATGATTTCATTTCGAAGCAAACTAATCAATTATTGCTGTCTGTTGATGTGTAAACAGTAGTGTGATTTTATTTTACCCAATTAAAAGTTTGAAATACCCAATTGCTTCAGAAATAATGGAGTGACAATACTCAATTACTAATTCCTTATCTGGAGCCCTCCTATACAGATATCCTTGTCTCGGGGTACCTGGTGGGCAAGAAATGGGTCACAATTCCGGCATCGACGTCAACAATTTTGGACACATTTTGCATATCTCTTGATCGGTTAGTCAGATCATTACCAAACTTCATCAATAGCTTCCTCATGTTGTTAGTTATCCATCGTGTGTCATCATGTTGAATACTTCCTGATCTGTTAGTTGGATCCTTACCAAATTTCATCAATAATTGTCACAATTGTTGTGTCGTCGTCGTCGTTGGCATCATCGTCAACAATTTGGGACGGAAATTGTGGATGTAGCCAAAGTTTCCATATCTCTTGATCCATTAGTCGGATCATTACCAAACTTCATCAATAGCTTCCTCACATTGATGACTATCCACCCACTGTTATTCGGGTGACCTGGACCTTCACCTTGGTGACCTTAACCTTTTTTTCAATAATTTTGCACATACGTCCAAATGTTGAATACCTCTTAATTCGTTACCCAACTTCGTCAATAGCTTCCTCACATTGATGGCTATCCACCCAGTGTCATTCGTCTGATCGTGACCATGGTGACCTTGACATTGGTGTCAACAATGTTGGAAGCGGGTCCAAATGTTGAATATCTCCTTGTCCACTAGTCAGATCTTTACAAGACTTCATAAATAGCTTTGTCACATTGATGGCTATCCAACCAGTCATTCGGGTGACCATGACCATGGTGACCTTGACCTTATTGTCAACAATTTTGGACGTACGTCCAAATGTTAAATATCTCAATTCTTGACCAAACTTCCTCACATTCATAGCTATGCATTGATAGTCATTCCGGTGACATTGGCCTTCACGTTAGTGACCTTGCTCTTCATGTCAATAATTTTGGATGTACATCCAAATGCTAAATATCACTGGAACCGTTAGTCGAATCATCTCCAAACTTCATCAATAGCTTCTTCACATTGATGGATATCTACCAGTGTAATTCGGCTGACTACCGTGTAATTGGTGACCTTCACCTTGGTGTCAACAATTTTGGACATACATTGTACGTCCAAATGTTGAATATCTCTGATCCTGTTAGTCATAGTATTACCAAACTTCATAAATAGCTTCCTCATATTGTTAGCTATTCATCCAGCATCATTCCGGTGACCTCGACCGTCACCTTGGTGACCTTGAATTTTGTGTCAATAATTTTTGAATATCTAGGATCATTACCAAAGCTTACCAATATCTTCCTGACTTTGATGGCTATCCACCAAGTGTCATTTGTGTGACCTTGAGCTTGGGGACTGTGACCTTTGAATCAATAATTTTGGACTTTCTCATATTGTGACCTTGACCTTGGTGACCTTGACCTTTATGGCGATCGCCTTGTTTAGTGGTTGAGACACTCCGCGGCAATCGCCTTATGTTAAATACTAGTACACCAACAATGTATCCCAAACTCAAACCATTTACTTAGTTTCCAATGCCATTTCTTTTTTTTGAGAGGCATCACAGACTGTTTGTTCGTTTATTGGTGTTTAACGGCCTATCAACAGCTAAGGTCATTTAAGGCCGGGTCAACAGGTTCAACCTCAAATTTAACCTGCTGCTGCTGCTGGTGGGGGAGGGGGGGGGGGTGATATATTTACATTGAGAAAAAATATATCCAGCCCTGCCTGAAATTAGTATAACCTAACATGGTGCTAGGTCCATACGACACCAAAGTCACTTGTCCCCTTCTCCTAAAATTAATATGATTAAGGCGCAGTTAAAATAATTCTTAAGAAAACGGAAAATAAACACATTTTCTTGATGAATTTATTTGAAATGCTGGAATTATATGGAATGAATGGCCTTTTTGTGGAATTTATCGGGGATATAAACTTGGAAAAGTTGCGGGAATACTGGACGAGGCCTTCCGACCTTCGTCCAGTATTCCCGCGACTTTTCCAAGTTTATACCCCGATAAATTCCACAAAAAGGCCATTCATTCCTATACACGCTCCCACCTGCTACCCACCACAAGAGTAGAAGGCACATTTTGTTTCAGGTGTGGACGGACTGGCGGCTGTCGTGGAACCCGGCGAGCTACGACGACACCGACACCATCCACCTGACACAGGCCGAGCAGTGGCAGCCCGAGGTCCTCGTCACGAACACGTATGTCACACGACCATGTCGGTCAATCCGTTAACCCTTACACCGCTATCTTAATTCTCTGTCGTCTGCTGTTTATTTTCTCTATTTTCCATTTTTATCATCAAAAACATGCTTTGACAGCACTTTAGAATAATTTACAACATGCTTTTACAGCACTTCAGAATCATTTCCATTGGAAATGATTCTGAAGTGCTGTCAAACCATGTTTTTATTGAGAAATAAGGCAGGATATAAAAGCAACAGCAGATGACAAAGGGTTAAGGATAAATTCTCTTTATACCCACTTTTCAATTTTTGATTCGACCGCCGGTCATGGATTATCTCTGGGAAAAGTGGGTATATTGCAATAACGCGCTATTGGCTGTGCTCTAGTTATCCCCACTTTTTGAGATAAAAAATGGGTATACTGTTTTTGTAACGGGTGTCCGTACATCCGTACGTCCGTCACGTTTCTTGTTTTACTTAAAACTTGGTGTGTGCATTCCTTATGGAATATCCTTATGGAATTTGATTTGACCCCCGGGCCATGGATTATCTCCACATTTTCGACTTAGAATTTCCCAATTTTGGTTTGTAAGAAGTAAAACTTTTTATCCACAATAGCTAGGGATTTGAAACTTATTTGTGCCTTTCAAAGTGAATTTCAATTTCTGATTCGGCCCCTTGTCATGGATTATCTCCACCTTTTCGACGTAGCATTTGGGAAAAGTGGGCATATTGCGATGGCGCGCCATCGACTGTGCTCTAGTTATGCCCCCTATGTGATAGCAAGGGGGAAATATTGCGTTGCATTTGAGGTTCTTCTGTACGTCCGTCCGTCTGTGTACATTTACATCAAAAAGTTTGTAAGAGTTTTTCTGACATGTAATATCTTCAATATTACGCGAAGGATTGCTTCGATACTTGAACACTTGAATCACTTGAACATTTGTCACACACTTGTGTCCCCATTAATACGATCTTGACCCTTGTCGCCATCAAAATGTCGCTGAAACACTTAGCCATTTTGTTGCATCAAAAAGTTTCTCCAAAATGTTCTATCTTCAATAGTATGCGAAGGATTGCTTCGATACTCAGACACTTGAATCACCTGAACATTTGTCACACAATTCATGCAATTCTGTCTGCAATTCCGTTACAGAGCGAGTGACTTTGAGGTGCTGTATGACTTCATGCAATTCCGTCTGCAATTCCGTTACAGACCGAGTGACTTTGAGGTGCTGTATGACTTCATGCAATTCCGTCTGCCATTCCGTTACAGAGCGAGTGACTTTGAGGTGCTATATGACTTCATGCAATTCCGTCTGACATTCCGTTACAGAGCGAGTGACTTTGAGGTGCTATATGACTTCATGCAATTCCGTCTGCCATTCTGGTACAGAGCGAATGACTTTGAGGTGCTGTATGACTTCATGCAATTCCGTCTGACATTCCGTTACAGAGCGAGTGACTTTGAGGTGCTGTATGACTTCATGCAATTCCGTCTGCCATTCCGTTACAGAGCGAGTGACTTTGAGGTGCTATATGACTTCATGCAATTCTGTCTGACATTCCGTTACAGAGCGAGTGACTTTGAGGTGCTATATGACTTCATGCAATTCCGTCTGACATTCCGTTACAGAGCCAGTGACTTTGAGGTGCTATATGACTTCATGCAATTCCGCCTGCCATTCTGGTACAGAGCGAATGACTTTGAGGTGCTATATGACTTCATGCAATTCCGTCTGACATTCCGTTACAGAGCGAGTGACTTTGAGGTGCTATATGACTTCATGCAATTCCGTCTGCCATTCTGGTACAGACTGAGTGACTTTGAGGTGCTATATGACTTCATGCAATTCCGTCTGTCATTCCGTTACAGAGCGAGTGACTGAGGTGCTGTATGACTTCATGTAATTCCGTCTGTCATTCCATTATAGAGCAAGTGACTTTGAGGTGCTATATGACTTCATGCAATTCCGTCTGCCATTCCGTTACAGAGCGAGTGACTTTGAGGTACTGTATGACTTCATGCCATTGCGTTCGTTACAGAGCGAGTGACTTTGAGGTGCTATGTGACTTCATGCAATTCCGTCTACCATTCCGTTACAGAGCGAGTGACTTTGAGGTGCTGTATGACTTCATGCCATTGCGTTACAGAGCGAGTGACTTTGAGATGCTGTATGACTTCATGCAATTCCGTCTGTCATTCCATTATAGAGCAAGTGACTTTGAGGTGCTATATGACTTCATGCAATTCCGTCTGCCATTCCGTTACAGAGCGAATGACTTTGAGGTGCTGTATGACTTCATGCCATTGCGTTCGTTACAGAGCGAATGACTTTGAGGTGCTATATGACTTCATGCAATTCCGTCTACCATTCCGTTACAGAGCGAGTGACTTTGAGGTGCTGTATGACTTCATGCCATTGCGTTCGTTACAGAGCGAGTGACTTTGAGGTGCTGTATGACTTCATACAATTCCGTCTGTCATTCCATTATAGAGCAAGTGACTTTGAGGTGCTATATGACTTCATGCAATTCCGTCTGCCATTCCGTTACAGAGCGAGTGACTTTGAGGTGCTGTATGACTTCATGCCATTGCGTTCGTTACAGAGCGAGTGACTTTGAGGTGCTATATGACTTCATGCAATTCCGTCTACCATTCCGTTACAGAGCGAGTGACTTTGAGGTGCTGTATGACTTCATGTCATTGCATTACAGAGCGAGTGACTTTGAGGTGCTGTATGACTTCATGCCATTGCGTTACAGAGCGAGTGACTTTGAGGTGCTGTATGACTTCATGCAATTCCGTCTGTCATTCCGTTACAGAGCGAGTGACTTTGAGGTGCTGTATGACTTCATGCAATTGTGTTACAGAGTGAGCGACATCGAGGTGCTTTACGATGACCACCAATGGCTGCGGGTGGCGTACGACGGCACCACGGTCTGGGAGCCCACCCGAAACCTCCAGCTGCACTGCCAGACAGACTTGACCTACTTCCCGTTTGACCAGCAGCGTTGTGCGATCAATGTGTCGAGCCGGTTTTTCAGTGAGGCGGAACTGCAGCTGAAGTCCCTCGGTGATTCCATCAATCTGCAGCTGTATGAGTAAGTCTCCGCACTAAAGTCAGAAATATTAACGGTGAATTACACCACTCGGCAGCAGTAGTTTACACCACTCTCGTGTTTACCATATATGGTGAAATGACGTCAGTAATGTCGCAATGACGTCAGTAACGTCGCAATGACGTGTTTCCTTCAACCAATCAAGTCAATTTCTCGGACACGCCCTCTCAATCGTGAGACAGTCGCCGTCACTACGACCCGCCTCCAGATATTAATTCGCATATCTCTTGGCCATATTTTCGCTTGATTCGCTTTGTTTTTATGAAGAATCATAAGTGAAATGTAAGAAAATGTTTATTTAACCAGATGAGTTGATTGTATTGAAATAATTCACTCGTGATAGGGTCCTACCACTAAACAATTTGGGTCGCTACGCTCACTCATTTGTTGAGCGTAAGGACCCAAGCACTCATGCATTATTTCACAATAGTCAGCTCACCTTGTTAAATAAACGGTATATCATCCATACCCACATCTATATGTAGATATAAGAAACTGAGTGACTGTCACTAACCTATGGAAATGTCCAGTAGCCGATTTCACCAACATTTCAAAGTATACTTTTCTACCAAAGTATACTTTGAGGGAGTAATCATTTATTTTTCCTGAAATGCATTATTTCATATAGAACTAACAACTGCATATACAGTGCAACCTCTCTACAACAGCCACCCATGGGAAGACGCAAAACTGGCTGTTATAGAGAGGTGGCTGTTGTAGGGAGGTTAATGCTGAATTAAATTTTGTCATCCGCTGTTTATTAATTTTCTTCGATATTCTTATCAAAAACATGATTTGGCAACATTTTAGAATGATTCTAAAATGCTGTCAAAACATGTTTTTATTGAGAAGAAGGCAAAAGCAACAGCAGATGACTATTTTCGTGCTCAGCAGTCTAAGGGTTAGATATAGAGGAAATTATCCATTTGGGATATAAAATAGCGGCTGTTATAGAGAGGGTGTTGTTGTAGAGAGGTGGCCGTTCGGGGAGGTTCGACTGTATTTGATGATTACAAGTCTGCAGAATTATTATACTGAATTTATTACATTATCACAGCCAAAATGGCTATGATAATGTAATAAATTCAGTATAATAAAAATTTATAAATTTATCCTAAAATTGAAAATTTCTCCCTCAAAGTATACTTTGCTAGAAAAGTATACTTTGCAATGTTGGTGAAATCGGCTACTGATGCCAATGCTAAAATATGTGTATCTCCTAATTAGGACTTAGTATCCCATAATTAGAAGATACTAACTCCTAATTAGGAGATAATAAGTCCTAATTAGGAGTTAGTACCTCCTAATTGGGATGTAGTGTCCCCTAATTAGGATTTATTATTTCCTAATTAGGAGTTAGTATCTCTTAATTAGCATCGACACAGATAGTAAGTCCTAATTAGGTAGGATATTGTAAGTCCTAATTAGGAGATAATAACTCCTAATTAGGACTTAGTATCTCCTAATTAGAAGATAAAAATATTTTAGCATTGGCACCAGGACACTTTCATATTAACGCTTCAATTTCGGGGAAACAAGTAGTGTTTTCTACTGTGTGATTTTATATTTATTTTGACAAGTCGAAACCTCTGCCAGCTCTACCCCAAATATATATATGTCACAAATGTGTAAATTAAGAAATATCGATAATAATAAAAAATAACCAGCCGACGACAAAATAATTACTTTAACTTTATAAGAGTTATAGCTGCTGTGCAATTGCCTTGCTGTGCTGCATTGGTAGGTATGCAGGGCTCCAGATAAGGTGCGTATTGGTGTACAAAATACTCGCAGCAATGTGAATATATGCATTGATTTTCAAATTGAGTAGCAAAACTACTGTAATAAAGTTGAAAATTTACTTAGTTGAGCTGCAAAAAGCAAACACGTTTGCTTTTTGCAGCTCAAATAAGTGAATTTTTAAATTTGTTTTATTTTTTATCATTTGTTCCCTATTTAATTTGGAAGAGAATCAATAATATATTTGTAAAAGTAAAATACGCACTGAATTTTAAATGTGGGAGTATAAACAATTTAAAATGTGGGAGTATAATACTCTTTGGATACAAAACTTATCTGGAGCTCTGGGTATGGATTTATAATATTATATAGTTGTAGATCACGCGACTTCAATACCGATGGTACAATAGTTACGAACAAATACTGTCATAATATTACATCCTACCCAGTGAATTACCGTGATTCTGGAGGGATTTATTTCCTTGAAGGAAATATTTCGTCTCAGATGTTCGCAAGACGTAATTGACGTCACATTTTGATGTCATTTCCGGCGAAGAAACAATTCATAAACTAACGTCAAAATTGTCAATTTCGACAACGTTATAAGCTGTAGCAAATTTCACCAACATTGCAAAGTATACTTTTCTAGCAAAGTATACTTTGAGGGAGAAATTTTCAATTTTAGGATAAATTTATTAATTTTTATTATACTGAATTTATTACATTATCACAGCCAATTTGGCTGTGATAATGTAATAAATTCAGTATAATAAGTCTGCATACTTTTAATCATAAAATATAATTATGCAGTGGTTAGTTATATATGAAATAATGCATTTCGGGAAAAATAAATGATTACTCCCTCAAAGTATACTTTGCTAGAAAAGTATGTATACTTTGCTAGAAAAGTATACTTTGCAATGTTGGTGAAATCGGCTACTGGTCTAACAGCAAATTTCACATTTTTCAAAGAGCATGTAATATCCTATTTATTCCACTACCATTTTGAAATACCGGATTTATTTCCCTTGACATATCATCCATATTTTCATAGCCCACCCATGCAGCCTTCTTGTCCAAGGTCAAATTACTTAGAAATTTGCGTTAAAGTTTTTATTTGTCGGTCCATGCGGCGGCCGAGCGTATCACTTTCTCTACTGTCTGTTTCACGAAAGCTGCCCAAATTTTATGGCCTTATAAACAATTCAAAAACAATATTGTTTTCGATAATATTAAATTAAAGGAAAATTTAAGAACGAGCCTTCTTTTTATTTCGTGAAATTTGGTCAAATATTGGTTTTATTACGAAAAATTTATTTCTCTATGGGAATTTAACATGGGGGAAAAAGAGGTAGAGGAGTTGTGGGAGGAGTCAAAAAACAAAAAAAATTGGAAATTGACTCCGAAACCTAGCTAGATAGCTTGGAAATGATCTAAGAAAACAAAAGTTAAATTTTAAAAATCGGTCCAGTATTTCTGAAATTCTAAAAAATTTCCCCATGGGAATTTAACATGGGAAAATTGTTTTTTCGCAATAAAATCAATATTTGACCAAATTTCCCGAAATAAAAAATATTGTTTTTGAATTGTTTATATGGCCGCAATATTTGGGCAGCTCTCGCGAAACAACTCTGACAACTTGTGTTCTCTGTGCGGCAGGGAAAATGCCGAGTGGGAATTGGACACGTCGGCGGCGGGGGACATCATGGAGTCGAACTACACGGCCATGGAGTCGAACTACTCGGCCACGGTGAATGGCGAGCTACGTCAGTACTCCGGCGTCACGTTCTACATCACGTTGCGACGTCGGTCCGGCGCCTATGGCGTCTACATCTTCCTGCCCCTGGTCCTGCTCTCACTGCTCAGCTGTCTCGTGTTCCTGCTGCCCGTCGAAACCGGCGAGAAGGCGAACTACTCCGCCACAATGTTGCTCACCGTCACCGTCTCATTCTGGGTGGTTGTGTCATATCTGCCAATATCACAGCACATGCCCATTCTTGGTAAGTATGTCAGTATGAGACACACCATGGGTTTGCAGCGCTCCAGATAAGCTGCATATTTGCATAAAAACCCAATTAAAATTGCCAAAAACCCAATTTACATCAGAAGTAGCGAGTATCAAAAAGCAATAACAAATGTGTGGTACCTTTATCATGCTACAGAAAACAATAACCAGACCACAAATATTGCATATGTTTCTTATTTTCCATGAAAACGAATCTTGGTATTTCATTAGAATTGTCTCGATGGAGACAATTCTAATGAAATGCCAAGACATGTTTTCATTTGGAAGCAGCTATTCAATAATTGCTGTCTGCTGATGTGTAAACAGCAGTGTGATTTTATTTTACCCAATTAAAATTTTGAAATACCCAATTGCTTCAGAAATGATGGAGTGACAATACTCAATTACTAATTCCTTATATTGAGATGGTGCTTTTGTACCTTCGGACACCTGCGTAATTTGATGAAATACATTTACAATATTTTCCGTAAATGGCGTCAAAAGTTAACAAAATTGCAAGAGTTCATGCAGTCGCATATACTCTGAAAATGTTGTCAATTTCTGCATGGCGTATCTCATATATGACTGATTGGAGAAATGGCATTTATGGGATTTGTGACCAGTTTACCACCTGTTGCCTATTTCACCAACATTGCCAAGTATACTTCTACTTTGAGGGAAAAATTTTCAATTTTAGGATAAATTTATTAATTGTTATTATACTGAATTTATTACATTATCACAGCCAATTTGGCTGTGATAATGTAATAAATTCAGTATTGTGATAATGTAATAAATTCAGTATAATGATTCTGCATTCTTTTAATCATCAAAATATATGCAGTTGTTAGTTCTATATGAAATAATACGTTTCGGAAAAAATAAATGATTTCTCCCTCAAAGTATACTTTGCTAGAAAAGTATACTTTGCAATGTTGGTAAAATCGGCTACAGATCAAATAACTCGTGTAGCCTGTTAACGATCTACATTGCTTGTCAGAAGCATGACGGATGTTTCATTGATGAAATGGCGAACAGTGCAGATCCCAGATCTACGTTGGTCGCAGCAAAACCCGTAATACCCATTTCTCCAGTCATAGCCACATACATAACTCAGTCTATCAAAACTGAATTATAATCATATGTATGATATGTGATATGTGTTACGTGAAGAAAGATGCAATTTGTATGTACCACAAAGTTTTTTTCAGGGTACATATATTCATCACCCTGTCTGTCTGTTTGTCTGTCCATCTGTCTGTCCGAGATTTGTGTTAAGATTTTCAGCCATTGACTATCTCTGTTATCGTAAGTGGGAATGTCTTGAAACTTCATATACTTATTTTCATCTCCCATTTTTTAGCTCGCCTGCACAAAGTGCAGAAGAGCTTATGGCATACCCCCGGCGGCGTCGACCTCTCATCCGCGTCGGCGTCCACAAACTTAACGTTGGGGTAAATGTCTTATAACTTCTGTTTACTTTCATGGAACAGCTTGTTATTTCATACATGCATTCCTCAGATGACCCTCTATCATTATGTAGCAAATCCATGGCCCACCGCCCATCCCTTACCTCAAGGTCAAGGTCACAAACTTTATCACATTCATAAACTTAACGTTGGGGTAAATGTCTTATAATATCTGTTTCCTTTCATGGAACGCCTTGATATTTGATACATGCATTCATCTGATGATACTCTATCATGCTATAGCAAGTCCATGACCCACCGCCCATCCCTTAACCCAAGGTCAAGGTCACAAACTTAGCACATTCATAAACTTAACGTTGGGGTAAATGTCTTATAACATCTGTTTCCTTTTTTGGAACGCCTTGATATTTCATACATGCATTCATCTGATGATACTCTATCGTGCTATAGCAAATCCATGACCCACCCCGACCTCTTTCCCCAAGGTCAAGGTCACAAACTTAGCACATTCATAAACTTAACGATGGGGTAAATGTCTTATAACATCTGTTTCCTTTCATGGAACGCATTGATATTTCATACTTGCATTCCTCAGATGACCCTCTATCAGACTGTAGTAAATCCACAACCCACCACCAAGCCCTTACCCAAAGGTCAAGGTCACAAACTTAGCATGTTCATAAACTTAACGTTGGGGTAAATGTTGTGTAACTTCTGTTTCTTTACAGGGAACGCTTTGAAATTTCATACATGCATTCATCTGATGATCCTCTATTGTGCTACAGAAAATCCATGACCCACCCCCACCCCTTTCCCCAAGATCAACATCATAAACTTAAAGTTGGAGTAAAAGCTTTTTTTATAACTTCTGTTTCTTTACAAGGAACGCCTTGATATTTCATACATGCATTCATCTGATGATACTCTACCATGCTATAACAAATCCATGACCCACCCCCACCCCTTTCCCCAAGGTAACGGTCACAAACTTAGAACATTCATAAACTTAACGTTGGGGTAAATGTCTTATAACATCTGTTTCCTTTCATGGAACGCCTTGATATTTCATACATGCATTCATCTGATGATACTCTATTGTGCTATAGCAAATCCATGACCCACCGCCCTCCCCTTACCCCAGGGTCAAGGTCACAAACTTAGCACATTCATAAACTTAACGTTGGGGTAAATGTCTGATAACATCTGTTTCCTTTCATGGAACGCCTTGATATTTCATACATGCATTCCTCAGATGACTCTATCATGCTGTAGCAAATCCACAACCCACCACCCAACCCTTACCCCAAGGTCAAGGTCACAAACTTAGCATGTTCATAAACTTTACATTGAGGTAAATGTTATGTACGGTACTTCTGTTTCTTTCGCGGGAACGCTTTGATATTTCAAACATGCATTCATCTGATGATCCTCTATTGTGCTACAGCAAATCCATGACCCACCCACCACCTCTTTCCCCAAGATCAACATCATAAACTTAACGTTGGAGTAAATGTCTTTTTATAACTTACGTTTCTTTACAAGGAACGCCTTGATATTTCATACATGCATTCATCTGATGATCCTCTATTGTGCTACAGCAAATCCATGACCCACCTTGATGACCCCCACCCCTTTCCCCAAGGTCAAGGTCACAAACTTAGCACATTCATACATGAATTCCTCATGTGAATAGCTATCATGCTGTAGAAAATCACCAACTTAGTGCTTTCATAAATTTAACGTTGGGTTAAATTTTGTTTTACTACTGTTTTCAGGGAGCGCATTGATATTTCATACATGCATTCATCTTAATATGCTATATCATGCTATAGTAAATCCACGACCCACCTTCCACCACTGACCTCAATGGCTAGGTCCGCCTCACACCCCTTAACCCAAGGTCAGGCGAGCTTCGTTGTCTTCCGACAACTCTTGTTCATTCTACAGCACACCCGTGATGCTCCTGTGCCTATGTACTGTCTCTGTTACTGTAAGTCGTTCAGATTAGCTTGGAACTTCAGGGGCGGATCCAGCATTTGAGGGGGGGGGGTGTCTAGTTGAGAAGGTAACTCTTGCAATCTACTCCCGTACCGTCCGTAGCTAGGTACGGGAGTAATTGCAAGTTACCGTTTGCAACTAGGGGGTTGTCCTATTTTTCAGCTCATCGAAATGCACTTTCCTGTGTTTTACGGCATTTAAATTCAGACTCCAACTGGTGGTAAACTGTGATCTATGTAAACTCCGTGGCTGAACTGGGGGTTTGCAACCCCGGAACCTCCCCCCCCTCCCCCCCCCCCCCCCTCTAGAACTTTATATACTTATTTTTCATGATCCATATTTTCATTCTATAGCCTACCCATGCGGCCCCTATGCTGTAGATGAAATGACGGGTACATCTCCCAGCAGTGTTTCAGATTTCTTGCTTCATCAGCCATGGACCCAAATATGACACAAGCACGAGTCTGTACCTAAGAGGATTTGCGATATCTCGTGAAATATATTTACAAAATTTATGATGTTTTCTGGAAATAACGCCGAAAGTTGATGAAATGTTCTGAGCAAATGCGGACTATAATTTCACATTTGCGGTGAAAATTTCATCAACTTTCGATATCATTTACAGAAATATCGCAGTTGCTGTAAATATTTTTCATGAAAAATTGCGCATCTTATTAGATGCAAAATAACATGACTCGTACATGTATATATATGGTTTCTATTGCAGCCGTGTACGTGGCGATAGTGCTGGTATTGGTGACGCTGTCCATCGTACTCACAACGATTGTCATATCCATCCACCATCGGCCCCCGAACCTGCACATGCCCGAACTGGTACACTCCATCGCAGTCGCGCTCAACAAAATCACGTGTCAATCAAAAAACTACGATGACGACAACTCTGAAATTGACTTGTTCAAGCTGTCGAACGATATGAAACTGGACGAGAAGACGGATAAGTCGTCTCCGGGTCCCAACGGTAACACGACGTGGTCGCACCACGCACTCCCGCCGCGGCAGTTACCACCCGTGGAACCGATCCTCAAACGGAACAAAGTTCGGCCGGGCTCGTTGTCCTCCGTACAGACCACGAAAAGTGACAACTGGAGTAAAGTGGACAAGTTTCAATCGGACGTGACGTGGAAGTCCCTGGCGAACAGTCTGGACTGGTTCTTCCTGCTGGTGATTGGTGTGATGTCGCTGCTCGTACATTTTATATTTATACCGGTCCTGGCCGTGGGGGGCTGAGGCTCGCCACCCCCGGGGTGATTGGACTGTGTCGGACACTGATCACGGGTCGGCTGGTGTATGCTGACTATGGTGTTCCATAGTTCAGGCCGCCGTTTCACTGAACTTCGTACAACTTAAATGTTTGTAAGTGCAAAATTGTAAATTGCACATTAACACTGTTTTCTTGTAAACAAGTACTGGATTTACATTTATTGTAAATCCATTAATTGAAAATTTCCAGACGATCGTAATTTTGTACTTACGAACATTTTAGTCGTACGAAGTTTAGTGAAACGGCCCCCAGTCATGTCCAATCTGAATAGGAACTTTATAGGCTATGCATAGCCTATAAAGTTCCTATTCAGATTGGACACGACCTTCCATCGTAACAAAAACCTGTGGTGGTTGGCTGGGAGCATGCGGCGGACCCGTAAGTTTTGATCAGGATTCATCCCGACCGGAGATCTGGTTTGCCCAGATACGTACTTGGCATTTTTGTATGTGAGAGTTGAAACTGGTTACACCCCTTATATGAGACACGCCATGGGATTTTGTACCTTTGGACATCTGCGTAATTTCATTAAATACGTTTACAAAATTTACAATATTTTTCATAAATTATGTCATAAGTATAATTCCGCATGAACATTTTGTCAACTCTGCATGAACTCTGCATGAACTCTGAACTCTGAACTCTGCATGAACTCCGCATGAACTCTGAACATTTTGTCAACTTTTGATGCCATACGGAAAATATTGTAAATTTTGTAAACATATTTCATGAAATTACGCAGATGTCCGAAGGTACACAGTCACATGGCGTGTCTCATATGAATAATACGATTATTCCTAATCCTATTACTTTTAGGGGTAGGGGCCAACTGACTGGTGTGGTATGGATCTGGCATAAATGATTCCACTGGTGACAGACATTAATATGGGTTGCAGAGCTCCAGATAAGCTGCGTATTTGCGTAAATACCCAATTAAAATTGCTAAAAGCCAATTGAAATCAGAAGTAGCGAGTATCAAAAAGCAATAACAAATTTGTGGTACCTTTATCATGCTACAGAAAACAATAAACAGACCACAAATATAGCATATTTTTTCTTATTTTCCATGAAAACACATATTGGTATTTCATTAGAATTGTCTTATAGGAGACAATTCTAATGAAATGCCAAGACATGTTTTCATTACGAAGCAAACTATTCAATAATTGCTGTCTGTTGATGTGTAAACAGTAATGTAATTTGATTTTACCCAATTAAAATATTGAAATACCCAATTGCCTTGACAGATATGATGGAGCGAAAATACTCAATTACTAATTCCTTATCTGGAGCCCAGGGGTTGGCTGAAATAGGCCATGTAGAATACAACTCGGGTTTGACACGAAAATTCACTGATTTTTCATATTTTTCTCATTTTGTATTAAAAACTAGTTTCAACCGCACATGCGAATCGTCTTCAAAGGAGATGATTCTCATTCATTGTCAAGTGTTGTAATGGCTAAACATGGATACCCAAGAATGCATAGTGTGTTTGAGGACCCGTTCTATACGTGATCATCTGTTTGATTCAAAGATAATTGCTTCGTAAATGTAGCTAATCACATGTAGAAAAGCCAGGAGAACGGACTCCTATCAATTATATAACACATTATATAACACCAAACTGTAAAATATTTCAGTTTTCTTGACACTATAAATAGCTTCATACACAGAATATCGCAGTGTATCACTTTTACCTGGCAAACCACACAACACATACCATATATACCCACTACTAATCCAATGACATGTAAGCAGTTACCTGAGTGTATTGTCCCTGGTGTTTACTCATCTACTATGCGAGTAAATATGGCTTCACATATGGGCAATGTGTCCACTAACATAGGCTGTGCTTCAGATTGAAAAGTTTACACATCAAAATTTATTTTGAGATTGATGGGAGAAATGCTCAGATATCTCTGTTTGTATAGTTTGCTGGCATAATATTTCTTATAGCTTGCTATTGTCATTTCTGTCTATTGTGGTTGGTGGTCGGGCGAATGAGACGGCGTAAATTAACGGTATGGGTTCCTCCTTATAGGAATCACGATTTGCCTGGTTTGGCCCTCAGGTACGTTTTTATCTTTGGCTCTTTAGTTACCTGGGAGTTAAATTGGGTTATTGCCCATTATAAAAGTAGTAAGATTATTACTGATCCTACTGCTTTTGGGAGGGGCCAAGTGATTCTGGTGTGGTGAGGACCTGGCATCAGATCAGGATTATTCTGATTTCAGGGCTGAATATATAGTTTTGTTATTGTAAATATTCAGTTCTGATTTTGGGATTTTCCCCCCATTTGTACATGTACTTGAACATGTAAATGTACTTGTACAGGTAATATATGGGATTTAGTACTAAACCCATTGACCCGGCCTTAAATGACCTTAGCTATTGATAGGCCATTAAACCCCAACAAACAAACATTTCTGTCTATTATGTATTGCACCAAATTTTATTTGGTTTACCGTCATATTATTTGCTGTATGTGTCAAACGTACGAAGTGATGAAACTGTACGACGGCTTGTACATACAAAGATGTCTGAGATGGCAACTCAATGTTCCATTATACGGTTTGATCATGTCCAGCCGTGTGCAAACTTTTGCACACGGCTGGACATGATCAAACGTTATTGTTACCTTTCAAAAAAAAAACTGATGTAATTTGAGCATTATATTCAGTATTTTCAGTACTTTTATAAATCGTCCCATTCACGTAGATAATTTTCGGTATGCATATTCCGGGGCCGCGTCATGAACGTCATGAAGTAGTGACGTCATGAAGGCACTTCCGCATAGTGACGTCATGAAGGCACTTCCATTATGCGCGGCCCCGGAATGAGCATTGCCTAAAGCCATATGCAAACAGCACATGCTATTTGTTTGTACATATGTGCAAACAACGGAAACCATGTAACAATATACAGTAAACAAGACAATATTTACATAATTATTATGTTATATTCATTTATCACATCACTCTTATGAAGCAAGTTTCATTGAAGCCAAGTGTATCTACTACCTTAACTGATTAGATTCACTGTACTTTATCTCTAATGATAATGTTTGTTCATGATTACAAAGCACACACTCATGTATTGAAGCACATAGCTGAATTGCAGTGGAATGTTTCTATACCAGAAGCCTACCAGGGTGTTTGGTTTAGAGAGGTTCCACGGTACTGTGTATATATTGTACATGATCGACGATTGGTTAGATTAAATTAACAGTCTCATAACGTCATTAATTTAAAGCACACATTTCGACTGTATTGCAACTAATACTAAATTCGGAAAGGAAAACGGGAAAACGGGCCAACGGCCATTGGCTTGACACATTTTCTGAGCTCATATGTCTGGGTTTGGAAGGTCTGCGAGCTAATTCCTACCCTTAAATATAAGACAACGGAACAAAGACCGTGCTCCATTTATGACAAATGTGCAAAGTATGTCGTCACTTCACTGAAAATGTAATATGAAATTGGCTAAAATTGGCTAAAATAGCAGACGAGTGTGAATATTACCAACACATTGTCCAATATTCTCTTATAAATCACAGGTTTGAAGCAATGGACCGAGGTCTATAAATACATTAAATATGCATAAAAGCATTCATAAATGAAAAATAAATAAGCTAAATTTTTTTTTTTACTCCTGCTTTTATACATACAGTGTATAAGTGTTATAGAGGGAGTAAAAAAAAAGCCAGTGGTTTCAATCCAGTATTTAGTGGGTGGTGGTCGGGCGAATGTGACGGCGTAAATTAATGGTGGGGTTCCTCCTTATAGGAATCACGATTTGCCTGGTTTGGCCCTCAGGTACGTTTTTATATCTTCGGCTCTTTTGTTACCTGGGAGTTCAATTGGGTTATTGCCCATTATAAAGTAGTAAGACTATTACTGATCCTACTGCTTTTGGGAGGGGCCAAGTGATTCTGGTGTGGCGAGGACCTGGCATCAGATCAGGATTACCGGTATTCTGATTTCAAGGCTGAATATATAGTTTTGTTATTGTAAATATTCAGTTCTGATTTTGGGATTCCCCCCCCCCCCCATTTGTACATGTACTTGAACATGTCCATGTACTTGTACAGGTAATATATGGGATTTAGTAGTAAACCCATTGACCCGGCCTTAAATGACCTTAGCTGTTGATAGGCCGTTAAACCCCAACAAAGAAACAAAACAAAGAAACAATCCAGTATTTAACCTGCTGCAGTGGGGTGGGGAGGGGGGGGGTACCATGCCAAAGTCACTTCCCCTAAAAGTAATAGGAATAATTGTATTCCTCATGTAAGGGGTATAACCAGATTCAACTCTCACATAAGGAACGCCGAAGATGTACCTGAGGGCCAAACCAGGTCTCCGTTCGGGATTCCGGTAAGGATGAATCTCGATCGTAAAATTACCCATCGCATGCTCCCAGCCAACCACCGCATCTTACCGTACAAATTTTAGTGAAATATAATTCCAGCACAAAAATATTTACACAATTCCCTAACATTTGATTGGCCCGTAGCAAGTCTCTGTCCAAAATTTATATCCCAGTAAACTCCCACGTCAAACTACTTTCCGTAACCGTGATGTGCAGTTAAAATAATTCTTAAGAAAACGGAAACGGAAAATAAACACATTTTCTTGATGAATTTATTTCAAATGCTGGAATTATAAGGAATGAATGGCCTTTTTGTGGAATTTATCGGGGATATAAACTTGGAAAAGTCGCGGGAATACTGGTCCCATAGACAAATCAATTTTTCGTAATAAAATCAATATTTGACCGAATTTCACGAAATAAAAAGAAGGCTCATTCTTAAATTTTCCTTTAATTTAATATTATCGAAAAAAATATTGTTTTTGCATTGTTTATATAGCCGTAAAATTTGGGCAGCTTTCGTGAAACAGACAGTAATCTGCATCATGGTTCTAACAAACAGTATAGATCCTTATCAGGTGCAACATGTGTGATAGCGGGTCAGGAGCTACACTGGTCACAGGTAGTCCAATATTTCCATTCAGATTAGGAACAAATGCCATAAGCCCCATTTCTCAGTCACAGATTGTGATGTAAATGAGAGATGGTAGCTAGTTATTTCCCTTTGAAAATCTATTTATCGAATTCTGGTCCTTTAGTGTTTAATTTTTACTGAATAATAAAATACAGACAGCCAACTGGGTAGACCCAGATCAGACTGCACATATGTGCAGTCTGATCTGGGTATACCCTGATGGCATTTGCAATTAATAAGTGTGAAAACATGAATCTGGCAAATAATGCAGTTCCGGATCAGATTGCGTAGATATGTAGGATGATCTGGATCAACACTAGTTGAAAACACTATAATGGTTCCTTTACACAACAAATCGTGCGATATTCCCTTTTTTACAAGCAATTATGCCATAAAATATACAAGTTGGACCTGATTTCGATAAATAAATGCAAAGGGAAATAACTAGCTACGATCCCCCATTGCCCACAAATGTCATATGCCAATTTGTTACGTCACAGATCTGGGGCTAGACTCGCCATAAATATCTCATTGCCCATGAGCTGATATGCTGTGTGATTTTTGTTGTCTCATCCACGGTAGTGGAAATTGAGACATAGCGGTCACAATTCCGGCGTCGTCCACAATTTGGGATGTAAATTTTGGATGTAATCAAAATATCGCATATCTCTTGATCCATTAGTCGGATCATTACCAAACTTCACCAATAGTTGCCTCACATTGATAGCTATACATCCAGCGTCATTCGGGTGACCTTCACCTTGGTGATCTTAACATACTCCAAATTTTGAATATCTCCTGATATATATGTTGGATGTGTGCCAAACTTCATCAACAATTTGTTTACATTGATAAACCACCATAGGTCATTCAGGTGACCTTGACCTACTTTTCTCAAAATATAGGTCATATCCGTCAAAATTTGGAAGTACGTCCAAAATTTGTATAGCGCCCGACTCGTATGTTTGTTTCATGAGTAGCTTCCTTACATTGATACTTAACCATTCGGGTGACCTTGACCTACTTTTTCCGATGTATGTCCAAATTGTGTATATCTCCTCATACGTTAGTCAGGGCCCGGTTGCTCAAAACATCCGTTAGCTTAACGGACTGTTAAATCCTTAACTGAATGGTTAAAATCTCTGTTAAAACAGAGATTTTAACCATTCAGTTAAGGATTTAAAAACAGAGATTTTAACCATTCAGTTAAGGATTTAACAGTCCGTTAAGCTAACTGATGTTTTGAGCAACCGGGCCCAGATGTTTGCCAAACTTCCTCACATTGATACCCAACGTGCTCAAGTGATATAGGTCATCCAAATCTCCTCATAAGTTAGTTGTATGGTCGTCAAACTTTATCAGTAGCTTCCCGACATCGATACCGGTAGCTAACCACCCTGGTCATTCGGTGACCTTTGTCTACTTGTCTCGAAATATAGGTTACACCCGTCAAAAATTGGACGTACATTCAAAGTTTGTATATCTCCTCATATATTAGTCGGATCTTTGCCAAACTTCATCAGTAGTTTACTTAAATTGATGATACCTAACCATCCTGGGTCATTCAGGTGACCTTGATCTTCTTTTTTTAAAATACAGGTCATTTCCATCAAAACTCGGACGTACATTCATTGTTAGATGTTCGTAAATGTTCATTAGTAGCTTCCTCCCATTGATAGCTAGCTGCCCTGGGTCATTCGAGTAACCTTGACCCATGGGTAATGGGTGAGACACTCCCCGGCAAATGCCTCACCTGAAATGAGGTCAACCGTCTATGTAATTCCTATATTGTTAGCCAGTTTAACCCTTAGACCGCTACACACGACAATTGTCATCTGCTGTTGCTTTTATATCTTGCCTTATTTCTCGATAAAAACCTGGTTTGACAGCACTTCAGAATCATTTCCAATGGAAATGATTCTGAAGTGCTGTCAAAGCATGTTGTAAATTATTCTAAAGTGCTGTCAAAGCATGTTTTTGATGATAAAAATGGAAAATAAACATTAAGATAGCGGTGTAAGGGTTAAATGATCCCGATTGTGATTTACACTCATGCAGGGACTTGTGTATATAGTGCCCACGTGTACATCAAATAAATGCATCATATTCACACTAGTTGTTATCCCGTATTTAACCTGCTGCAGTGAGGGGAAAATCCCAAAACCAGAACGGAATATCTACATCGAAAAACATCATCCCGGAAATTAAATTGATTTGATTATTGGTGTTTAACGGCCGATAAACAGCCGAGGTCATTTAAGGCCGGGCCAATGGGTTGGAATATCCCGTATTTAACCTGTATTGAGGGAAATTCCCAAAATCAGAACAACCTGACCTGTAGCCTATTTCACCATCATAGCAATGTATACTTATCTAGCAAAGTATACTTTGAGGGAGAAATTTTCAATTTTATAAATTTATTAATTGTTACTATACTGAATTTATTCAAAATGGCTGTGATAATGTAATACATTCAGTATAATAATTTTGCATACTTTTAATCATCAAATATATGCAGTCGTTAGTTCTATACGACATAATGCATTTTGGGGAAAACAAATTTTTACTCCCTCAAAGTATACTTTGCTAGATAAGTATACTTTGCAATGTTGATGAAATCGGCTACAGGTGCCCGGTCCATACCACACCAAGTCACTTGGCCCCTTCCCCCTAAAAGTAATAGGATTAGGATTAATCGTATTACATGTACTCTGATAAGGGGAAAACCAGATTCAACTCTCAAATACAAGAATGCCAAAGACGTACCGGAGAGCGAAACCAGGTCTGGGTCGGGATTTCGGTAAGGATGAATCCTGGGCCCGGTTGCTCAAAACCTCTGTTAGCTTAAACAGACTGTTAAATCCTTAGCAATGCAATGTTTTAGGATAAATTTATTAATTTTTATTATACTGAATTTATTACATTATCACAGCCATATTTTGGCTGTGATAATGTAATAAATTCAGTATAATATTTCTGCATACTTTTAATCATCAAATATATGCAGTCGTTAGTTCCATATGAAATAATGCATTTCAGGAAAAATAAATGATTACTCCCTCAAAGTATACTTTGCTAGAAAAGTATACTTTGCTATGTTGGTGAAATCGGCTACTGGTCATATTGGTGAATTGGTAAGATTGATTGGGGTTTTATGTCCATTCAACAGCAATATCATATGAGGGTGTGACTCGAGTCACGAGTTACGAGATCAGTGTAGATCCAGATCAGCCTGTGCATCCGCACAGGCTGATCAGGATCTACACAGTTTGCCATTCCATCAATAAAACACCTTCATGCTTCTAGCAAGCAATATGGATTGTTATCAGGTTAAGGGAGTGTGCCATTTGATCAGCAGCTACATTGGTCACAGATCCCATAAGCCCCATTGGTCCACCAGAGCCACAGTATATGGGCAGCTAGGCACCTTGATAAATTGATAAGATTGATTGTTCTTTTTTTGTACATTCAACAGCAATGTCAAATGTGGCTGTGACTGACTGGAGAAATGGGGCTTATGGCTTTTGGGACCAGTGTGGACCCAATCTGATTAGGATCTGCACTGTTCGCCATTCCATCAATGAAAATACATGTCATGCTTTTACCTGGTCACAAATCCCATAAGCCCCATTTCTCCATCACAGACACAGTACATGAGCAGGAGGAGGTATGTTATTGGTGTTAAACGGCCTATCAGCAGCTGTCATTTAAGGCCGGGCCAACGGGTTGGACTATCCCGCATTTAACCTGTTCATAATGAGGGAAATTCCCAAAATCAGAACTCAATATTTACACAAAAATATATATTCAGCCTAGAAATTAGAATACCCTGACCTAGTGCCAGGTCCATTCCACACCAGTCACTTAGCTCCAACCCCAAAAGTAATATGATCAGCACTAATTGTAGTAATTTAATGGCGCATTAATGGATTTAGCTCTCAAGTATCAGAAGGCCAAAAATGTACATGAGGGCCAAACCATGCAAATCGGCATTCTTGTAAGGATGAACCCCGATCGTTAAAGTACCCTTCGCGTGCTCCCGACCACCCACTCACAGGTACCTATAGTCTGTTTCACGAAAACTGCCCAAATTTTACGGCCATCTAAACAATTCAAAAACAATATTTATTTCGATAATATTAAATTAAATGAAAATTTAAGAATGAGCCTTATTTTTATTTCGTGAAATTTGGTCAAATATTGATTTTATTGCGAAAACAAAATTTCCCCATGTTAAATCCCCATAGACATCTTCACGCGTCACGGAGTGAAGATGTCTATGGGGATTTAACGTGGGGAAATTTTTTTAGAATTTCAGAAATACTGGATCGATTTTTAAAATTTAACTTTTGTTTTCTTAGATCATTTCCAAGCTATCTAGCTAGGTTTCGGAGTCAATTTCCTTTTTCCCCCCCATGTCAAATTCCCATAGACAAATCAATTTTTCGTAATAAAATCAATATTTGACCAAATTTCACGAAATAAAAAGAAGGCTCATTCTTAAATTTTCCTTTAATTTAATATTATCGAAAAAAATATTGTTTTTGAATTGTTTATATGGCCGTAAAATTTGGGCAGCTTTCGTGAAACAGACTATAATGAACCTCGCTATCATGGACTATGGTGAATAAAACAAAAACAAAGTGTAGTTACTGAATAATATATGTATTCAGCGGGAATCAAAGTAAAACTGCAATACACAATACATGTATTATTACAGAATATGTCGACATCAGATTCAAATGAGCACACACTGTCTATATATTGGCATGACAAACCCAGCTCTTGAATTATCACCCTTGTCCTATTACTGCTTTTTCGCTGATATTGATACTGAAAATCCGCCATCATTTCCTAAAATGATGTCTAAAGTTGACAAAAAAAATCTTAAAAATACATATTCAACACTGAATAACCCAACCTGGTGCCAGGTTGCAAAAATTTAAAACTTTTTTTTTGTATTGTGGATTTAGCCATAGAATTAGGGCAGGTTTCGTGAAATAGACGGTAGTTTAATTACTATCAACAAATTAAAACTTTACAACAATGACAAGCCTGTTATCTCGTTTTAAAAACGTTTTAAAACGAGATAACAGGCTCGTCATTTTTGTAAAGTTGGAAACACATCTACAGTGTCGGTCCATTTGAAAGTGACGTGTATATTTCCCTGGATAAGTTTCTATACATTTATACCTATACATGCACAACAGTCTTAGATAACCAGTAAAACGCTACTAGACAAACGTCTAAAACTGACCAGTGAATCACTGGACCACGAAATGTACAATTTTACTTTTTACAATATCAATAATTTCATTCAGTGACGACAAATATTTCATTTAGAAGCAACATATATGGTAGGTATATATACACAATTAAGTGTATAATTAACAAATTTACACACAAACTACACGCATTTGCTTCATAGTTTTTATATCACGAACAGTAAATAAATAACAGGGCATGGGATGACGTGGTATCAGAACCTATTGTTTGTTGGTGTTTAACGGCCTATCAACAGCTAAAGTCATTTAAAGTCGGGCCAACGAGTTCGATCCCGTATTCAACCTGATGCATTGGTGGGAAAATCCCCAGAACGGAATATTTACATCAAAATAAATATATATTCTGCCCTGAATTAACCCTTAGAATGCAGTAAACAAAATTATCGTCTGCTGTTGTTTTATATTTTGTCTTCTTTCTCAATAAAATCATGACTTGGCAGCACTTTAGAATCATGGAAATGATTCTATAGTGCCGTCAATGCATGTTTTTGTTGAGAAAAAATTGAAAACATGAAATAAATAACAGACAACAACATTTAATTCTGGACATCGTGTCATTTGGTTCAGACTACACATGATCCCATACCCTGAATAAAATACAATATCGCTAAAAATGTACAAAAAAACCTAGCTATACATTACACATGGTTAATAAAATAATGATTAAAACATTCATGTGTGCATTGCTGAGTTTTGCCGTTTCTCAATCAATCCACAATCCACGAGTTCCGTGCCCAATGTCAATACAGTGAAACCTCTCTAAACCGGACACCCTGGGAGGTCCCCAGTACAGTGTGGGAGGTCCCCAGGGTGTCCGGCTTAGAGAGGTTTCACTGTAAATCTGGCATTTGATCATTCTGAGCCATAGCAGTGTGCTATGCGATCATGAACAGACATTATCACCTGAGATAAATGACCAAGAAACTCATCAAAACTACGATCACAGGTGTTTTCTTTGTGTCCGGTTAAGAGAGGTTTCACTGTATATGTGGCTGTAACAGAATGACATTAACATTACACGTGACGTCGTGTGACGTCATTGATTCGTCATTAAAATACATTGTTTTCAATAATGTCACGCTATTGACCGGCTCAATAACGTCGCGCTATTGACGGCAACGTCGCTGTTCTATGAATTGCGACAAAATGACATAAAACAATAAGATTCCTAATTTGGTTATTTACATTTTTGAAATTATCATTCAGACTCCACACGGTTTAAGCAGACAAAATGTTTTTCTTACTACAGTAAACGCAACAGCCCATGGTTTTATTCCTTGATTATACAATGCACGGAATAAGAACCGACACAAGAAAATGTGATCATTCGGCACATTAATGCCCCCGGTAGCAGATTGCAATAGCTCTGGCAAATTTAACCGGACCCACGACACACGAGACAAGCCATGGGATTTTGTAGCTTCGGACATCTGCGTAATTTCATGAAATGTGTACAAAATTTACAATATTTTCCGTAAATGGCACCAAAAGTTGACAACATTTTCAGAGTATGTACTTGTCAACTTTTGACTTTATTTATGAAAGATATTGTAAATTTTGTAAACGTATTTAATGAAATTACGTAGATGTCCGAAGGTACAAAATGATATGGCGTGTCTCATATACGCAGGGATTCCGCTGGCGATCGCCACTTTCGCAATTGGCGATAAAAATAAACAATTGGCGCTAAAAAATTACAATTGGCGATAAAAAATTACAATTTTTTTTTCATTTTTTTTTCGAAAATTGTAATATTTTATCGCCAATCGTTTTATTTTTTTTGAAGTGGCGATTTTTTTATTTTCCCCAGTGGAATCCCTGTATACGGACAGACACACCGTCCAAACATTGTGTGCCTCCCGGGGGCATAAAAAGAAAACAATGAAACAAAAAGACAGGAATCAAAAGAAACCTGTGTTTGTAAAAATGTATAAAACTAGAAGGTACCATAATCAGGTGTTACACACATTTATAGTTAACAAAATAAGTAACTAGATCAACTAAAAGTTTTAACTAAAATTAAACGAGCCATGAAATATTGTACCGAAGAATGAGAATGAGAACAATATCTCATGAAATATTTTTCTGTGTATGACGTCAAAGAAAGTTGACAAAATTACACATTTACTATGAAAATTTCTGCAACTTTCGACATCATATACAGAAAATATCAGTTTCTGTAAATATTTTTCATTAAAAATCACACATCTTGTTAGGTACAAATTCACATGGTTTGTCTTGAATATGCAATACACTAACTTGAGTTATTCAAAGAAAAAAAATCCAGAAAAAATGAATGCATTCCGACTCAAACCTGGGTGTTCCAGAAAAAATGAATACACTCCAACTCAAACCTGGGTTTTCAAAAAAAAATAAAAAAAAATAAAAAAATGACACAATGGTATACATGTATAAAAGTGTAAAAAAATACCTATAAAACTAGCCATTGACAATTTGACCAAGGTAAATGAAGCTGCACAAAAAAGATATGGCCAGGTTGTTCAAGCAACATCAATGAAAATGTTCCCTCAACTCTGGACTTATTTGTGGCTATGACTGAAGAAATGGGGCTGATGGGTTTTGCGACCAGTGTAGATCCAGATCAGCCTGTGCATCCACACAGGCTGATCAGGATCTGCACTGTTCGCTATTCCATCAATGACATCCATCATGCTGCTTCTAACAAGCACTATAGATGATTATCAGGCTAACAGGTGTGTGTTATTTGATCAGGAGCAATACAGAACCTAGGTACAATAATTTGCCTCCGATATGTTATCTACGGCTACAATTTGACCCATTCAAAAAATGTGAGCAACCGAAGTGCATACCAAAACCTACTGATGTTATGTTAAAATTTAGTAAACTGTATATTTTATACCATTAAACAAATAATCTTTGATGTACAACTAGTAAATTGCCCAAAATAATAGAACAGGGAAATCATTTTCCCATGGAAGCCATCTTTTCTCTAGTTGTTGTTCAACATTGAACATAATGAAATGAAGATTTAAAATTTACAAGATATACATGTAAATGTCAGATAAACACCTTGACACGGTAAAATAACCAATTTCTCATGTGTATGTTCTTTATTAATAATTTATTGATACAGCTTTGACAGTTTTATATCGCTAACATATCAAACACGCCGGATAACCGATTGCAAAAATCACTCTTCCATGTGTTACATTAAAGAGATGGGGTTAAATTGCTACCCTTGCGCGAGGTGTGGAGCGTGGTAGCAATTTTGTTTCTATACTGATCACAAATCCATGGAATAGAGTATTCCATTTTCGGACATAGCCATTAAAGGGGAATTTTATAAAAAAAGTTAGAAAATCTCCACAAACAGTGCAGATGCTGATGAGCCGGCTCGTTACGAGCCGGCTCATCTGCATCTAAACTGTTTGCACACATTAAGGTAAGAGGCCTTCGATGTTGAAAGTGTTACAACAAAGCCTGATTTGTCTTGGCATATCATCTATAGGTCACATTCCATGACAAAAAATGACTTATTGAATGTACTCCATGATCCAAATCAGGAAGTTTTATTGGTCGAGGCCAAGCTGTGCTCAGTCTCAACTAATGAAACAACGTGATTTGTAGTACGAATTTGGAACATTCTCAGAAAGTCTTATAATCATGGTTCAATATACAGTTTTCTGAACATTCATAAGAAATTTTTCCCTGTTTCGAGCAGTGTAGGTCCAGATCAGGGTGATTGATTGATCAATTAATTACGTTTAATGGCATATCAACAGCTTAGGTCATTTAAAGCCGGGCCAACAGGTTGGACTATTTAACCTGTCCATCATGAGGGAAATTCCCAAAATCAAAACTGAATATTTACAGAAAAATATATATTCAGCCCTGAAATTAGACCTGGTGCCAGGTCCATTCCACACCAGTCATTTAGCTCCAATCGCAAAAGTAATATGATCAGCACTAATCTTATTACTTTTTAATGGGGTATAACAGGATTTAGCTCTCAAGTATCACAAGGCCGAAAATGTACATGAGGCGCAAACCATGTAAGTCGGCAATCTGGCAAGGATGAACCCCAATAGTTAAATTACCCTTCGCATGCTCCCGACCACCCATCCACTGGGTGATGTGGAGCTACACTGGTCGCAAACTGAGTAAGTCCATTTTTGTCATGGCGAGTCACCGATATTCCTGAGATTGAGAAAACCCTGTGAAGCTTGGCAGCTGGAGGTATGAATTGTATATGGCTTATACATGCTAGACTGGAAAAAATATCTATATTCTGATGATCTGTACAGAAAATGTCTTGGTACGAAGCTGTGACTGGAAAAATTGGGTTTATGGGATTGTGACAAGTGTAGCTCCTGATCAAATAGTACACTCCTGTAGTCCGATAATGATCTATATTATTTGTTAGAAGCGTGTTTCATTGATGGAATATTGAACTGTGTAGATCCTGATCAGACTGTGCAGAAGCAGATCTGGACCTACACTGGTCAGAAAACCCATAAGCCCATTTTCGCACGCATGCACACACACATGTACGTACATGGACTAACACAATATCCTAATGATCCATCGATGAGGGGATAAAAATATTTAGTATGATTTTGGTGTCTAGCTTACGTAAGCTAATAGGAACAAATGTCCCTGTCTTATTTGCTTGGTGACCATCTCTGAAGCACAGCCACACACATTATCATGTCATAAATCTAAGGTTTAAACACTGTCAATCTCCTTATGTAAGTACATCATTGTAAGACAAAGTTATTCCACTTAGACTATTTCAACATGTATATTCGCATGTATGTGCACTTAACTATCTTGTACCACATTCGTGTCTTACATCCACCTTGTGGGAGACGAATTCATATAAGCTTCACGCTTGTTTTCATATCCCAGTCATTGTATACCTTGTATTGTACCATATACTGTCGAATAAATATTGTTTAAACTAATAGGAACAAATCGGCAACAAAATATATTAACAATAACGGTAACTAAAGACATCAATAAACAACAATATTGGCCCATCCAAGTAATATTCTGCCATATCACATCTCATTATCACTGATAGTACAAAAGTTTCTAGAAAAATGTTGTAAGCTGACAAAAATTTCGGAGCACATGTGGAATGACGTTGCAATATTAATCAACATTCAACACCATTTGCAGAAGATATTGCAGATTGTTGCAATAAATTGAAAATATTCTCATATACATTATTTTAAAGTCACTCTTTTTATTAAATTTTCGACCACCAAGTGGTCAAAAATTTAATAAAAAGAGCGACTTTAAAATAATGTGTATTAAATGTGCTTCCCTTCGGAGGTTATTGGAAATTATTACGACCATGTAGTCGAAAATTTAATAAAAAGAGCGACTTTAAAATAATGAGTATTAAATGTGCTTCCCTTCGGAGGTTATTGGAAATTTCTATTCTCATATATGTGATAAGGCACACTATTTCATGGACTAGCTGATATAATTTTTAAAAAAATTCATTGGACCAATCAAATCAGCTGGTTAAAAACAAGTACCGGTACACCCTGCAATACGTGCGAAAAGGGTGAAGCCTAATAAAACGTTAGTTTGAGATAATGAAAAACACATAAATAATAGCTAATAAAACATGTTTCATGCTCCAGATAAGCTGCGTATTTGCTTAATTACCCAATTAAAATTGCCAAAAACCAAATTAAAATAGCGAGTATCAAAAAGCAATAACACAATATTGTGGTACCTTTATCATGCTGCAGAAAACAATAAACAGACCACAAATATAGCATATTTAGTTTATTTTCCATTAAAACACATCTTGGTATTTCATTAGAATTGTCTCCAAGGAGACAATTCTAATGAAATGCCAAGACATGTTTTCATTTTGAAGCAAACTATTCAATAATTGCCGTCTGTTGATGTGTAAACAAAAGTTTACCCAATTAAAATTTTGAAATACCCAATTGCTTCAGAAATGATGGAGTGACAATACTCAATTACTAATTCCTTATCTGGAGCCCTGATGTTTTATGGATATTCATTTGTCAGCCCGATTGCGCATTAAATTGAAATCACAAGTTAAATTCGTTGACAAAGGTCTATATATGCATTGAATATACCTTAACCCTTAGACCGGTATCTTAATTTTTTTGTCGTCTGCTGTTTATTTTCTATTTTCCATTTTTATCCTAAAAAACATGCTTTGACAGCACTTTAGAATAATTTACAACATGCTTTGACAGCACTTCAGAATAATTTTCATTGAAAATGATTCTGAAGTGCTGTCAAAACATGTTTTTATTGAGGAATAAGGCAAGATATAAAAGCAACAGCAGACAACAATTATTTTGAGTAGCGGTCTAAGGGTTAACACTTACACTGCCAATGAAATGCGAAAGACGTTTGTGAGGGCCAAACCAGGTCTCCAGTCGGGATTCCGGTAAGGATGAACCCCGATCGTTGAATTACCCATCGCATACTGCCACCCACCCTGAGACAACAGATTCTCACGAAAGAGTCAACTGGTTTCTATAATTTTCGTCTATTGAAGGAGTTAGCAGGGTACGAGATCACATGGTCTATTGTTTACACTGCATTAATGGTGGCACCCATGAGGTCTCGGGTAAATCAAATTTAGCAGCAATACTTGCTGCAGAGAAACTTGAATCGGACCAAGTTCTCTGCAGACAACTACACAAGTAATACTGCTACATTAATACCTCATGGGCGCCACCATTACTGCAGTGTAAACAATAGACCACGTGATACCATACCCCGAGTTAGGCAAATGATAGACCTCCGCAACGATATACTCCCTGCTGCGCTAAGACAACGTGTTTTTGAACTACATGTATTGATTATTTTGTCCAACAAAATTCCGCATGGCTAATGCATTTATAGACCTTGGTCTTCGACCCGTGATGGAAATATGTTCGAAGTATCGGCTCAAAATGTTCAAGAGTTGAACAACTGCTCGAGCAACTCATACCGATTGGTTGATAAATGAACATGAACTGTGCATCAAATTATCGAGCAGGCATGTTACCGACAACACACAGAAACATGGACAGACAATATTGCGACTACAATTATGAAAATAACATTTCTTTCAGCATAAAAATAAATATCATGCTTAACTTACAGCCGTTATATAAAGAAGAACAGGAAGAGCTTTCTAACATATTTATAAACTAGTAACAAGCATATTCAGGAAACACAATTGCACAATGAAACTTCTCTAAACTGGACTACTTGGGAGGTCCCCAGGGTGTCCAGTTTCGATATAAAGAGAATCCATTTTAGAATTCACAATCATCCATAACCCTTACTACGCTGAATTAAATGTTGTTGTCTGCTGGAAATGTTTTATTTTCAATATTTTTCGACAAAAACCTGGTTTTGACAGCACATGAGAATCGTCTCCAGTGGAGACGATTCTCATGTGCTATCAAAACCAGTTTTTTGTTAAGAATTAAAGCAAAAATGAAAAACAGCAGACGGCAATTTCCGTCAACAGCGTAGGAAGGGTTAACTTGCAGATGTTTAGAAACAGAAGCTTGTGAAATCTAAAATGAATGCCACGTAGTGTATAGTAGACACAAATCCTTGATGAAGGCATTGTGCCGAAACATTACAGAAGTATTAATGCGGCAATCTTGCTATATTTTAACAAAATCTGCCCATAAATAAGTTAGGTTTCCGCAATAATATATGTCGAACAATTCCGCAAAAACAGAATATGATCAATATATCGTATTATTGTGGAAAGCTTAGTATCATTACTAAATCATAAATTAGTTGAAAGTTGGAGAAGAAAAAAGGTATTTCAAAAGCATCTTTTTGAGAATTGTCATTATTTCACGAGGGATTATGTAAATACGTGCTAGACCCATTTCTGATAGGGGCCCGAGACCATGGGCTGGGGCTTAATCCATCGTGTAGTGACGGTGTTGGTGGTTGCCGAGGTCGCATAGCCGACGGGACACGGCCACATGTAGCGATACTGAGCGGCGGACGTCTTCATGATGTCCACCACCTCCTCCTCCTCCTCTCCCTCCTCCCCCGCCCCGGCCTCCGCCTTCACCTTCCGCTTCTTGCCGCCCTTAAACATGGCCTCCACCTCGCTCGGGTCCACCGCCACGCCCGCCTTCTCCTGCATCTCCGCCAGCCGCTTCTGTTTCATGTCCTCGAGCTTCTTCGCGTAGCGGTACATGCCATGCCGCTCGAAGTTCAGGTTCTTGTGCTGGTAGAACACGAGGCTGATGCGCGTCGGGTTGTAACGGTCGGGGTTCCGGAGCCCCGTGGTCGCGTGCAATTCCCGCTTCGCCACTTCGAAGAGCACGGCGCCGTGACAGAGGGCGATCGCGACGCCACCGACCGCCGGGTCCCTAAACGGCTCCTCATTGAACTCCATCTCACATTTGACATCGTCGTCGCTGTGGTTACCAGGCGGTTTGGCCCCGGGCGGCAGAAACTTCGCGTCCATCGGCTCGCTGCCCGGCGCTGGCTCATAGTCGTACATGCTCCCATGGTAGCCCTGGTACGCCGACGAGTCAATTTTGTAGCGGCCGGTCACGCCCACGCTGGGGGGAACCTTCTGGCTGTGGCCTGGATCAGTGTGGCTCGGACTAGGCTGGCACGGTGTAGCCGATCTACTATTACTCTGGGTTGGCTGTATGCTATTGCTTCCCAAACCGGGATGACATTTCTGCATTTGATCAGATCGACCTTGATCAGGATGGAGATGTATGTCCGACCTGTCTTTAAGATAGTTTGACGGAGTGTTTGACTGAGAATGTTCCATACCCGGATGTGTTTTAAATGTATTCTGACCTTGACCTTCAGAAGTACGGTGGCCTTGGATGCCAGATACGTTATTTTTGAAAGCTGCATTAGAACCTACATTGTTGATAGTTTGATTACGACCACCACCTAAATCATTGGTGATCATTTCATTCGGACCTTGACCCAGGTCAGTCTTGCTGGCTTCACTATGACCTGCGGCCTGATCATTTCGGATTGTCCGATTATCACCCACATAATCGTGACTGGGGCGAGCTGGTACATCTTGTCTGTGGTGACTGAAGTTTTTCTGCGGGCTATCAGAGAATGGGTTGGAAAGGTAATAACTTGGTGTTGTACTGCTCTGTAAACCAGATGGTGTGCTAGCACGAGAACTTGACTGTGTAGGAACATCAACACCGCGCTGTTCACTCGTAGTTTGAACAGAACTGGACACCACATGGACAGTGGAATTAGGATTTGGGCTTGCCTGCGAGTTACCCACTATGTTCGCAGCAGGTGGGTTGGAAGGGATGTTGATGTTATTCGGACCAGCCATCTTACTGAAGTTCTGAGGCTGCTGTTGGCTGGCCGCAGGGTGGTGTGGACTGGGTGTGGCTCGAGGATACCCGGGGTCACTGCGGACGTCTCCATTCCGGCCGCCAGACTCCCACGGTGCCGACACACGGGTAGACATGATCGCCTGTGGATATTCCGACTTGATCCGCGGCTCTGCCCCAATGCACACCTGGCCGCTGGGTAACTTAGGAGCATCAGGTTTGTTACACTGTTCATCAACTGAGGTCTCGCGTTCAATGAGGCTCGTAACATTCCTAAGTTGCTGCTGGAAGTGTGTCCGGGACCCCGAATTAGACAAGTCTAAAGCACTTTCTGATGTGGAAACTATCGGCAATTGTTCTTTCTCACATACCGACACAGGAAGCTCAGCCTCTGAGGAAACGACAGCACTATGCTGCATATCGCAGCTTACAGAGGGTAATTTATGATCACCTACACTTGATATGTTAACTGTGCTGTCATTGGCTGATACAGCAGCACCCGGTATGGAAGGTTTGGCTACCGTAGATGAGACGCGATTTGCTGCAATAGATGTGACGTGATTGGCTGCCATAGGTGTGACGTGATTGGCTGCCATAGATGTAACGTGATTGGCTGCCATAGATATGACGTGATTGTCTGCCATAGATGTGACGTGATTGGCTGCCATAGATGTGACGCGATTGGCAGCCATAGATGCAACGTGATTAGCTGCCCTAGATGTGACGCGATTGGCTGCCATAGATGTGACTTGATTGGCTGCCTTAGATGTGACGTGATTGGCTGCCATAGATGCAAATTGATTGGCTGCCATAGATGTGACTTGATTGGCTGCCATAGATGCAAGGTGATTGGCTGCCATAGATGTGACGTGATTGGCTGCCATAGATGTGACTTGATTGGCTACCATAGATGTGACGTGATTGGCTGCCATACTTTTGACGTGATTGTCCGGTGCACTGTGCCCTGCCGTATGACCTTGGACTGGAGCTGCCATTTGAAGGTCGGAGGTCAAAGCCTCCGACTGAGATCGAGCTTGTGATGTGGATGATGATAAATAAACACTACCGGGAACACTGTTCTGTGACATATCAATCCCTTGATACAAAGGATTCAAACATCTTTGCTGTTCATGAGTTTCAGTAAGTAACCGTGGATTTTGGTTTTGTTCATTTTGACTTGGATGTTTATCACCACTGCCACCATTACCTTGCATGTAACTCAGATTTCTGGATGGTGCGCTGGTTGGATGAAATTTGTTTTCTGTACTTGTAATATTGCACATGGTAGTGTTACCCGCACAAGAGTCGATGGAGCTACCTTCCTGCTTACAGACGTTGTGTGGCGGGTGAGGGGTCGCGGGTAGTGAGGTAGTTCCCACGGAGGTAGCACTAGCAGGGGTAGCCAGCCCGCCCGTCATAGGGGCTATAGCACTATTGGATGATGGAATGTTCTCCTGTTTGATGGGCAGCAGGCCGGGCTGGGCGGCCAGGAACGAGGGCGGCGGGAACGATCCGTACGTGTAGAAATATTCCCAGAACGAATCGTACAACCCACTAAACCCCGGCAGGTTGGACGCAGACATGAGATCTTCGTACGATAGAGGTTTGTCATTATCACAATGAGGTATCGCCTTCTTGCTGCCTTTTTGCTTGTGCCCCTCAACTTTCACCGGCGTACCTGACGTGGACCCCGGCCTGTGCTCTAGTTTAATGGGCGTACCCGCAGCAGACCCAGGCAGACTGTCTGTCAGCGACTGGTTTGAGTCCTGAGAATGCAGGAACGACTTATCCTTCCGTCCCTTCGTCTTCTGTGGCGTGGACGGGGTGGACGGTGGCGGCGACCCCCAGAGGGACGTGCGACCCCAGTTGGGACTCGACGCGCGTTTCCCGGGGCTCATCTTCTCCTTCCTGCGCGCATCGGCCTCGAGGCGGCGCCGCTTCTTTGCAGAGATGAGAGGCTGTGCGCGGATGCGGGCCTCCAGCTGGTACGCGTGCAGTACCTCGAGGGAGCCGGCCGCGATCTTCGCATACTGGCCCGCCTCGCTGCCATCCTCGTCTGTTGACTCGAGCACATACAGGGGCAGCACGTGCAGCTGCTCGTCTGCCGGCTTCTCCAGCCCCCGGTGCTTCGTCAACGTCACCACCTGTAGGTACAAGTTCAAAAGTATGTCACCACATGCAGTTACAAGGTCAATGCCACCACCTGTAGGAACAAGGTCAAATGGTCAATGTCACCACCTGCAGTTACAAGGTCAAAGGGTCAATGCCACCACCTGCAGAAGCAAGGTCAACAGGTCAACGTCACCACCTGCAGTTACAAGGTCAAAAGGTCAGTGTCATCACCTGCAGTTGCAAGTTCAAAAGGTCAATGTCATCACCTGCAGTTACAAGGTCAACTTCATCACCTACACTTACAATGTCAAAAGGTCAATGTCACCAACTACAGTTACAAAGTCAATGTCACCACCTGCAATTACAATGTCAAAAGGACAAGGTCAAAAGGTCAATGTCACCACCTGCAGTTACAAGGTCAAAAAGTCAACGTCACCACCTGCAGTTACAAAGTCAAAAGGTCAATGTCACCACTTGCAGTTAGTTACAGGGTCAAAAGGTCAATGTCACCACCTGAAGTTACAAGGTCAAAAGGTCAACATCACCACCTGAAGTTACAAAGTCAAAAGTCGATGTCACCACCTGCAGCTACATTAGACATCTTACATTCGTAATCATTTATAATGATACAGTGAAATTGTGATGCCTCCAAGACCTACTGGACCTATATAAGTGTTTTCATGTGATCGCATATTTCAGCTCACGATTTTGGCATAGTTGATGTGACTGTACAGTTATTCACAAATGTGATATTATGCCTGTAGCCTATTTCATCAACAATGCAAAGTATACTTTACTAGCAAAGTATACTTTGAGGGAGTAATCATTTATTTTTCCTGAAATGCATTATTTCATATAGAACACAACTGCATATATTTCATGATTAAAAGTATGCAGTATTATTATACTGAATTTATTACATTATCACAGCCAAATTGGCTGTGATAATGTAATAAATTCAGTATAATAAAAATTAATAAATTTATCATAAAATTGAAAATTTCTCCCGCAAAGTATACTTTGCTACTAAAGTATACTTTGCAATGTTGATGAAATAGGCTACTGGACTGATAGGCATTGGGTTTTAACCCATTTCATGTTGCGGATACGCCATTTTGTTTGTGGAAAATCCTAATTATTTTCTTTATATGAGCTCAGAAATATATGTTATCACCACCATTTGAACCGTCTCGTCTCGTCACAACATATACTTTCATTGAGAAAAAAATATTTAAAATAATTCATACCCGTAAAGGTGTATTCCACATTTAACCCTTAGACCGCTACTCACAACAATTGTTGTCTGCTGTTGCTTTTATATCTTGCCTTATTTCACAATAAAAACATGTTTTGACAGCACTTAAGAATCCTTTCCAATGAAAGTTAAAAATGGCCGCCAAGGGGCGATAAGTCATCAGAAAATGAATATGGTTCTTCGTCTTGCCGTGATAAACATGTATACCAAATTTGGTTACCATTCGTTAAGTAGAACTTATTGCGTGCACAAGGATACAGAGTGCGAAAATTAAAAATGGTTCTTCGTCTTGCCGTGATAAATATGTACACCAAATTTGTTCACGATCCATCAAGTAGAACTCTAGGTATTGCGTGGACAAGCTGTAACCGCCCGCCCGCCCGTCTGTACAAGGTGAATACATAATACGTCCCGTTTTTTCAAACTGGCGTATAAAAAAGACATAATATGAAACAACAGCAGATGACAATTTTCATTCCCGCATTCTACGGGCCATTGCCATACCACAAGTTAGTGTGTGACGTACCACCGTGCTGCCGTTGTTCATGTTCTGTACGTCCTTGTGGGAATGGGCGCAGAAGTCGACACATGCGGTGACGCCAGAGAATGGGCCCAGGCCCCCGTCCCCCAGCCGGCAGTCCTTGCCGCGTTCCGAGTAGAAACACTGAAAACGAGGTCAATTAATATGTTAACTCTTTGCATGCTGGGAAATTTGTGGGCTATAAATAGTTCAAAAATAGCAGATGACAATTCATTATATTTTCTTTTATTTCTGCTTATAAATGTCTTGAATATGTCTTGGAATTTCATTAGAATTGTGTCCGGACATATTTACAGAGAGAAATATAAACATATACTCCTAATTCGTTTGGCGGATATTTTCGCCGCTAGCATGCAAAGAGTTAATTACAGAACTCAGGGTGTAATCAGAGCTCCAGATAAGGTTTGCATATAAAGAGTATTATACCCCCAGATTTCTAATTCAATGCATATTTTACTTTTACAAATGCATTATTAATTGTCTTATTAAATAGGGAACAAATGATAAAATGATAAAACAAATACAATTAAAAATTTACTTATTTGAGCAGCTCAACTAAGTAAATTTCAACTTTATTACAGTATTTTTACTACTCAATTAGAAAATAAATGCGTATCTTCACATTGGTGTAGGTATTTTGTATTCCAACTTTTGATAATCAGTGCGTATAATCTACTAAAATAAGTGCCTAAAATACGCCAATACGCACCTTAACTGGACCTCTGTAGCCTATTTCACCAACATTGCAAAGTATACTTATCTAGCAAAGTATACTTTGAGGGAGAAATTTTCAATTTAAGGAAGGATAAATTTATTAATTTTTATTATACTGAATTTATTACATTATCACAGCCAAAATGGCGGTGATAATGTAATACATTCAGTATAATAATTCTGCATACTTTTAATCATCAAACATATTCAGTTGTTAGTTTTATATGAAATAATGCATTTCAGGAAAAATAAATGATTACTCCCTCAAGTATACTTTGCTAGAAAAGTATACATGTACTATGCAATGTTGATGAAATCGGCTACTGGTGTAATATCGTAATCTCTACAATTATATTTATATCTGTTATCGTCAGTAGTATGGATGAGTTCACAGTTCAGATACGAGTAATCTATCATTTTCTTCCATTCTCAAAGGCTATTACATGATGGATTACAAAAGAAGAAGCGAGTAACACGGATATTCCACGCTCGTGATCAGAATATGTCGTCAGAAACTCGGCAAAGCCTCGTTTCTGACAACATATTCTGACACTTGGGTGGAATATCCTTTTCTCGCATACCCATAGTCCATTTCAATGTTATTTCCGAAGCCACATATGGGTGGGATTTTAAGCTGTCTCTCACACGGCTATCTCACACGGCCGACCTGTCACACACTGCCGGAACTACTTTTTGTGCATTGGCTTCCAAACGTCGTCTGGATTGTTTACAAACACACGCTCTCTACACAGTACTGTCAGTAGACAACAATGTCAACAACGTCGCTCTGGATTTGTTATGTAGGCTATTATTTATTTCATGTTTTATCCAGTTTTATCAAATTTGCGTAAATTTGTGGGACGAGTTGTGTAAGGGCGTCTGTAAATCAGTTGGCCGAATACTGAATACATGATTATTATTTAAAAAAAACACATGTAATTGACAGCAAACTATTTACCTCGTATGTTCTTGATTCTTCCCCAAACATGTGTATAGTGACAGTTGATAGTGGTTGGAATATTTGTTTAATAATCCATGAGCAAGAATTTCTTGAAAACGGCAACGTGTTGAAATGACAAATGTCCGTCGGAGTGAAACTTTCGGCGGACTAATATTTGCGTAATTGAAGACAGCGTCTTGGAATTGCAATAAATACTCAAAATAAAAACATGAAATGATTCTGTAAACATTACTGCACAAATTTGAATCGAGGATATATGGTCTATTTTCAATATTTATCCGAGTTTGTCTCGTACTGCGTCCTATTTACTTTGTGTATGTAGTAATTGGGTTTACACATCATGTCATGGGCGTCTCCAGACCGTATTTTTATTGGGCCGTTATCTGTTAAATGTTTCGATCCAATGTAGGAGACTCTAATTTGTTGGTGTAAACTTTGTTTACACCCATTTGTTGATACGGATAATGCGATCGAGTGGTTGTATTGGAGATAGCATATAAAGAAAAAAAGTTAGTATTATACTATGGTGGTTCGTTGATGGCATACTATGGCTAAAACATGATTCTGGGCTTAGTAGGTATGCGAGAAAAAGTATTCCAGATATACTCCGGTGTGCGACTAAGGATATTCCACCCTCGTGGTCAGAATATGTCGTCAGAAACTCGGCAAAGCCTCGTTTCTGACAACATATTCTGACCACTCGGGTGGAATATCCTTGTCACACACCGGAGTATATATGGAATACTCTTAGTCCCACACCAGTGCATATGATGGACACTCTTAGTCCGACTTTCCACTATCGTGGGAGTGACAAAAAAATGATATGCGAAAGGGTCCCAGCAATAGCTATGGTCATTTTCATCTCTCAGCCAGAAGACCAGGGGGCGTTTTCACTAAACTTCGTACAACTAAAATCTTTATCTTTATGATAGTCTGTTTTATTGTAAAATATTATTGGAATTTACATTTATTGAGCGTAGCTGCGCATGCAGCCTATGCTCAATAAATGTAAATCCATCAATTGAAATTTACAGATCATCCTAAATTTGCACTTACGAACATTTTAGTTGTACAAAGTTTAATAATTCCAGCACAAAAATATTTACACAATTTCCTAACATTTGATTGGTCCGTAGCAAGTCTCTGTTCAAAATTTATATCCCAGTAAACTCCCACGTCGAACTACTTTCCGTAACCGTGAGGCGCAGTTAAAATAATTGTTAAGAAAACGGAAAATAAAAAAAAATTCTTGATGAATTTATTTCAAATGCTGGAATTATAAGGAATGAATGGCCTTTTTGTGGAATTTATCGGGGATATAAACTTAGAAAAGTCGCGGGAATACTGGACGAGGCCTTCCGGCCTTCGTCCAGTATTCCCGCGACTTTTCGAAGTTTATACCCCGATAAATTCCACAAAAAGGCCATTCATTCCTATAAACACAGCACCCAGTGGGATGGAAATACAATGAAAGTATTTTTTCATGACTAGGGCGGTGGCTGATGACCGTAATAAACCTAAATATTCGGACACAAAACTTTGAAAAAAATAAAGAGACAGATGGACGGACGTACGATCAGTGGTGAGGGTAAATGTATTAATGTGGAATGATGTATAGTTATTTACTAATGCATTTGTGCAATATGAAGATATTAGCTGAAGGCAAACAGAAATTATAGGTGATTTGAGAAACTGTTACAAAAACGTTCAAAAAATAAATGGGCGGACCGACGGACAGACAGACAGGGTGAAACCAATAGAATCAGAGGTGCCCTAACCAGTACCGCCATACTAACCCTAAATATCGGCACGCTCACTGTTGTCGGGAAAACATATATTTTATGTGTTTCGCCGAATATTTTAGGGTGATTACGCTACATATTTCTCCTCCATATGGTTACCACAAAAGAGTGTAATTGCAGCCAAGAGGTTACGACTTCCGACTATCACTCAGGCGGCCCGGATTCAATCCCCGATCCCTGCGCTGGAGTTCATGATTCACAATTGTATTTCCCACTCTACGAGCTGGTTCTACCCAGGTGTGCCAAAAAATCCGCTTGGCCCGAGGGTATTCTAAGGTTTGTGAGCTAATTGGGACCTTTAACCCTTTCAACACCACAGGCCTGTATAGTGGTATTGGCAGAGTAGATCCAGATGAGCCGGCTCGTGATGAGCCGTCTCATCAGGATCTGCACTTTTTGCCAGTAATGTTCATATATTTGAGAACAAAAAACATCCCCTTTTCATAAATGGACTAGTCTGAAGATCATTTTGTGACAATTGGATTGGTTGCAGAATAAACTTATCAAAATACATTCCAGTTACTTAGGGGTGAAAGGGTTAATTCGAGCAACACCATTATCACAAGGCGGCGCAGGGTTACCTGATTATTGTATGCGTCGGGTGCCATCTGCTGGTAGAGAGGTCCCATTCGATTGGACAGCTCCTGGAGCTTGTCTTCCAGCACTGGCTCCTGTGGAAAAACAATTCAATAAAAAAGTAATTAACCATTGCAATGTTGAAATAAATCTGGTTGTCTTCTGTTAAATTTTTATTTTTCATTTTAGAATAATTTCCAATGAATAGTTGATTATCAATATATATATTACATGCTACCCAGTGATTTTCCGTGATTCTGGACGGATTTATTTCCTTGAAGGAAATATTTCCTCCTAGACGTTCGCGAGACGTAATTGACGTCATTTCCAGCGAAGAAACAATTGATATGCTAACGTCACAATTGTCAATTTTGACAACATTATAAGCTGGTCTAAGAGCAAATTTCACATTTTTCGAAGAGCATGTAATAAACAATTTACCAGATTTATTTACCTTGACATCTGTAAATCCGACAAAAAAACGAGTGCTCTGCACTCGTTCCTTTATCGGATTTCCAGATGTCTCGGGCGAAATAAATTCAAAAGTACCCCAAATGTGGGCCAGTCAAGTTACCATGGTAACAGAAACAAAAACTTTCCTGGCAAAAACAAACGGGTAATCAATATATGACGCTGCAATCTATTATTGCGGCGACATAACAATCACTGAAGAAAATTTGAACGTCAAGGTCAAATAACTTTATTTAATTATATTCTTGATCTTTCATTTAATTTTTGGGTTATTGGGTTATTGGTTTAGACCACAGCTCCAGATAAGCTTTTACGCAATTATTTTAGCTGAATACGCATCGATTATCAAAAGTGTGAGTACGAAATACGCACAGCAATGTGAAAATACGCATTGATTTTCAAATCGAGTAGTGAAAATACTGTCATAAAGTTGAAAATTCACTTAGTTGAGCTGCAAAAAGCAAACAGTGTTTGCTTTTTGTAGCTCAACTAAGTGAATACTTAATTTTTTTATATATTTCTTATCCTTTGTTCCCTATTTAGTAATCAAGTCTGTTAGACTGACAATATTTGTTGAAAAATAGTAAAGAAACTACTGCAACAAAAATATGTGGCACAGCAACATGACACACGAATGCCCCCGGTGGCAGATTGGAGAAACTCCAGCAAAAGTCTATGGAAATCTAATAAAAAAAACCTACTAATAAAACAATATCAACTTGCATAAATAAACCACATATATGTGATCTGTAAGTTTGTATGCAGATACTCCTATCAATAAAATTGCACACACCTGTAATATGCAAATAATAGACCAATTTTGATGTAACACATGTATATTTACGTAACACATGTATATTTACGTAACACACATGTATATTTACGTAACACATGTATATTTATGTAACACATGTATATTTACGTAACACATGTATATTTACGTAACACATGTATATTTACGTCTATACACAGGTGTGTAGAAGCCAAATTATACACGTAAAACACCAAAACGTGATTGCTGTTATCATCTGCATAACGACTTATTGAATATATATATATGGTCAACTGGTGTCAGTAACTATTGGTTCATGAGTAAGGTTTTTTATTAGATTTCCATAGACTTTATATGTGGCCACACAAAGGGAACAACTACTTTAACCCTTTCAACACCACAGGCAGGTATAGTGGTATTGGCAAAAAAGTGTAGATCCAGATGGGCTCGTCACGAGCCGTCTCATCAGGAACTGCACTTTTTGCAAGTAATTTTCATATTTTTAAGAACAAAAACAGCCCCCTTTTTATAAATGGACTAGTCCGAAAATCATTGTGTGATGATTGGATAGGTCGAAAAATTAACAGATCAAAATCCATTCCAGTTACTTAGGGGTGAAAGGGTTAATGGTGTATCCACATTGCCAGTTTACCTTGGATGTGTCCTTGAGTTTGAACTTATGGGCGACCTGGCTGCGGGCGAACTTGCAGCCGTTGAAGTACATACTCCAGGAACAGCCAAAGGAGAACGAGGCTCCACGTTTCTTCAGATCCACACCCTGACACGCGCACGTCTTCCTGTAACGATACAACAATACCTCTAGCTCACAGACCAGAAGCCGATTTCACCAACATTGCAAAGTATACTTTTCTAGCAAAGTATACTTTGAGGGAGTAATCATTTATTTTTCCCGAAATGCATTATTTCATATAGAACTAACGACTTCATATATTTGATGATTAAAAGCATTCATAATTATTATACTGAATTTATTACATTATCACAGCCAAAATGGCTGTGATAATGTCATAAATTCAGTATAATAAAAATTCATAAATTTATCCTAAATTGAAAACTTCTCCCTCAAAGTATACTTTGCTAGAAAAGTATACTTTGCAATGTTGGTGAAATAGGCTACAGTAGCCGATTTCACCAAAATTGTTAAAGTATACTTATCTAGATAAGTACACTTTGAGGGAGCAATTTTCAATTTATTCATAAATTAATGAAAAGTTTATTTAATGAAATAAACTATTTTCTATAAAGCAAAATGGCTGTGATAATGTAAAAAATACATTATAACAATTCAGTATATTTTTAATCATGAAATACAAACGGGCATTAGCTCTGTATGAAACAATGAATTTTAGTAAAAATAAATAATTACTCCCGCAAAGTGTACAAGAGTACTGAGGAATTTTGGTGAAATCGCTACAAATCTACTATGGCAGAATATAATATTCTAGGCAAGACAATACTAGAAATACACCTCTACTAGAAAGAAAAACAAATATTCTACTGTCTGTTTCACGAAAGCTGCCCAAATTTTACGGCTATATAAAACAAGAGGGCCATGATGGCCCTAATTCGCTCACCTGACTCCATGAACACCAGAGGAGAATGTGACATTGAATTCATGTGTTTTAAAAAAATTGTGCTATTTTTAGATGGCAGTCATCTTGGATTAAGCGATGACTCTCATTTTACAAAATCTGAAAATGCTTCACCCAGCATCGGCCATGTGGTTCCTGAGAAAAAGACGTTAAAAATCTTGAATAAATGGACCTTTTGGTGGCCATCATGGAAGACATAATCATCCGATTCCGACAAATATTGCACCAGAGTGATCGCCTCATTGATACCTTCAATTTGATATATGACATGACCATATTCAGTCAAAAATAAAATTTGTTTGACCCCAATTTGACCCCACGGGCCACGCCCATTTTTGACCCCGGGGTCACCATTTTAACAACATTCAAAGAGCAATGTACATCGATCATTCCTACCAAGTTTCGTCGAAATCCGGCTAGCGGTTCATGAGAAGAAGATTTTTTAAGAATTTATGCTATTTTTAGACGGCAGCCATCTTGGATTAGCGATGACCTCCATTTTAACAAATCTGAAAAGGCTTCACACATGGACCATAACTTTTAAGTTTGGCTACCATGGGCCAAGCGGTTCATGTGAAGAAGAATTTTGAAATCTCTAATAAAAGAACGACCTTTTGAGCTTTCGGCGGCCATCTTGGATGACATAACAATCCGATTTCGACAGACAATGCACCAGAGTGATCGCCTCATTGATACCTTCAATTTGATATATGACATGACCATATTCGGTCAAAAATAAAATTTGACCCCAATTTGACACCACGGGCCACGCCCATTTTTTACCCCGGGGTCACCATTTTAACAACTTTGAAAGAGCAATGTACATCGATCATTTCTACCAAGTTTTGTCGAAATCCGGTTGGCGGTTCTTGAAAAGAAGATTTTTTAAGAATTTGTGCTATTTTTAGACGGCGGCCATCTTGGATTACGTAATGACGTCATTTTAACAATTTTGTAATCCCCCTACCTAAGGACCATGACCATGAAGTTTGGTGTCTATAGCCCCAATGGTTACCGAGGAGAAAACGTTTGAAAATGTTCACGGACGACGGACGACGACAGCTCAGGTGAGCTAAAAAGCCAAACAATCTTTTTTTTATATAATTTTTTTTAATAATTTAAGTGTGAGCCTTCTTTTTATTTCGTGAAATTTGGTCCAATATTGATTTTATTACAATTTCCTCTTGTTAAATCCCCATAGACATCTTTAACATGGGGAAATTTTTTCTAATTTCATAAATACTCGACCAATTTTCAAAATCTAACTTGTTTTATTATTTAAATCATTTCCAAGTCAATTTCTAAAATTGTTTGTTTTTCAACACCAACTCTTTTTCCCCATGTTAAGTTCACATAGAGAAATCATTTTTCGTAATAAAATCAATATTTGACCAAATTTCACAACTAACTAGATTGGTCATTAAGTCAGGCTTACGGAATACACCCCCCACCCCCGCGTGGGCCCGGGTACCCCTAAATATGTAAAAAAAAATATCCAAGTATGTGACCTCGACTCTGGGCTTAGAGGGGGCGGCACGAATGTGAATTTGTCACAGGGTGGTAGAGGTCCATTGGAGATATGCGTGTGTGAAATGTGAAGCAGATCCCAGCAAGGAAATAGAAATTATAACCGATTTCTGATGTTAAGTTTTGTAAAGAGACTAAGTTTGTGACCTTGAGCTCGAGATCAGCGGGGATTTGTCACAGCATGATAGTAGAGCCTTAGAGGAATGCATGCATGAAATATTAAGAATTTTCAATGAATGAAATGTAAGTTATAAAATATTTCTCTGATGTTAAGTTCTGTAAAGAGACTAAGTATGTGACCTTGACCTTGGGATCAGCGGGGGTTGGACGGTCGTAGATTTTTCACAGCATGATAGTACAACCTTAGAGGAATGCATGCATGAAATATTAAGAATTTTCAATGAAAGAAATAGAACATTTTAGTCGAACAAAGTTTAGTGAAACGGCTCCCAGGCCTGGCCGGGTTGCCACCCCCACTCACCTATCATTGGTGCCACAGCGGCGCTCCGTCTCGAAGCCGTTTTCGGGCAGTGTGGAGATGAGGTGGTCATAGAGGTCGTCGGCTTGCTGGGCGGCCACGCCCTCCCACGCCACCAGGCAGCACACGAGCCATGCAGACTCACAGTGATGGTCTGGCCGGTGGCGCACGATACACAGGTACTTCTCCTCCAGCCCCGACCGACGCACGATCTGTATTGTACAAGGGATTATATGAGACACGCCATGTGATTTTGTACCTTCGGACATCTGCGTAATTTCATGAAATACGTTTACAAAATTTACAATATTTTCCGTAAATGGCGTCAAAAGTTAACAAAACTAGATTGGTCAGTAAGCGAGGTTTACGGAATACCCCCCGCGTGGGCACAGGTACACCTAAATATGTAAAATTTTCCAAGTGTGTGGGCTTGTCACCTTCACTCTGGTCTTAGCGAGGGCGGCATGAACGTGAATTTGTCACAGGGTGGTAGAGGTCCATTAGAGCAATGCGTGTGAAATGTGAAGCAGATCCGAGCAAGGAAATAGAAGTTATAACCAATTTCTCTGATGTAAAGTTTTGTAAAGAGACTCAGTATGTGACATTGACCTTGGGATCAGCGTGGGTTGGACGGTCGTAGATTTGTCACAGCATGATAGTACAACCTTAGAGGAATGCATGCATGAAATATTAAGAATTTTCAATGAAGGAAATAGAAGTTATAACTTATTTCTCTGATGTTAAGTTTTGTAAAGTATTTGACATTGACCTTGGGATCAGCGGGGGTTGGACGGTCATGGATTTGGCACAGCATAGTATTAGAGCCTTACAGAAATGCATGTGTGAAATATTAAGCATTTTAGATGAAGTTATAACAATATTTCTCTGATGTTACTGAAACTGTACTCTGAAAATTTTGTAAACTTCTAACTTTATTTACGAAAAATATTGTAAATATTGTAAACGTATTTAATGAAATTACGCAGATGTTCGAAGGTACAAAATGTCATGGCATGTCTCATATATGGTTGTGACTGGAGAAATGGGGCTTATGGGATTTGTGACCGGTGAAGAACCAGGATCTGCACTGTTCACCATGCCCTCTATGAAACACCTACTGTGCTTCTAACAAACAATATAGCTCGATATCAGGCTATAGGATTGTATTATTTGATCGAGAGCTACACTTGTCATAAATCCCATAAGCCCCATTTATCCAGTAACAGCCTCATTGAGACAGTTCAGAAGAGTGGTAACAACATATTCTTTCGATAAAAAATAAAGATAAAACAAAAATGGCGAAAAATATTTTCACAAAATACATACAAGGGGTGAGGAGTCCAAAATTTATGTCCCAAAATGTTTACAGAATTGTGACCGATATGTCTGACTTTCCACTGTCGTGGGTGAGACAATAAAATGTTCAAAATAGCAAAATACCACATATTATTTGATCACCCCTCGTACAATTGCAGTTGTATCTGGCCTATAATACATTAACGTTAACCACTGCGCCACACCAGTAGCCTATTTCATCAACCTATCAACACTTGATCAATCAGGACCAGTAGCCTATTTCATCAACCTATCAACACTTGATCAATCAGGACCAGTAGCCTATTTCATCAACCTATCAACACTTGATCAATCAGGACCAGTAGCCTAGTTCATCAACCTATCAACACTTGATCAATCAGGACCAGTAGCCTATTTCATCAACATTGCAAAGTATACTTTAGTAGCAAAGTATACTTTGAGGGAGAAATTTTCAATCTTATGATAAATTTATGAATTTTTATTATACTGAATTTATTACATTATCACAGCCAATTTGGCTGTGATAATGTAATAAATTCAGTATAATAATTCTGCATACTTTTAATCATGAAATATATGCATTTGTTAGTTCTATATGAAATGATGCATTTCAGGAAAAATAAATGATTACTCCCTCAAAGTATACTTTGCAATGTTGATGAAATAGGCCACTGATGTCGGAGTATATAGCATTACAATGGTCTGTCGCCTAGATACACTACACGCAGGGATACAGATAAGGAATTAGTATAATTGAGTATTGTTACTCCATAATTTCTGAAGCAATTGGGTTTTTCAAAATTTTAATTGGGTAAAATTAAATCACACTAATGTTTACACATCAACAGACAGCAATTATTGAATAGTTTGTTTCGAAATGAAAACATACATTGGCATTTCATTAGAATTGTCTCCTTGGAGACAATTCTAATGAAATACCAAGATGTGTTTTCATGGAAAAATAAGAAACATATGCTATATTGGTGGTCTGTTGTTTTCTGCAGCATGATAAAGGTACCACAATTGTTCACATTGCTTTTTGATACTCACTACTTCTGATTTCAATTGGGTTTTTTGGCAATTTTAATTGGATATTTACGCAAATAAGCAGCTTATCTGGAGCTCTGTACACACATCCACTACATACATACCCACTTAGCGATGGGGCAGCCCTGGGAACTCTTGCCCTCCTTGCCGGAGTAGCGGATCTTCTCAATCCTCAATGCCTTGCCCGTCGCTCCAGTTCTGCAAACATTCATGTTAACCCTTACAATGTGAAATTAAATTTAAACTTCCACTTTATTAACAAAAACATAGATTGGCAGCATTTTAGAATCAATGGAAATGATTCTGAAGTGCTGCAAAACCATGTTTTTATTTAGAATAAAGTAAACTATGAAACAACAGCAGACGGCAATTTTTGTTTCCCACATCCTAAGGATTAACTACGTAACTGTGATGTAAAAATGTAGATTATATACTACTGAAACACTTTTTATTGAAACCATCTGATATTATTTTGTTTATTTCTCCATAAAATCCATCCATTGTACAGTACAGCGCATGCTATATGACCATGGCTGCAGACAATGCTCATTCCGGAGCCAAGCCAACTCCTATGTAATGCGAGTGTCTCATGATGTTACTAGAACGCGCCATTATGTCACCAGACCAGTTCACAATGGTCGCACTGTAATATTGAAATTGATGCATACGATGGGGCACCTGCATCACGTGACGTGTACTGTGGCCCCGGAATATGTATATGTAAATCAGCTGTTTGAATGGAACTGGTGATCAAAGTACCGAAAGTACTGCATATATGCTCAAATTGCATGATACATGTATTTCTGATGGAAATGTAACAATAACATTCGACCATGTCCAGCCGTGGGTAAACGTTTGCCAGCGGCCTTGGGATTCAAACAGTTATTTGATCGTGACATGGGGCATGGGGAGAGCATGGGTGTGGTGGGGAATGAAAATATGGATAATAAAAATGCACATAAAGTTTGAAACCAATCGTTCATACAGTAAAGAAGTTATTTTGCCTTGACCTTGGGCATGGGGGAGCACGCTTGGAGCAGGGAATGAAAATATGGCTGATAATAAACATACACGTGAAGTTTCAACCCAATCGGTCATATGCTAAGAAGTTGTAGCAGAATGGAAAACATGACGGGACAGACGGACAACTTCTGCATCCCTACATTCCATTTTGCAGCGCGATGTTGGCACAGATGCAGGCATATGGGTCGTCCTTATTGTGTGAGGAAACCAGAGCACCATACCTGTAGCCTATTTCATCAACATTACAAAGTATACTTTAGTAGCAAAGTATACTTTGAGGGAGAAATTTTCAATTTTATGATAAATTTATTAATTTTTATTATACTGAATTTATTACATTATCACAGCCATTATGGCTGTGATAATGTAATAAATTCAGTATAATAATTCTGCATACTTTTAATCATGAAATACATGCATTTGTTAGTTCTATATGAAATAATGCATTTCAGGAAAAATAAATGATTACTCCCTCAAAGTATACTTTGCTAGTAAAGTATACTTTGCAATGTTGATGAAATAGGCTACAGGAGAAACCATGTATGTAGCCTATTTCACCAACACTGCAAAGTATACTTTTCTAGCAAAGTATACTTTGAGGGAGTAATCATATATTTTTCCTGAAATGCATGATTTCATATAGAACTACCGACTGAATATATTTGATGATTAAAAGTATGCAGAATTAGTATACTAAATTTATTACATTATCACAGCCATTTTAATGTAATAAATTTATTCTTAAATTGAAAATTTCTCCCTCAAAGTATACTTTGCTAGACAAATATACTTTGCAATGTTGGTGAAATAGGCGACCATCTCACATACTGCTCTGAGCGAGTAGTGAATGCTCGCCGTATTGCTGAGAATTTAGTAATTTAAGGTAATTGTACCCTTCTTGTGGCCCCATGTAAAGTCTATGGAAATCTACTGGTAATAAAAACCCTACTAAAAAAACAATAGCAACTTATATAAATAAACCACATGGATGTGCTCTGTAAATCTTTATGCAGACACGCCTACCAATAAAAATGCACACACACACACAATATGCAAATAATAGACCAATTTTGATGTAGCACATGTATATTTATGTCTATGTGTAGAAGCCAAAGTATACATGAAAAATACCAAAATGTGATTATTATGTTCTAACGATAGCATATGGTGCAATTTCCATGCTGGCAGCATCTGCATAAAGTCTTATTGAACACATATATATGGTTTACTGGTGTAAGTAGCTATTGGTTTAGGAGTAGGTTTTTTTTAATCCATTTCCATAGGCTACAGAAGGGTACAACTACCTTAATGGTGTTTTACGGCCTGCCAACATTTTAGGCAAGGCTAATGGGTCAAACGCATTGGTGAGAAGTGCATTCGTTACCAATTGTGCTGATCGGACAGCCTATTACAGTGAGCATGTGGGTGCGGTGGGATTCCCTGAGAAACAAGCGGCTTACCTTTGTTCCATAGTTTCACGGATGGCCTTGACACTGCGGCCATAGCCAAGGTGGGTGTAGTAGGGGCCCTCCAATGCTTCATTGAACGACGCTGAAAACACAACAATGTTAAAGTAATAGATAGTTTATTCAACTACATTTTGTACCATGTTGAAATGAAATATTTATTTACTATGGTAGTGGAATAAATTGAAATTTGCTCTTAGACCAGTTTATAACGTTGTCAAAATTGACAATTATGACGTTAGCGTAGGAATTGTTTTTTCGCCGGAAATGACGTCAAAACGTGACGACAATTACGTCTCGCGAACGTCTAGGAGGAAACATTTCCTTCAAGCAAATAAATTGCTCCAGAATAGCGGTAAATCACTGTCAGAGTAGCATGTAATATAGTTAGTTATTCAACCATCATTTAATCAATAAAGCCATGAGAGGCAATATACATATTTTAAAATTATAAAATTATTTATAAAAGCTTACGTTTCTTTATATCATTTACAAACAATGATTATTATGATGGAAATAAATCACATATTAGCGAACCGAGTTTGTTTAGCAGTAGGACCCAATCACGAGGGCATTGTTTCAAGATAATCAGTTCACCTTGTTAAATAAACATAATCAAGCGTAAAATATGGCCAAGAGATATGCAAATTCACACGATTCAGAGGGTGTGTCGGAGAACATGATTCGATTGGTCGAAGGAAATATGTCATTGCGACATCACCAACATCATTTCTCCATATGTGGTAAACACGAGAGCGTAAACTATTGCTATTGGGTGATGGAATTCACCGTTAAATTTCTGCAAACTACTGGCTGAAATGAAAGAACTACCGTTTATTGAACCAGGTGAGCTGATTATCGCGAAATACTGCACATGTTATTGGATTCTTTTGGACCCCATCACAAGCATTATTTGACGATAATCAGCTCACCTGGTTAAATAAGTATTTTCTTACATTTCATAAATGATATTTTATACAATTAAAACAAATAAAGAATCAAGTGTATGATGTGGCCAATTGTTTCATGCAGTGGGTCGGTCGTCAGGTCATAGAGAAGGCAACGCGTGGACAGACACAGAACTCCAGATAAGTTTTGTATCTAAAGAGTATTATACCCACAGATTTCAAATTCAATGCGCATTTTACTTGTACAAATGTAGTATTGATTTTCTTCCTCATTAAATAGCGAACAAATGATAACAAATTGAAAATTCAGTTATTTGAGCTGCAAAAAGCAAACACTGTTTGCTTTTTGCATCTAAACTAAGTAAAGTTTCAACTTTAGTATAGTGTTTTCACTACTCAATTTGAAAATCAATGCATATTTTCACATTGTTGTGAGTATTTTTGTACTCCAACGTTTGATAATCGATGCGATGCGTATTCTGCTAAAATAAGTGTGTCAAATACGCGAATACGCACCTTATCTGGAGCTGCAGACAGATGATGGGTGGATAGTCCAAAAACTCTATGCCTCCAGATGATCAACCCAGGCGGCATAAAAAGTTTGAAAATATTTCTACAAACTTACCAACACCTGGCCCGCGGCAGCCACACTCTGGGACGTCTGCAACCTGGTTGTTGACCAGGTGTTTATTGCGGACGTCGTCTTCCCCGGCAATCATGATCTTCAGCTCCTCCACCTGCTGCGCTATGATCGCCACTTTATCCTTCGCAATTGGCACGGGTGCCTCATCCCCCACCTTCATATCTACCCCCGACTCCCCGAGCCCCATCGACACACCGTTGTCATGTCGACGGGTATCACTGCTCATGAACTGGGAGACAGCATCCTTACCAGCAGCTGGAAATTCAACCGTGGCTGACTGCATTGTCATTGTTGATGGGATTTTTGTCAAGTCCTCCAGCGATTTTGATTTTGTTATCTTTTTCTTATTCACAGAGCCAGGTTTCCTGCCTCTCCGTTTAACAAGTTGGCCATTCTCTACACTGACCGTGGGTCGTTTTCCCAACCTATTTTTGGCCTGGGTGTTGTTCTCTGTCGGTGGCCACATGTGACCTGTAGCAGGCCACGGATATCCACCCATGTCATGACCATCCGGTCTATGGCCCCAACTGGACGCAAAGTTTGGAAGCGTGCTTCCCGTTGATTCTGTTGGTAATTGATTAGAACCGTTTTGAAGCTGAGACATTTGTTCAAATTGTTTTCGGAAAGCAGCTGCAGGATTGAATGTATTATTGCCTGCGATTGGCGTGGGCGGTTTGTGGTTGATGTCTTCATCACTGGCTGCCTGTGGTGGCAGGAAATCTTTCACGGGCTCACCTCTGTCTGCGTTCAGGCTCTCTCTAGGAGTTAAGATACCATTAGTTTCTGGAGCATTGTCAACTGTTTTACTTATGAGAGCTTTATCAGAATTAATTTGATGTGGAAAGTTTGGATTATTTGGACTATGTAAGTTAACTTTATCAGTCATGTTTGGATGCAACATCTTCCTCTGATTGGCACAATTTAGAAGGTATGGGTGTTTCTCTTCCGAATCATCAAAACTGTATGGATCATGCATCATGTGATTTTTATCATTTTTCCGATTTCTACAGTTTGCCGAATTACGTATTCCCAGTATTTCACACTCCCGACAACATGGAAGTTCACGATGGTTCATGTGCATATGTTCTTCTTTCATCAGTTTCATTTCCTGAGTTTGTTCTGAATGTTGTGAGGTTGGACCAAGTCGGTTCTCGGAGAGAATGTCTATTTGTTTAACTTCACTTGGCAGCTTCTGTTGATTTGTTGGTCCAGGAGGCAGCCAGGTATTTTTAGTTTCAACTTGATTGTTACTGCTATACTGAATTGTCATACCTTGCTCTTTCACAGTAACTGGGTGATTCCTGTCACAGTTCAACATTTCACTATCATTAGATAACTTAGCACTATTGTTGACTTGTGTTGTGGGCTGATATACAGGGGGAGCTACATTTCTATTCTTGTTCATTATATTGCAAATATTTTTAGTGAGATCATTTTGTGATTTCAATTCATGTTCAGCTAGATATGGCGTATGCGAGATATTTCTATTGGATGGCATGATGGGTTGTTGTGATTGCCTACTCTCCAAAGCATGCTGGAAATTTCTTTCATTTTGTCCTTGTGACGGCTGGGAAGAAACATTGTGTGCCACTTTAATTTTTTCCCTATCTCTGCATGCAGCTAGAATCTGTTGGACCTTTTCATTGACAAGCTCCTTCATGTGAGGATCTTCTTGTGATGGACGCCTCCTCACCTTGTCTGGTCGCCTCACAGCCTGGTCCACCAATGCTCCGGCCGTGGGAGGGAACCGCCCCATCTCCGCAACCTCGCTTCTCGCTGTATTGCCAGGAACAGAACGTTCAAATCCATAATTAGGCATTCCAAAGTTGTGTGAATTTTGTGTAATAGTTTCCTGATGTTTCCTTTTATGATTCCCTTGTGAATTAGCACTGCCTGTGTCCTGTGAAATGTAACTGTCAACCTCCTGCAAACTGTATCTACCACCCGTCTGTTGACTCACTGGAATCGGATCTTGGGTATTCGCTCTACCAACGTTTTGTGGAGTCACTCTGCCAGCATGTTGTGGAGTCACCCTACCAGTACTTTGTGGAGTCACTCTACCAGTATTTTGTGGCGTCACTCTACCCAAATCCTGTGGAGTTAATCTGCCATAATCCTGTGGGGTCACTCTACTAAACTCTTGTGCATTTACATTACCAACAGCCTGAGGAGTCACTTTACCAAAGTCTTGTGGATTCATTCTGCCATAATCCTGTGGAATCATTCTGTCAAACTCCTGCGGGGTAACCTTACCAACACCTTGTGGAGTCACTCGACCAAAATCCTGAGGAGTAATTCTACCAGCATTTTGTGGATTCATTCTAGCACTAATGTCCTGTGGAGTTACTCTACCAGTATTTTGTGGAGTTATCCTACCACCAAATTCCTGCGGAGTAACTCTACCCATATTCTGTTGATTCACTCTCTGGCTGTCCCATGGATTAAATCCTCCCGTGACTGGGGTAGCAAATTGATGAAATGTTTGCGAGTTAACAGCGTCAGTATTCTGCGGAGTGATTCTCCCGAAGTCCGGCGATTTACCTCCCCCGACCCCAAATGAACTAATTCTTCCTAACTCTTGCATGCTGAGGTTTCCAGTTTCAGATGCAGAACGAATTCCATGAGAACTAAATGGTTCAACGTCATTGGTCCCAACTGATGGTGGATTCTGCAGTACACCTGTCTTATTAGTATAATTTTTTTCCTTTTTAGTTCTTTTTGCTTTTGGAGCACCAGGTAATTCTGGTGCATTGATGTTAGAGTAGTCAGCGATGTTCTTATTGGGTGGAAATTGAGTGTTGAGGGAGTTATCACTGAATAATTCTGTCTTGCTATTTAATGACTGAAATGGAGGTAACCTATTGTGTGACGAAATATTTCCAAAATCTTTTTTTATATCTTCTGATGGAGGTGGCATTCGCTGCATGTCGTGAACTCTATTTTCTGGTCTGGCGTTGACTGCTGCTGTACGTATATGGTCCGGAGGTAGAGTCTGTGAATGGTGACCGCCGTCTGGTCCAGGCATGGCATTGCTGGGTGTGAATGGAGCTGCGGGCGGGCGGCCCGGGAACTGAGATGAATGAGAACCCTGAGGTAATGGGCAGCCTGAATTTAACAGCTGGTTATGAGCTTGAGTAAAAATATCTTCCATTTGAGCGGCCATGGCAAACCGAGCTATGGGAGTGGCCGGGTGCTGCGGTGCATTATCTGCAAGTGGGAGTCCATCTAATCGTCCTTGCTGCAAGGCAGACATCAGCTTACCGTCGTGACCAGGGGGCTGTGGTGGCAATACAGCGGCGGGGTTGCCCATTGCGCCGGGGAACTGCCCCCACGGGCTCTGACTGGCGTAGTAGCGGCTGTACCAGTCCGGGAGCTGGCTGCCGGCCGTAGGTGGTGGGGCCGGCAGTGGGGCGCCGGCGTGGTGGCCAACACCCCCCGGGGACGGGAGGCCGGCATGGCCCGGGGTGGGTGGGGCCGTGGGCCACCCCGGGAGGAATGGCGAGGTGGCCCCCTGCATCACACATCCATCAGCAGGCCTCTGGAAGTAGAAGCATGTAATAATGACACAGGGTTTATGTTTGTTTGTTTGTTTATTGGTGTTTAACGGCCTATCAACAGCTAAGGTCATTTAAGGCCGGGCCAATGGGTTCAATCCCGTATTTAACCTGCTGCATTGGGGGGGAAAATCCCAAAATCGGAACAGAATATTTACATCAAGACAAAATATATTCAGCCCTGAAATTAGAATAACCTGACCTGGTGCCAGGTCCATACCACACCAAAGTCACGAGGCCCCTTCCACTAAAGGTAATAGGAATAATTGTAACACTCACATAAGGGGTATAACCAGATTCAAATGTCGCATACAAAAATGCTAAAGACGTACGTGAAGCCAAAACCAGGTCTTCGGTCGGGATTCTGGTAAGAGTGAGCCCCGATCGTTAAATTACCCATCGCATGCTCCCATCTGCCACCCACAACATGTGGCTTAGGCAATTCGTGGTCAGTGTATCATCAATAGTCATCTGTTATCATTATGATATAGAGAATACCAGGCTAGAGTCTTTTCATATACAGTGGAACCTCTCTAAACCGGACACCATGGGGAGGTCCCCATGGTGTCCGGTTTAGAGAGGTCCACTTTGTAAAACAGACAGACAACTATTCCAGACACGCGTGGGTGCTTTGCGATCACGAACAGACATACTCAGTGGAGAAAAATGGCAATAAACCTGATTACAATTAAGTAGAACTAACTGTTACTTGTGTCCGGTTTGGATAAGTTCGATTGTATCCATTTTATCAGGCTAGGAAATGCTAGGCCTCAACAAATCCACTCGGCCGCTTGTATTGGTGTGTGAATTTTTTATCTGAACGAGTGATAACTTGAAGAAACGGTGAGCCATAAACATTAACCCTTACTATGCTGAATTAAATGCTGTCGTCTGCTGGAAATGTTTTATTTTTCAATATTTCTCGACAAAAACCTGGTTTTGACAGCACATGAGAATCGTCTCCAGTGCTGTCAAAATCAGGTTTTTGTTAAGAATTAAAGCAAAAATGAAAAAACAGCAGACGGCAATTTCCGTCAACAGCGTAGGAAGGGTTAATGCACGAGTTGAAGTCCAATCTACATACATGTATGTGACACGCCATGCGATTTTGTATATCATGAAATATATTTACAGAAAATGTGAAAATACGCATTGATTTTCAAATTAAGCAGTGAAAATACTGTTATAAAGTTGAAAATTCACTTGCAGCTCAAATAAGTTTAAATTTGTTATATATTTTTTTATCATTTGTTCCCTATTTAGTAATGAAGAAAATCAATAATCCATTTGTAAAAGTAAAATAGGCAATGATTTTGAAATCAGAGGGTGTAGTACGCTTTAGACACAAAGCTTATCTGGAGCTCTGTCCAGTGCCTTTCAAGTATAGAACGTGACCTTCAACGACAGTGGAAACGTACATACAACTGTTTGTAAACATTCCACTTATGTAACGTGAGCCAGCACATCAGTCGGGTGCCAGTCTGAGCAACATTATATTTACGTAATTACGCCAGCCGTCGGCCATACTACCAGCCAAAACCCATCATCATATGCAAATCTTCACCTTTATCACAAAGGTTATGGGAAAATTCAGTTTCAATTTAACCCTTTCAACCCTAAGTAACTGGAATGGACTGTGATATGCTAATGTTCCGACCAATCCAATGGTCACAAAATGATTTTCAGATTCGTCCATTTATGAAAAGGGGGTGTTTTTGTTCTAAGAAATATGAAAATTACTTTCAAAAAATGTAGATCCTGATGAGACGGCTCGTTACGAGCCGGCTCATCTGGATCTGCACTTTTTGCATAAACCGCTATAGTGGAATTTCGGGTTCAAACGGTTAATGCTCACAATACCGAATTAATTTTTTTTCGGCTGCCATTTAGCTTTCAATTTTTCTTTGATGTAAAAGTTTTCTTGTTACGAAATAAGACAAATATAAATATCAGACGATCATTATTCCCACAGTCATCGTACATGTATATGTTTCACAATCAATAAATCCTGTATCTCCTTAGTAGACCAGACCCTTATATTTACAAGTTGTGCGGTGAAATCAGGAAAAGTTTTTTGTTTAATGGTGTTTTACGGCCTATCAACAGCTAAGGTCATTTAAAGCCAGGTTAATGGGTTTGATCCCGCATTCAACATGCTGTATATGTTTACATCGAAATAAATACATATTTAGCCCTGAAATTAGAATAACCTGACCTGGTGCCAGGTCCATACCACACCAAAGTCACTTGGCCACTTCCCCTAAAAGTAATATGATTATGAATAATCGTATTACCGATATAAGGGGTATAATCAAATTCAACTCTCACATACAAAATGCCAAAGACGTATGTGAGGAGGGCCAAACCAGTAGCCGATTTCACCAACATTGCAAAGTATACTTTACTAGCAAAGTATACTTTGAGGGAGTAATCATTTATTTTTCCTGAAATGCATTATTTCATATAGAACTAACAAATGCATATATTTCATGATTAAAAGTATGCAGAATTATTATACTGAATTTATTACATTATCACAGCCATAATGGCTGTGATAATGTAATAAATTCAGTATAATAAAAAATTATCCTAAAATTGAAAATTTCTCCCTCAAAGTATACTTTGCGAGAAAAGTATACTTTGCAATGTTGGTGAAATAGGCTACAGGTCTCCAGACGGAATTCCGATTGTTAAATTACCCATCGCGTGCTCCCACCTGCCACCCACGATATCAGGTAAAAGAAAGCAAGAACACAACATACAGTCTACACTCGTTACCTCAAACTCTCTTATCTCTTAAGTCAAACGACTGGTAAATCAAAGTCAAATTCTTGGTCCCAAGTGCATGTTTCCTATATAGTAACTCTAGATAACTCAAATTTTCAATTACTCATAAGTATTTTCCTCAGTTCCCAGGGGGCCGTTTCACTAAACTTCCTACGACTAAAATGTTCGTAAGTGCAAAATTATGATAGTCTGTAAATTTCACATTAACAATGTTTTCTTGTAAACAATTGTTGGATTTACATTTATTGAGCATAGGCTGCATATGCAGCCTATGCTCAATAAATGTAAATCCATCAATTGACATTTACAGACGATTCTAAATTTGCGCTTACGAACATTTTAGTCGTAAGAAGTTTAGTGAAACGGCCCCCTGGACTTTGAGTAAACGAGTGTAGACTGTATTGATGAAGAATATTCATGTATTCATTTAACGGGGTTTAACGGCCAATCAACAACAGCTAAGGTCATTTTAGGCAGGGTTTTAGGATCAGTAATAATCTTGGTACCTTTTATATAATGGAAATACGAAGATTCCATTCTCAAGTAGCAAGAAAGCCAAAAATATACCCGAGAGCCAAACTTTGGATATCGGGATTCTGGTAAGGACGAATCCCTATCGTTAATTTACCCTTCGCATGCTCCCGACCTCCACCCGCTTGATGTAATAAGAGTAAGGTGGTTTAACCCTTAGAATGCTGAATTAAATTTCGTTGTCTGCTGTTTATATTTTATTTTCCATTTCTCTCAAACACATGTTTTGACAGCACTTTAGAATCATTTCCAATGGAAATGATTCTAAAGTGCTGTCGAACCATGTTTTTATTGAGAAAAAGACTAAAATATAAAACAACAGCAGACGGTAATTTTCGTTCCCCGCATTCTAAGGGTTAAAGTTTGAGCGACAAAAATATGTAATGGTTTTAGAAATGGATGAATAGACAGCGAGACAGGACAACAACAATTGCTTCCTCATTCCTAACCCTTACTGGCCTTAGTTTGTTTGTTTGTTTGTTTGTTGGGGTTTAACTGCCTATCTTACCTGTACAAGTACATGTACATGTAAATAAATGTTCAAGTACATGTACAAATGGGGGGAAAATCCCAAAATCAGAACTGAATATTTACAATAACAAAACTATATATTCAGCCCTGAAATCAGAATAATCCTGATGTGATGCCAGGTCCTCACTCCTCCCAAAAGCAGTAGGGTCAGTAATAATTGTATTTTCTTCATTAGTAAATATGGAAAAAATGATATAAAAAAACACCATAATACAGAGTTAAATATTCACTTATTTGAGTGTATTATTACTTATTCACTTATTTATACCGTATAAATAAATTTTCAAATTTACTTAGTTGAGCTGCAAAAAGCAAACATATTTTCACAGTATTTTGTACTCCTACTGTTGATAATCAATGTGTATTCAGCTAAAACAAGTGCATAAAATATGCCAATAGGCACCTTATCTGGAGCTCTGCTGTTCTAGTATATTTTCACTATTTTGTCAATAAAAATATGGTTTGACAGTACTTTCATAAGAATTATAAGCCTCAAACCATCGTAAATGAGACACAGTGCATTTAACACGTAGAATTTCGGAACTAAATATTGTCGTCTGATGTTGTTTCATATTTTAATTTTTTCTCTTGGTAAAAGCATGGTTTGACAGCACTTTAGAATCATTTCCAATGATTCAAAAATGCTGTCAAAACATGCATTTAATGAGAAAAATAGAAAATAAACAGCAGACAACAAAATTAAATTCAGCAGTGTAATATGGGTGCATCATAAAACAGCAGACGACAGTACGATTGTCCCAATGTTTAGTCAAATGCACACCCTTCAGTTCAAATACATAAATTTTCAACAACGCCACATTCGCATAAATTAATCCGTCAGACAGCAAAAAACGTTGTCGTCTGCATATTTTCCTCATTGGTTACAGCATGCACCATAAACATCACTGACAATGACTCGCTCAGTATGTGGCAGCTGAGGCAAAATTTAACCAGACATACAGTATTTATTCTAATAAACTCACCCATCAGAATATGTTATTTTCACATACAAAAGCCGAAACTTCACAGAAAATGACTCGATCAGAATGTGGCAGCCAAGGCCAAATGTAACCAGGCAGACAGAATTTATTCTAATAAACACCTCCGGGGCTATGCAATTCATGGGGATAAAAACATCGAAAAATGATCAAAATATGTTATTTTCACATACAAAAGCCATTTAAAACATTGTTTTAAATGGCTTTTGTATGTGAAAATGACATTTAGCATGCAAATATGGGAGGGAGGGGGGAGAGCGCTACTATTAGAGAGGGCTACTATTAGAATAAATACGATATACGCCATTCGGAGGATGTTTAGTTGTCTGCTGTTCATTTTTTATTTTCCATTTTTCTCATCAAAAACAATGATTCAAAAATGCTGCCAAACATGTCTGCAAGCGGGCGCAACAAAAAATGATGTATGTACATGGATCAACTGGCACATATGATAGTGCGTATGCAATAAATAGAATCTAAAATTTGTGTTGAATTAATTTGGTATTTATTGACCGATTTCATAGGAAACTTGGCATAGTCTGGGTTTTTATGACATCAGTAAACAGGTAAACAAGTTGAATAAATATGTCGTACAGTCAAACCTCCCCGAACAGCCACCTCTCTACAACAACACCCTCTCTATAACAGCCGCTATTTTATATCCCAAATGGATGATTTCCTCTATATCTAACCCTTAGACTGCTGAGCACTAAAATTGTCGTCTGCTGTTGCTTTTGCCTTCCTTCTCAATAAAAACATGTTTTGACAGCATTTTAGAATCATTTCCTTCCTTTGGAAATGATTCTAAAATGTTGCCAAATCATGTTTTTGATAAGAATTATCGAAGAAAGTTAATAAACAGCGGATGACAATATTTAATTCAGCATTAACCTCCCTACAACAGCCACCTCTCTACAACAGCCAGTTTTGCGTCTTCCCATGGGTGGCTGTTGTAGAGAGGTTGCACTGTACATATAGAGAACAGTAGGTTAGTGTCGTGAATGGGAAAAATATCTGTCAAGGCTTAGGAAACGGGATGGGTGAGGCTCTGCCGAGCCCATCCCGTTTCCGTGCCACGCCAGATATTTTCCCCATTCACGGCACAACCTACTATTCTATTTATCCGGTCAACACTACAAATAGCATTAAAATGCAAAAAATAACCCCAGCCGCATCCTCAAAATCGGAGAATCAACTAGTATGACAACCGCTCATATTCATACGCAGTGATTAGGTCGTACTGACAGGATATCAAAAATGTTTCACGGCACATACGCACTGTGTTGACGGGATAAATGTATTAACTCATCACTCACGTAAGTCCTCCATATAGTGAATACCAGGCTAGTTTCTTTTTATATCAAGTTTATCAGGCATCTATGAAACGCGTAGGAATTCCTACGGTTTCCAAGCCGAGCCTGATAAACTTGATATCAAAAGACACTAGCCTTTTATGCTCGAAAATGACCACAGATGACGTTATCTATGAACAGAAAGCGGACTTGTTTACGTTGCGTCATTACACTGAGGTCATTCGGTAACGTCATTGGTGACGTCATTGGACCAAAGGAAAGTCAGTTTTCACTTCGTTGTAACCCAGATGTTTGTATCAGGTCAAAGTACATATGATCTGAAGTGGAGGATTTTTCTTAACTGATTCAGTGCACCCCCTACAAATAGCAGGGGCCCGTTTCACTAAACTTTGTACGACTAAAATGTTTGTAAGTGCAAATTTAGGATCGTCTGGAAACTGCCATTGATGAATTTACATTTATTGAGCATAGGCTGCATATGCAGCCTATGCTCAATTAATGTAAATCCAATAATTGTTTACAAGAAAACATTGTTAATGTGCAATTTACAGACTATCATAATTTTGCACTTACAAAAACATTTTAGTCGTGTAAAGTTTCGACCCCCGGGTGTCTATATATATATATATGCACCGTGGGAGCAGTTTGTGCAAAATGGTGCAGATTGATATTAGCAAGACATCAACCAAATATGAAAGCATTCCATGAAGGGAAACAGAAATTACAAGAAAATGTACAGTTTATGTGCTACAGATTTAAGAAAACAAAGGCATACATGAATGTTTGTTTGTTTGTTTGTTAGGGTTTAACGGCCTATCAACAGCTAAGGTCATTTAAGGCCAGGTCAATGGGTTTAGTACTAAATCCCATATATTACCTGTATACATATATTACATTTTTAAGTACATGTACAAATGGGGGGAAAATCCCAAAATCAGAACTGAATATTTACAATACAAAACTATATATTCAGCCCTGAAATCAGAATAATCCTGATCTGATGCCATGTCCTCGCCACACCAGAATCACTTGGCCCCTCCCAAAAGCAGTAGGATCAGTAATAATCTTACTACTTTTATAATGGGCAATAACCCAATTCAACTCCCAGGTAACAAAAGAGCCAAAGATAAAAACGTATCTGAGGGCCAAACCAGGCAAATTGTGATTCCTATAAGGAGGAACCCCTACCGTAAAATCACTTACCGTTTACACATAAACTGACAGCAATTATTGAATAGTTTGCTTCAAAATCAAACCATGTCTTGGCAGTTCATTAGAATTGTCTCCTTGGAGACAATTCTCATGAAATACCAAGATGTGTTTTCATGGAAAATAACAAAAACATTATATATTTTTTGTCTGTTTGGTCTGGTTTCATGATAAAGGTAACACAAGTTTTTTATTGCTTTTTGATACTCGCTACTTCTGATTTCAATTGGGTTTTTGGCAATTTTAATTGGGTATTTAAGCAAATACGCAGCTTATCTGGAGCTCTGACTAAATATAAATGCATTCCATGAAGGGAAATAGAAATTTTAACAAAATGTTAAGCTTATATTACGGACAGAAAGATGGACGGACTTCCGGACAGAAAGGCGAAACCTATATATATATTGTACCCCTCGACATACGTCACATGCCAGCGGTATAATAATGCATGTATCACAAAAACCGACATTGAAAATCTAGAACTTTTATACATGAGTGAATCTTTCACCCCACTGTATCATGCATGGTTTCACAGTAATTTTCAAATAAATTTTATTGTTTAAACACTGAATATGATATTCTGAAAATATTTAGTGTCCAGATGGATCCTCTGGATCTACACAGTTTACAAATATTGGCAAAGTAGCTAATCACGTAAACATTATTTTGCAACTACTGTGAAAACACTTTGTGCAGAAACTTATAGTTCACCCAACTTTCTAAGCCAATCGCTGGGCAGCATTTAACATTTAACCCCCCAATAATTCCAGCACAAAAATATTTACACAATTCCCTAACATTTGATTGGTCCGTTGCAAGTCTCTGTCCACAATTTATATCCCAATAAACTCCCACGCCGAACTACTTTCCGTAACCGTGAGGCACAGTTAAAATAATTCTTAAGAAAACGGAAAATAAACACATTTTCTTGATGAATTTATTTCAAATGCTGGAATTATAAGGAATGAATGGCCTTTTTGTTGAATTTATCGGGGATATAAACTTGGAAAAGTCGCGGGAATACTGGACGAGGCCTTCCGGCCTTCGTCCAGTATTCCCGCGACTTTTCCAAGTTTATACCCCGATAAATTCCACAAAAAGACCATTCATTCCTATAATAAGTTACATATTACCAGATTTATGGATTAAAGGTACATACCCACTCAGTAGGCACAAAATGTTCTTTATAGGAATTAAGTAAGTGTATAATTGTGTCACTGTTCCACCAGTTCTAAAAATTACGAGTGCCCGCAAAACAGATATTATCACTTAGTAATATTTATTTCACTGATAGTGACGCGTGGTGGTATCAGGCTATTTTCATATGCAAATGAGGCATTGTATTGTTTAATACTAATTAAATGCATCACCTGAAAAAATAATATTTTCAACAGATTATAAAGTATGATCATTGGACATCAAAAGATAAATACAGAGCATAAATAGTAATGTCCGTTAACATTTTAAGGAAACACGAATATCGCCCCTGATAGCAGTGTGAAAATTTACGTCTGATATCAAATGTATACTAATGCCAATCAATACGTTTGGTAATGGTGAATGAATGTTTATTTTGCCAGAAGATGTCTCTGATATAAAGAACAGTTTGTGCCTAGTGAGTGGGCATGTACCTTTAACTGTTTGACAAGAAATAAAAAATCAATACTCAGATGGGACATTGCATTGTACACTTGGCTGAACTATAAGTATGTTATTGTTCACATATTTAATTTTTCAGGAACTAAATGCTGTGGTCGCTAGCGCTCCCTCGCATTTAATTCCTTAAAAATCCAATATGTGAACAATAACTTATACTTGTTATTGTTTTATATTCAACTACGTAAGATATGAATACATTTAGTCAGTGTAAATCCTTGAATAGAATTATGGTCTGTCGTGCTAAATAGGCTAACGGAGAATTTTACCAATTATTGGTAAAGCCAAATACGGTAAACAATAAATACAGCATAAGTAATACATGTACATGTCGTAATAATTCAAGAAATATAGATATAATTCCATTAGTGAGGTTTAGTGAGGTCACATTCATTACGGTAATATTATTATTTATAAAGGAAATTTATGTGTATGTAAACAAGTTCTCTTTCCTTATCTGTGTCAGTGACGTGAATTTCACTAATGTTCAACAATGAAAACTGATTACGATCAGTATCGCTAAAATCTAAGACAACCGCAATATTAACCTAATTCCATGCAGTTAAAATTTCATAACGCCAACACGACTGTTTATCAACAAGGCCAAATCGAGCGATTGTTCACTAAACGCCGCTATAACAGACACGCCGCTCCACAACTGCGATCAATGTGTACAGTTCATTCACGTAGCGCTCGTGAATGAGTTTACATTCTATAAATAGATATTGGAATTTCCGGCACAGTTCACCTTTACACAAGTACACAATCAGATTAGTGATCGGTTCACTGCCAGCAGCACTTCGCTGACATCGCGAGGTGAATGTGTCGTCACTCGGCTATAAATAACTGTGGGGATTTCCAGCCGGTGCCCAGCTGCCGTGTATAGATAGTGTGTACAAATGGAATGTTATGCGATGGAATGTTATGCTAGAATATTACTTCCGTATATATAACACAGATGTAATATCCTATCATAACGTTTCTACACTACAGCACAGATAAATATATATTTGTCTCAGTCATAAATGTGTTTTAAACATTCCAATGCGGACTTTAAATTTTGTCGTCTGCTGTTTATTTTTTAACTTTGATTTTTCGCAATAAAAACATGGATTTGGCAGCACTTCAGGATCGTTTCCCTTGGAAATGCTGCAAAACAATGTTTTGTTGAGAAAAAAGACAAAATATATGATGAAACAACAGCAGACAAGAACAATTTGTTTCTCGCATTGTACGGCTGTTTATTTTCTAATTTTCAAAAATGAAAACATGCTTTGACAGCACATGTGAAGGAGGCAATTCTCATGTGCTGCCAATACAAGCATTTGTGTTTTTTTTGCAAATAAATAAGTTAAAATTGACAAAACAGCAGACGACAATAATTTGTTTCACATTTTTAAGGGATTTTCAGACACGCTTTTGCCAAGCACTTCAAATTCAATTCAAGGAAATATTTTGAACAAACTTGGCCAAGTTTTGTCTTTGTTCAATGAAATACCAGGTAGTACATCGGTATCTCCTCTGAATATCCGAACTGTACATATGAACAGAAAATATTATTTCTTAACCCTTTCAACACCACACGCCTGTATAGTGGTATTGGCAAACAGTGTAGATCCAGATGAGCCGGCTCGTGACGAGCCGTCTCATCCAGTAGCCGATTTCAACAACATTGCAAAGTATACTTTTCTAGCATCATTTATTTTTCCTGAAATGCATTATATCATATAGAACTAAAGACTGCATATATTTGATGATTAAAAGTATGCAGAATTATTATACTGAATTTATTACATTATCACAGCCAGAATGTAATAAATTCAGTATAATAAAAAATAATAAATTTATCCTAAAATTGAAAATTTCTCCCTCAAAGTATACGTTGCTAGATAAGTATACTTTGCAATGTTGGTGAAATAGACTATTGATCTGCACTTTTTGCAAGTAATTTTCATATTTTTGGAGAACAAAAACACCCTCTTTTCATAAATGGACTAGTCTGAAAGTCATTTTGTGACAATTGGATTGGTTGCAAAATTAACATATCAACATCCATTCCAGTTTACTTAGGATTGAAAGGGTTAATTGAAACACATTTTGGTAATGCAGGAGAAAAGTCTCCCATAGATATGATTCCCAAACACACTGTTGGGAAATATTTGAAAATAAGGAAAAACAGCAGACGATAAAATAGGAATATGAATAAACTCGATAGTATGCCAACAGGCCCGTAACCAGAGGGGGTGCGACGAGGTCCGTCTGTGGAGGTGTAAACAGTTTTTTTAGCAACTCCGGCCCTTCACGCCGTCAAGCAACCATAAGGTCCTTTATTAGCCATCATCCATTTACGGAATTCCTGGCCAGTCCTCGGACTAGTTCTCAATCAGCTAGCGAACTTCTGCAGCTTGATAAAGATCTCTACTATTTGTTAAACGTACGACGGGGTGTTTCAATGACTGAATGTCGAACAGTGCAGACCATGATCAGACTGCGTGGATGCGCACGATGGTCTGTGTCTACACTGATCACATTGGCCATCAGCGCCATTTCTCCAGTTACAGCCACACACACATATGTTACATTTGGCAACAAGTTACATTTGGCAACAACACACACGGCATCAAGTGTTTCACTAGCTTTTCTCCAATTCTTTAACCCCGAGACCGCTACACACAACAAATTATTGTCGTCTGCTGCTGCTTTATATCTAGCCTTATTTCTCAATAATAAAAACATGGTTTAACAGCACTTTAGAATCATTTCCAATGGAAATGATTCTAAAGTGCTGTCAAACCATGTCGGAAATGATTCGAAAGTGCTGTCAAAGCATTTTTTTTGGTGATAAAAATGGAAAATAGAAAACAGCAGACGACAAAAATAATAAAGAGGTGTAAGAGTTAAAAAAGGCAGACGAAACAAATAATGCAGTACCGGTGGTATTGTCAGTGTTAATGCTACTGATAGTAGCTTAGCCAGCCTATAGGCTGGTAGCTATGGTAATGGTTACGTGCAGGAGGTAATGCACATCATACAATAATGACGCTCGCTCAACCTGTCTGTAGCTGGCTACCTGACATCACCCTCGACCACCACCCTACCTCGACATTCCTCGCCCGAATCTCTAACCCAAATCATTCACGCGGAAACTTGAACTTAAATATATATTGTTTCTAGGTCAAATGTTTCGCCCATCAACAAAACCGTTTGAACTGTTCCTACTTACCTTGCGAATTGTTTACACCACATTCTACGGCTAGTTTACAGCAGATTTTCACAACAAAGCATTATTCATCGCCGTCACAATAATATAGTGTATTCCCCTATGTGTATTCCCTGGTGAAACAGTTTTACTGATAGGTCTTTCTGTGAAAAATCCAATAATGTTGGCCAGTTGAAACACCCACTTAGCTTGGCTAAATCAATAATACAACTACAATTGAGAACACGAGAGAAACACTCCATCTACAGTGTGAATAAGCTACACCGTTCGACACACAATATTTTATATCAATTCAACGTTAAAACTGGTATCCTTCATATGGCATTTTACAAACAGTGTATTGGTCCAGTACAGACTGCACGGTAGTGCAGTCTGAACTGGACCTACACTGTTCGCGATTTTCAAGAGATTGATTTTTGTCAAATATTTAAGCCTAGAGTATTTACAATATGAGATAATATAACCGGAACAGAATGAGGGACGATATGACTATAAAGTATACACATATATCAATGATAGCGGATATGATTCATGACCAAACCACATTCATTCCTTCTACTGTCCGTTTCACGAAACCTGACCAAATTTTATGGCTATATAAATAATGTGAAAACAATATATTTTTCGATAATATTAAATTATAGCAAAATTTAAGAATGAGCCTACTTTTTATTTCGTGAAATTTGGTCCAAAATATTGATTTTGTTACGAAAAAACAATTTCCACATGTTAAATCCTCTTCACAGAGTGAAGATGTCTATGGGGATTTAACATGGGGAAATTTTTCTAATTTCAGAAATAGTGGACTGATTTTCAAAATGTAACTTGTTTTCTTAGTTAGATCATTTCCAAGCTATCTAGCTAGGTTTCAGAATCACTTTCCATTTTTGTTTGTTTTTCGACTCCTCAGGCGCGGATTGTGGGGGTCCAGGGGGTCCGGACCCCCCCCCTCCCCCCCCCTGCTCCCGGCAAAAAAAAAAAAAAAAAAAAAAAAAAAAAAAAAAAGAACAAATCTACAATACTCGAATAGTTGGATGACTTTTTTCGTGGCCTAGGTGTCAGGAAATCGCATCTGCGGCGATCTGGCATTTACAAATTTCCTGGGGGAGGACCCCCCAACTTTACGATTTCGCGCGCGCACAGGTCGGGTACCCCAAATTTTAATTACAGACCCCCCCTGCAATTATTGCTGTATCCGCGCCTGCTCCTCCTCCAGGTTCTCCCATAAAGAACTAATTTTTCGTAATAAAATCAACATTTGACCAAATTTCAAGAAATAAAAAGAAGGCTCATTCTTAAATTTGAATAAAATTTAATATTATCGAAAAAAAATGTTGTCTGCGTTGTTTATATGGCCGTAAAATTTGGACAGGTTTCATGAAACAGACAGTACAATCATTCTCCATGAATACACTTGAAAGCATGAAATTAATCCATGTATAATGCTTTGCTTGGTATAAATGTGTCAACCAAATTGTATGAAACTAGACACGATTATGCATAGATCTACACATGTAGATATGGCAGACAGGAAGATATATAATTTCTCAGGCCCATGTTATACAGCAAAGCTCCATATGTGCTTATAAAACTCACCAATGTTAATGGGTAGTACATGTGTAAACCTTACAAAGTAATTGTATATAATGGACACTGCAGACAAAAACTCAATACAACCATGTTTATTTTCCAATGAAATTACATGTACATGCAAATCCCACAGAATACCTCCTAAATATCAGTGTCAATGTTTGCCACTGTAGATTAAGTTAACTAATCTGCCCAAATCTGGAACAAAGACCTTCAGGTTTCCTGCATTGTTGAGGTGAATACACAAGTCTGTATGTGGTAGACCACCAGCTGTATATCCTGGATAGTTTTTATGGAAAATTACAGGCACAAAACCATGAATAATTCCAGCACAAAAATATTTACACAATTCCCTAACATATGATTGATCCGTAGCAAGTCTCTGTCCAAAATTTAACCCAGTAAACTCCCATACTGAACGACTTTCCGTAACCGTCAGGCGCAGTTAAAATAATTCTTAAGAAAACGGAAAATAAACACATTTTCTTGATGAATTTATTTCAAATGCTGGAATTATAAGGAATGAATGGCCTTTTTGTGGAATTTATCGGGGATATAAACTTGGAAAAGTCGTGGGAATACTGGACGAGGCCTTAAAAAATTACAAGTTTCGAGAAAAAAAAAAAAAAAAAAAAAAAAAAAAAAAAAAAAAAAAAAAAAAAAAAAAAAAAAAAAAAAAGATTTTTTTTCCGAAAAAAAAATTGTAATTTTTTATCGCTTCGTCCAGTATTCCCGCTTCGTCCAGTATTCCCGCGACTTTTCCAAGTTTATACCCCGATAAATTCCACAAAAAGGCCATTCATTCCTATAATAAATGTCTACTTTAGAGGAGAAACATGCAGTAGAGACAGATAATCAATGCAAATGTTATGAGTGACTATGAACTGTACCTGAATATGCAGATGAGGGGTTGATCACATGTCCATCTGGCTGGCCAGAACAGGATATATATAGCACACGTACTCCACATTTATCCACAAGCTAAACACAAGCACTCAGTAAACACAGATCCATTACGATGAAGCGGTCACAATGAGGTGAAGTGGAGCAGGCCCAGGTTACACCAGTGGTAGATCCAGCCAACAATAGCCTGCCCGGTGTAGTGGCAGAGACTCCCAGTACAGAGGAGCCAACAAAGGAGGATATTGATTCACCAACAGCCAGCCCTAGCCCTAATGTATGCACTGGCTTCACTGACACACTCACTACTGGCACGATGAGCAATCACGGCCAGACCACTATCTATGCAGGGTGGGCAGGCTGGGAGATATAGGTCTCTATGCTCCACTGTCTTCTGTTTGTCTGCAATATACCTGACTGTAACAGTAGTGCATTAACGGCCGTGATAATTATATCAGTTTAAATCCAGAGATAAGCAGGGAGAATCTTCATAGAGACTGCAGGTTTTCCCTGTGTGGCCCCAGGCAGGAAGGAAACAATAAACTATATGACAAGGGATGAATGATGATGGAGAATAGATATGGTACAACTTTCAATATTGGATCTACAGTGGTTGTTACTACCTTGACAATTGACCTACATAATTGGATTGTTATCAATAGGTGGTCAGTGACCATAGTACACAATCTCTGGCCCCTGCTGACCACACAGTGGTGGTGAATGAGAGTTAATGAGCCACATCTCCACCTGGGGAACCAATGCAATCAATGGTTACCTTTATACATAGCAATCTGAACTACATTGTGTTTTGCTACATTATCTTTCTCCATTTTTTTTCAATGGAAATATGTCTTCATAGTACATTAGAATCATCTCAATGGGAGGATGACGTTGTTTAAGAAACAAGACCATTAACCCTTACACTGCTGAATTAATTTTTCTCGCCTGCTGTTTACGTTTTATTTTCCATTTTCCTCAACCCAAACAAGTTTTGACAGCACTTTAGAATCATTTCCAATGGAAATGATTCTAAAGTGCTGTCAAACCATATTTTTTATTGAGAAATAAAATATAGAGCAACAGCAGATGACAATTTTTGTTCCCAGCATTCTAAGGTTGAAAATATCTATATACCCGTCCCCCAAAGTACAGACCAGCAAATGTTGTGTATGCACTCGCTAATGGAAGTCCCTGGCAACAAATGTTGTAACACCGCTTAGTGCTGGTAATTCATCTCTGTAGAACACATTATACTTACAACAGAACATTACAATGCCAAACTAAATTTTGTCGTCTGCTGCTGATTTTTTATTATCCAATTTTATCATTAAAAACATGTTTTTACAGCAAACGAGAATCATCTCCACACTAAGACGATTTTCATTTGCTGCCAAAACATATTTTGCATAAAGAAAATGAGTTAAGAATAACAAAAAACAGCAGACAACAATTTTCGTTTCCCCGCCTTTCTAAGGGCGAAGGTTAATTCAATCGCTGTGAGAAATCAACTGCAATATCTATTTACAAATACAAGTCACATGACCTGATCCAGACATGCTCTGGAATTTGGGTCAGACATCTCGATAATAACCCCGAAGAATGGAACACTCTCAAGGGCAAAGGTCAGTGGGTAAAGACCGATTTATGAAGATTCATTTATGTATCTGAATACAATTGGCTGTTGAAAGACACTGGGCTGGCTCTCCGATATGCGTAGAATAAATGAAATAGACAGTAAAATAAACCCTTACACCGCTATCTTAATTTTTTGTCGTCTGCTGTTTATTTTATAACTTTTTTTATCTAAAAAACATGCTTTGACAGCACTTTAGAATAATTTGCAACATGCTTTGACAGCACTTAATTCAGAATCATTTCCATTGGAAATGATTCTGAAGTGACTTCAGAGAATCATTTCCATTGGAAATGATTCTGAAGTACTGTCAAACCATGTTTTTATTGAGAAATAAGGCAAAATATAAAAGCAACAGCAGACGAAAATTGTTGTGTGTAGCATTCTAAGGGTTAATGTAGACTTGCATCTTATTTCTGAACCTAATTGTGATTGTCACAAGTTACTCGAAGAAAAATCTTGGTTCGGTATGAAAACTGTTTTTATGTTTTTTCTAAATATCACTGGGGCAATAACGACGTGATAAAGCTACATACCCGGTACATTACAAACAATCAGTTGCCGATGACACAGTCCTAAGTGGATGACACAATCGGCAGGAGACAATAAAACCCTCAATACGCAGGAGGCGGTAATTATCGTCTGCTGTTTTTGATTTTTGCCATAATTCTTAACAAAAGAAAAACGGTTTTGACAGCACATGAGAATCGTCTCCAGTGGAGACGATTCTCATGCGCTGTCAAAACCGATTTTCGTTGACATATATTGAAAATAAACCATTTCCGGCAGACGACAAAAGTTAATTCAGCATAGTAAGGGTTAAATGAGATGTTGTACCTAAGAAGATGTGCGATATCTTACAAAAAATATTTACTATATATTCCGTAAATGATGTTGCAAGTTCACGAAATGTTCAGAGCAAATTGCGCATTTGCTATGAACATTTAGCTGGAATCAGTTAAATTTCAAATCTCATGTTCAAAATCGTGCAGTGTGCTGATTGGTCAGGGATGAGCTGATTTAGAGCACAAAATGTTCAGAACAGACTTATAAAGCAGACAGTTGTACAACAATATCCATCATTCCCTGCCCGATATGTAAGTATCATCATCATATAGGATAACACTGTTACGACTGAGTCTCCATATATCGCATGCACTAACACTCAGCCTTTTTCACGGTCTGAGATATCGGCATCGTGCGATAGGAGAATGAACTAGCTACGTTAAATTAACCGCCTCACTGCTTCCTTCAAATAATGCACATATTTGGACTGTATCGCAGATATTAGTAAATTCGGAAACAAACGGGCCAATGGTCATTGGCCTGACACTTTTTGGGCTCAAATGCCCGGGTTTGGAAGGTTTGTTTGTTTATTGGGGTTTAACGGCCTATCAACAGCTAAGGTCATTTAAGGCCGATCCTCGAGCCAATTCCTACCCTTAAATCTCCAAAAAAAAACAAACCACGAGCCAGATGCTACAACTACTGCAGCAGCAGACAAAAAACAACTATAAAATTTATACTCTTTGCAAAAACTCTGTCAGATTGTGGTTACAGCATTATTTTCATAGTAAACATCAAGTTAAAACAGGCATACAAATAACTGTCATATTTACAGTCTGAGGTTGGCAGAACAGTAAGCATGTTAAATTGCGATGACAGGCCAGGCTATTTTAGGCCGGCCATAAATTCCAGCCAATGACAACCTAAAGGAGAATCTGTTGTTATGAATTAATTTATGACTGCCATGCTGCCAACCAAATGTGCAGACATGTATGTTTATCAACTGAAAATCATAGGTATCTGTGGGTGTAGGGACTAATCAATATTTCACCATGTATAAACACGATGAATTAAAAATAGTAATAACTAGAGAAAGTGAGCAGGGGATCATGGATACCCTCGACCACCGCCTGGACTGACAAAATAACAACTGATTATGTGACGGAAAGGCGAAAACTGTACACCAGGGGCCCGTTTCACTGAACATCGTACGACTAAAATGTTCGTAAGTGCAAATTTAGGATCGTCTGGAAATTTCAATTGATGGATTTACATTTATTGAGCATAGGCTGCATGCAGCCTATGCTGAATAAATGTAAATCCAATATTGCTTTACAAGAAAACATTGTTAATGTGACATTTACAGACTATCATACTTTTTCACTTGCGAACATTTTAGTCTTACGAAGTCTAGTGAAACGGCCCCCAGTACCCCTCGAAATACTTTGTAAGGCAGGGGCATAATTATGAAGTGTCATCAAGATGCAAAGGAGACTGATGAGCATTTATGGTGATCTGTTCAGATTCAATGTATAATTCGGCGCATTTTTGCAATAAATAAAATCTCACATTTGTCGAGATGTCATTGATAGAAACGAATATCGATGTGTGTGCCGTGAAACACGATGCTGTGAAACACTTTTTGATATCCTGTCGATACGACCTAATCACTGCTTATGAATATGTGCGATGGCTGGGGTTATAATTTTGCATTTTACAGCCATTTGTAGGTGTTGACGGGATAAATAGAATAGTAGGTTAGTGCCATGAATGGGAAAAATATCTGGCGCGGGACGGAAATGGGATCAGAGCTGCCAACCCCATGTCGGTCACATGAGGAACATGGAGAGAAAAAGGGGCTATTTTCAGGAACACAAATCAGTACTCACTTATATGCATAAAGTAAATTTTTTAGAGCCTTGTCTCGGCCACCATGACAACCGAAAAATCACAATTACACTGCTTCCAAGACGGAAATTCATCACCAAATTCATCACCGCGCTTTGACAGGACCAAATGGGGCCATGTCTCGCTGTAATCAGTGATGAACATCTGTGTTATCCTAACTTCTTTCGATAAAAAAGACCCAAATTCGTTGGCTGCACGCTTTGGAAGACATTTTGATGAAGAAATCAATATCGCTGAGCGCTTGAAGCTACTATTACTACACAACAAGAATCAAAATGGTAAGCGCCTAGGTGAGTATGATTACGGGTAAATAAAAAAATAGGATTTATTGGCAGAATTGTGAAACGAAATTATTATTTCCAGATATTCCCGCGCTGATTTTTTTAAAAATCGTACTTTTTAATTGTTGTCCGTACTTCCGTATTTCTAACGTATTTTCCGGAACAATTACGGAAAAATCGGAACAGTTGGCAGCTCTGCGGGATGTGCTCGGCAGAGCCTCGCCCATCCCGTTTCCTGAGCCTTGCCAGATATTTATTCCCATTCACGGCACTTAAACCTACTATGCTCTATATACACAGCTGTCAATACTGTAACCAGCGCTCCAGATTAGGTGCTTATTGGCATATTTTACTCACTTATTTTAGCAGAATACACACTGATGATCAAAGGTGGGAGTACAAAATACCCGCACCAATGTGAAAATATGCATTGATTTACTAATTTAGTAGTGAATATACTGTAATAAAGTTGAAATTTACATAGTTGAGCTGCAAAAAGCAAACACTATTTGTTTTTTGCAGCTCAAATAAGTGAATTTTGAAATGTGTTTTATGTTGTTTTTTTTATCATTTGTTCCCTATTTAACAAGGAAGAAAATCAAGAAAGTCAAATACGCATTGAATTTTAAATCTGGGGGTAGAATACTCTTGAGATCCAAAACTTATCTGGAGCTCTGTGTATCCATGCATATTTTGATATATCGATACCACAAATGTGTTGGTATGGCAATGATTCTGTATTTACTATAAAGTTATTTTAATGTTCCATTATTTTGTTTAAAAAACTGAAACTGAAGGAAATATGTAACTATGGTTGTCCTAAATGCTTGAATAATGTTTTTTATAATACAGTCGAACCTCCACGAACGGCCACCTCTCTACAACAGCCACCTCTCTGTAACAGCCGCTATTTTATATCCCAAATGGATGATTTCCTCTATATCTAACCCTTACACTGCTGAGCATGAACATTGTCTTTTGATGTTGATTTTGCATTCTTTCTCAATAAAAACATGTTTTGACAGAATTTTAGAATCATTTCCATTGGAAATGATTCTAAAATGCTGTCAAAACATGTTTTTATTGAGAATTATTGAAGAAAATAAATAAACATCAGACGATAAAATTGTATTCAGCATTAACCTCCCTACAACAGCCACCTCTCTATAACAGCCACTTTTGCCTCTTCCCATGGGTGGCTGTTGTAGAGAGGTTGCACTGTATATGAATTATATTTCATCTTGTTAAATAGTCCACATACAGTCTTGTAAGTGTAGCCTTTATATTTTTATATAACGATCAATATATCGATGTATCGTCAATATTTTAGTTTCAAATATATCGATATGAAAGTTTCAATCAATGACATCTCTGCACATTTGTGTTTGTTTTATATATTTATTAAACTTATTGCAGCATATGCTTAATAATTGTAAATCCACTAACTGAAATTTCCAGACGATCCTAAATTTGCACATTTTAGTCATCCAAAGTTTAGTGAAACGGCCCCCTGTTTATCAAAACATTTGACTGATATAAAGATAATGGGTACCAAAAACTTTAACACAAATCTTACGAACGCAAATTTTAAGTAATTTGACCTTGACTTTGGACATGAAGGCCACATGGGTGTGGTATGGAATGTAGATATGTATGATGATAAGGAAGTATATGAAGTTTGAGGTCAATCCGACTAACTGTTACCGAAAAACTTTAACGTGGACGGACAAATGGACGGACGGAATTATGAAAACTATATACCCCTCGACGTACTTGTATGCTGGGGGTATAAATAAACACACATGTGTATCAATAGCAAAAACAAATAGATTACCCCTTACACAGCTATCTTAATTTTTTGTCGTCTGCTGTTTATTTTCTATTTTAAATTTTTACCATCCAAAACATGCTTTGACAGCACTTAGAATAATTTACAACATGCTTTGACAGCACTTCAGAATCATTTCCCATGGAAATGATTCTGAAGTGCTGTCAAACCATGTTTTTATTAAGAAATAAGGCAAGATGTAAAAGCAACAACAGACGACAATTGTTGTGTGTAGCGGTCGTAAGGGTTAATTAATTGAAAATGTGTTCCGATCTGGGGGCCGTTTCACTAAACTTCTTACGACTAAAATGTTCGTAAGTGCATATTTAGAATAGTCTGTAAATATCAATTGATGGATTTACATTTATTGAGCATAGGCTGCATATGCAGCTTATGCTCAATAAATGTAAATCCAACAATTGTTTACAAGAAAACATCGTTAAAGTGAAATTTACAGACTATCATAAGTTTGCACTTACGAACATTTTAGTCGTAGGAAGTTTCGTGAAACGGCCCCTGATGTACCCAGGCCACAATATAACATTGTCCAATACACAGCTAGTGAAGTTGTACTAATCATGCGGGACGATGCACAGGCTGATCTGGGACTACACTGGTCGCAAGCATCATAAGGCCCCCTTTTCTGAATTATTCCAATCATCGGCATCAAATAACAATTACTTGGACTAACATTCTAACATTATTAAGAACAATAATAATATAATAATAAAGATCGATGGCAGCAGAACTAGTTAACACACATTAACCCTTAGACCGCTACACACAATAATTGTCGTCTGCTGTTGCTTTTATATCTTGCCTTATTTCTCAATAAAAACATAGTGTGACAGCATTGCAGAATCATTTCCAATATAAAAGATTCTAAAGGCTGTCAAAGCATGTTGTAAATTATTCTAAAGTGCTGTCAAAGCATGTTTTTGACGATAAAAATGGAAAATAGAAAATAAACAGCAGACGACAAAAAATTAAGATAGCGGTGTAAGGGTTAACTTCTCAATTGTGGCCCTCGTAACATAATTTATAATTTTGCAGCGTGCATTGTCATGAAGGGGCAGGGCAGTTTCAAAGATAGGTCACGAAAATTCACATCATAAAATAATAAGCGTAAATAATTTCTAAGTGGAATGCAATGCCATCCTGTGCAACGTTTCATAAAAAGGCGGGAACAGAAAATTTTCGTCTGCTATTTTTTCATATTTGTATATCAAGGCTTAGCAAAATCATATTTTGGAAGTGCATGAGAAGAATCTTGTGCGCTGTCAAAACAGGTATATCTAGAAAATATAAAATAAAGAATAAACAGCAGATGACAATTGATTTAGCGTTGCAAATGTACGGGTTTATATTGCGGCTAAAATCTTTAGCAACGACAATGGCTATCCTGACAAGTCTGATATAATCGTGTTCCTGGTATCGGGTTGCACATGGACGTATCATTATTGAATTTAGATATACTGTGTAAATGACGGCCGGCCGTTATAAATTATCACTGCCATAATCAGCTGTCAGCCCGCCATATTTATAACCAGCTGCGCTGGGAATACCGTATCTATTTATAGAAAGTCATGTGTGCTGGTTTGTAAACAACTCTGACATGTGACCTCAGTCAGCTGACCCGAGATTGTGGTGCTGCCTGGCATAAACCATGGTTGCTCGGTTAATTCACACTTATTTTAATTAACCCTTTCAACACCACAGGCCTGTATAGTGGTATTGGCAAAACGTGTAGATCCAGATGAGCCGGCTCGTAACGAGCCGTCTCATCAGGATCTTCACGTTTTGCAAGCAATTTTCACATTTTTGAGAACAAACACACCCCCCTTTTCATAAATGGACTGGTCTGAAAATGATTTTCTGAAGATTGGATTGGTTGCAAAATCCATTCCAGTTATTTAGGGGTGAATAAGGACAATAGGAAGCGAATCACATGATTAATTCAGTATGCGTTGTAAACGTATTTCGGCTTCGTTCTATACACAAGTATTGATAAACATTTCTTATTCGCGGTTCACGATGGATTTCCCGTAAACAAAAGTATGTCATACTGATCAGCTGGTTAACAAAACTGCATAGCTGAGTAGCTTTTATGTGTACATAAAGTAAATTACACGCCACATGACGTAGACCATTATTTCAATGTCATTCAATGTCGAAGCATGTATCTGCTTAATCTGAAACCATGCATAAGTTATTACGATTATATACATCGAATCTACATAGATGTTGCAAGGATCGTTTAATAATTGTATTCGGCAAATATTTATTTACTCGAAATACAACGAAATACATGGATGTGGATCGTTTACATGCATTAAATATACAACAGAAAATTATAAGAAACATATAGGTACAATTTATATCATTATGCACTTAAGTAATATTTTTGTCAAAGCTAGAAGTGATTCTATGTAAAGATGAAAGATTTATACATGGCTTACTATTTATATATTGGAGTAAAACTGTATCTACAAACTGCAATCCACACACAATAGCCTTATCACTTGGCTTGGCTGGCCTATTTCTCGCCTGGAATGTGGTCTATTTGCCAATACACTACTACACACTATAGATGTGTATTCAGCCAATACGGCTTGTGTATTCACGGTCGTATTTATAAAGCTGTACAGATATCAATATTTTGTCCTAGAGTCTCACGTTATACTGCCAAGCCTGTACATGTCTGGAATATTTAACTGTGTGTAAAATAGCTAGCCCAGTCGATAGTGGATATTACTACTGACGATTCAAAATGATATTTATTCAACAATTTTACTGATTTCGTAAGAAATGAAGCTATGCAGAGTTTCTTATGAAGTCAGTAAAATTGTTTAATAAAATATCATAATTAATCAGGGCCTGGTTGTTCAAAACATCAGTTAGCTTAACGGACTGTTAAATCCTTAACTGAATGGTTAAAATCTCTGTTAAAACAGAGATTTTAACCATTCAGTTAAGGATTTAACAGTCCGTTAAGCTAACGGATGTTTTGAGCAAGCGGGCCCTGGACACCTACTATAGACACCTACTATAGACACCTACTATAGATTGTATCATTGCATAAGTACTGAAGCATACACAGAAGCCGTAATTATCACACAACGTGATTTCTGTAGCGGGCTCATTTGCATATTTAGTGTATTATGATTTTTAATGCACCGTGTTATTACACTGTGAAAACCCATTATGAGGATGGGGGTGGGGGCGATGGCAAATCCAGCACAGAAATTACAATTTCCTTTTGGCACTGAAGAAGTCACAATATCATGATCTGGGACCGGGTGTCCTAATCACACCCAATCATCAGGCCCCAGTACAGATTATAGATTTCAATTAAGAATACATTTAACCCTTAGAATGCGGGAAACGAAAATCGTATTCTACTGTGGTTTTATATCTTACTCGATAAAAACATTGTTTGACAGCACTTTAGAATTTGTAAGGATGTCAACACTACAGCCCTCTATATCAGTGTTTGCAAACAGTGTCGATCCAGATGATCCGGCTCGTGACGACCAGTCTCATCAGGATCTGCACTATTTGCTAGTAATTTTTAAGTGAAAAAAAACACCCACTTTTCATAAATGGACTAGTCTGAAAATCATGTTGTGACGATTGATTGGTCAGAAAATGAGCGTATCAAAATCATTTCTGGTCACTTAGGGATGATAGGGTTAACTTTCAATCCCGGTACGGATGGATTCTCCAACAGGATATGAATTCATATGCATCCAGACGATGCAATTGTAGTCATTTGACATTTGGAAAGAAGAAAAAAAAAACATGCAATAATTAATGAATATTTAGCAACCTGTGACCTTGACCTAGAAGAGACAAAAACCACATTCAATAGGCTTCTTCCCATGGTTGATACAAATGTTTTGTTTGTTTGTTGGGGTTAACGGCCTATCAACAGATAAGGTCATTTAAGGCTGGGTCAATGGGTTTAGTACTAAATCCCATATATTACAAGTACATGTTCAAGTACATGCATGCACAAATGGTGGGAAAATCCCAAAATCAGAACTGAATATTTACAATAAAAAAAACCCTATATATTCAGCCCTGAAATCAGAATAATCTTGATCTGATGCCAGGTCCTCGCCACACCAGAATCACTTGACCCCCTTCCAAAAGCAGTAGGATCAGTAATAATTTTACTACTTTTATAGTGGGCAATAACCCAATTCATGGGAGATGACAACGATAAGTTCTGCTTTCGGTCAAATCCCATTAGTTATCATGTATCATTTATCTCTTTTATTGGATGAATAAAATATTGTTTAAAGTAACCCAATTCAACTCCCAGGTAACAAAAGAGCCAAAGGTAAAAACGAACCTGCGGGCCAAACCAGGCAAATCATGATTCCTATAAGGAGGAACCCCTACTGTTAATTTACGCCGTCGAGTTCGCACGACACTGATACAAATGATACAAATGTACATGTGGAATATCGCGAAGATTGGATATATGGTATTCGAATTATCGCACGGAAACAAAAATTGTCTACTAACAAGACGGACAGGCATAGTAACCCCCACCGGCAACTACCCTTGTTGTGTTATAAATAGGAAGCGGACTAAAAGTACAAGTTATGTTATGTCTGCAGTGGTGAATTAGGGCTATTTATATACGCACAAATTATACGTCTGCTGTGGTTGCGAAATCAAGAGCAGTGAGTGATTTATAAAGCGCAAGTTTGGATGTGAATAGATTGAAGTTCAGTTAGTCGGTGGCAATTATGGCAGCCAGGCGTGTCTGCTGCTGAAAAACCAGACACAATTCATTTTGTTGTTGTTGGTTTTTAGTTTGCAACAAAACATGGTCTAGCAGCATGGGTGATTGTTACGATTAACCCTTACAAAATTATGTATGTCGTCTGCTGTTTATTTCCTATTTTTAATTTTCTCAACAAATAAACATGCTTTGACAGCACTTTAGAATCATTTCCAAAGGAAATGATTCTAAAATTCTGCCAAACCATGTTTTTATTGAGACAATATGAAACTTATGAAACAATAGCAGACGACAATTTTAGGTTCCCAATGACAAGAAATACAGAAGAAAAGACGACAAAAAATCTAACACGAGTATAACATGTGGCCTGCATGATTGCTCCGACAGATTTAATATATTTATTATTCATGTCAGAGCATCTATTGGCAAGAATTCCAAATTAACTGTCGTCTGCTGCTTTTTCTCCTCTATTTTTCGCAATAAAAAAACATGTTTCATCTCCATGGGAGATGGTTCTTATGTGACGTCAAAGAAAGTAGCCGATAATAATTAACGGTTCCCCCACATGCAAATGGTCAATGAACTAGCCCTTAGCCTGCTGAATGAAATGTTGTCGTCTGCTGTTTACATTTTATTTTCGATTTTTCTCATCAAAAACATGGTTTGACAGCACTTTAGAATCATTTCCATTGGAAATGATTCTAAAGTGCTGTCAAACCATGTTTTTATTGAGAAACAGGGCAAAAACTAAAGCAACAGCAGACGACAGTTTTCGCGATCAGCAGGCTAAGGGCTAAGATATGCTGCCCAAAACTATTCTTTTACTCCTATTTAAAGGTACATGCCCACTCAGTAGGCACAACATGTGCTTTATATCCGAGACATCAACCAAGACATTTTCTGGCAAAATAAACATTCATTCACCATTATCCCACGTATTGATTGGCATTATTATACATTTTATATCAGACGCAAATTTCCACACTGATATCAGTTTCCTTAAAATGTTAACGTACATTACTATTTATTCTCCGATGTGCAATGATCATACTTCATAATCTGTCAAAAATATGATTATTTCAGGTGACGCATTTAATTAGTATATATAATTAAACAAGAAATGCGTCTGTCGAACGCGGATGCCACCTGCAGCATATTTGAGAAACTGTGACAAAGTGGTTAACCGAAAAGTGTGACGGACGGACAGACGGACAGACGGACGGTCCAAACACTATATGCCACCCGTTTCTTCGAAACCCGGTGGCATAAAAATATCATGCCTCAATTGCATATGAAAATAACCTAATACCAACGTGAGTCACTATCAGTAAAATGAATATTACTAAATGATTATATCTGTATAGCAGGCACCCGTAATTTTTAGAACTGATTGAATAGTGACACAATTATAAACTTATTTAAACAGTTTGTGCCTACTGAGTGGGCATGTACCTTTAATAAGTGAGGAAAACAAAATTGGAATAATTAAGAAGTGAAAGAAGGACGATAGAATTATTGTCGCGGGTTTACTAGGTTAAATACATGTGCGAGTCATTATAAGGTACGTGAGATACAACATGTTACTTGTTACAAAGCACTTAACCGTTGAAATGCTAAATTAAATTTGTCGTCTGCTGTAAGTTTTCTTCTCAAGTTTTTTGTGATGAAAACATGTTGTGACTGTGCATGATAATTGTCTCCAATGTAGATGATTCTCATGTGTTGTTTTGTTATGCAACAAAACAAATACAAAGAATCAGCAGACGATTTTGTTTTTTCGTTTCCCACATTAAATATTCAATACTGAGTTTTATGTTACCCCGCTGTCTGATGCAGCCAGGTTTATCAGCGTTTGTCAATAATATGCCCGATTGGCAGAGGCAGTTGCTCTATTACAGAAACTAAACTGGGTCGCACGTCTGGCACACTGCATCGTCATATGCGCGGGTATCATTGGCCCAGACATCGTGGTTATAACTAGTGGATGACCTCATCCAATTACATACCATTACCGACAAGTGAATCTATAAATAGATTGGGAATTTCCACTACGCGAGTTCCTCACAGCGTCGCTGAGATCAAGAGTAATGTCGGTGAGCGAGTGTAGAACGCGATTCATCATTACTCGTGTGCGCAGTTACCGACACACAACGTCGGAAATAAAATAACACAAGCCGGAAAATATGTTGTGACGATCGAGAAATATTGATTTTATATATACGAAAGCACTGAAAACTTGCTGGTAGATGTGTCCGAATTGACATCGCAAAATAAAACCAGTGTGCCACATACAGCGTATGAAACCCTCGGAGGAATATGTACTGAAATATAAACGTTTAAATGTTACTCACGACAGTGCCAGAAACTAATGATGAGGGGAATTGTTTATATTCATGGGAAAAAGGGTATTTGATCAAGATTATCGTTATATCTACATTACACTACACATCAATAGTGTTTATACAAGGCTACATAATGTGTCATGATGTTATGACGAATGAAATCATTCATGGCATTATGCTACAATCAATAGACTTAAAACACAAACATTACACAATGCTCACAAATTCATACGCTCAAATTTGAAGACAAGAATTATATGTACATCTACATGTTAATTATAATAAACCATTCAACATTTGAATTTGTATAAACGGTAATTTGTAAACTGACACAGCATGGTCTGTTTATACCACGATCATATAAAGATCATTTACCGTTACTCTGCTCCAACATGAAACAATTATATATATAACATAGAATTTGTCCTCAAAACTGTTGAATTACTGTCTGTTTCACGAAAGCTGCCCAAATTTTATTTGATAATATTAAATTAAAGGAAAATTTAACAATGAGCCTTCTTTTTATTTCGTGAAATTTGGTAAAATATTGATTTTATTGCGAAAAAACAATTTCCCCATGTTAAATCCCCATAGACATCTTCACTCCGTGAAGATGTCTATGGGGATTTAACATGGGGAAATTTTTTAGAATTTCAGAAATATTGGACCGATTTTTTAAATTTAACTTTTGTTTTCTTAGTTGGATCATTTCCAAGCTATCTAGCTAGATTTCGGAGTCAATTTCCATTTTTTTTTTTTTGACTCCTCCCACACTCCTTTACATCTTTTTCCCCCATGTTAAATTCCCATAGACAAATTAATTTTTCGTAATAAAACCAATATTTTACCAAATTTCACGAAATAAAAAGAAGGCTCATTCTTAAATTTTCCTTTAATTTAATATTATCGAAAAAAATTAAATTGGGCAGCTTTCGTGAAACAGACAATAGTATATGACAAGTGTGGCTGTAGCGGATTTTGCCTACAAAGTTAATAGGATAAAGAAATTTAGTCACGTTACAAAAATTAATCATATTCTTTTGTTCCAGTGTACTTTTAATTCCTAATCAGGCTGTACATAGATCAGGGTAAGCATTGTTTGCCAATAATTTGGTCAGTACCCTGTTTGAAGAAGGCACATTTGTATCATCAGTAGACTATTTCAACATTGCAAAGTATACTTATCTAGCAAAGTATACTTTGAGGGAGAAATTTTCAATTTTAGGATAAATTTATTAATTTTCATTATACTGAATTTATTACATTATCACAGCCAATTTGGCTGTGATAATGTAATAAATTCATTATAATAATTCTGCATACTTTTAATCATCAAATATATGCAGTAGTTAGTTCTATATGAAATAATGCATTTCAGGAAAAGTAAATGATTGCTCCCTCAAAGTATACTTTGCTAGAAAAGTATACTTTGCAATGTTGGTGAAATCGGCTACAGATACCAGTTATTATTCCAGCTAGCAAATGTTTTAATATTTAATTAGATAAACCTGGATTTGACTGTCATTTAAGCCTGATTTTGTCTACGATTGCTGCAAATGTAAGTCGCGACTTCTGCGATCATTGCAGATTTTGCCGACATTCGTTGCAAATTTACAACTGATTTTGTCTATGATGTATGCAAATTTAAACCTGATTCTGTCTACGTTATATGCAAATGTATATAAGCCTGGTTTTCAATGGTCTTTACAATCATAACAAGCCTGGGGCCGGTTCACTAAACTTCGTACGACTATAATGTTCGTAAGTGCAAAATTATGATAGCCTGTAAATTTCACATTGACAATGTTTTCTTGTAAACAATTGTTGGATGTAAATCCATCAATTAAAATTTCCAGATGATCCTGAATTTGCACTTACAAACATTTTAGTCGTACAAAGTTTATTAGTGAAACGGCCCCCTGGTTTTCAATGGTCTATATGCCTGGTTTCCTATATATTTACATTGAGGTTGGTTATGTGAGAGACGGGCAGGGTTCAAGTGTAATTACCTATGCATACATGTATATAGTTGGCCTGTGTAATGGCTTAGCCAGGTAAGCAGGGCAGAGATTACAACTGGCGTCTATATATACCCACCTGTAAGTCAACACCAACCAGCAAATGCTGAACACTTTCAACCCTCAATAACTGGAATGGGCTGTCGTATATTAATTTTCCGCCCAATCCAATTGTCACAAAATGATTTTCAGACTAGTCCATTTATAAGGGTATTTTGTCTTTTTCTAAAATAATATGAAAATTACTTGCAAAAAGTGCTGATCCCGATGAGATAGCTCTCATCTGGATCAACACTGTTTGCAAACCTGCTGTTACTTTAGGTCTGAAGTGTTCAAAGGGCGTGGACCAGATATTGCCTTCTATTGTGCTTATTTGAACATAATCATACCAGTTTCATGACAAAATACTATTATTTCATGCTAAATTTGCTAAAAAAAATTATATTACAAGAGTTAGATTTCAGGCGTATTTCTAGAGTATTAGGATTTTTTTTTAAATTTCCCTAAAGATGGACATTTTTTTTTTATAATTTTTAGTTGACAAAAACTATTTTTTTCTATAAATTGGAATGATTCATTTGAATTATCTTTGCAAGGACATTAACAACATGTACTCAAGATTGAGGAGGCATTAGGAAAAAATGTATTTTTTTTGTATAAAATGTTGAACATTGTAAAGTACCTTTTCTAAAATGGGGACCCATATGAGACAAGCCATCAAGCCATGCGATTTTGTACCTTCGGACATCTGCGTAATTTCATTAAATGTAATTTCATTAAATACGTTTACAAAATTTAAAATATTTTTCATAAATAAAGTCAAAAGTTGACACAATTTTCAGAGAACATGTACATTCCGCATGTACTCTCAAAAATTTTGTCAACATTTGACGCCATTTACGGAAAATATTGTAAATTTTGTAATGTATTTCATGAAATTAAGCAGATGTCTGAAAGTACAAAATCACATGGCATGTCTCATATAAGAAGCAGACAGAAGCCCGAGCAACTAACTATATGATTCTTAAGCACACCAGCCCCTAAAATATATAGATAATCTTTAATACACGAGTGATGATTTAATGATATTTATTAAACAAGTTTATTGATTTCATAAGAAACTCGGCTAAGCCGAGTTTCTTATGAAATCAGTCAACAAGTTAAAAAAATATCATATTAAATGAACACAGATGTTAGATTCTATTTATTTCATAAGCACACCATCATAATTTGAAGCTGTATTGATTACCTTACATGTTTTCTGTAGCGGGCTCATTTACATATTTATTACACTAGTGTATTATGATTTTTATTACACTGTGTTATTAAACTGTGAAAGCCCGTTTTATGCAATAAATAAGTAAAGCAAAGACATTGAGGTTTACTGCACTAACTTGAAGAAAAATAGACTTCTGTCCACCTGCGCTAGAATATTACGAAATCTGGACGAGCGTCTACTAATTTTCAATGGTCACTTAATTTCATCTGATCAATCCGTAATATGTCACTCAGTCATCTCTAATTGCTACCCAGCCATACTATATCACACTCCGATAAGCTGATGGGTGCTATATGAGGCCTCAGGTTATAGGTTACCATACCTGCATAGATTTGCCTATATTTTGCGTACTTTTGGAGCCTGAATAAATGCAACATTTATCAAAACTCGGAGATATAAATCAGGCATTCTTGTTTACTGGACTATATCCCGGGTATGGAAGGTGTCCGAACCGATTCCCACCCTTAAATAATTCCAGCACAAAAATATTTACACTTCCCTAACATTGGATTGGTCCATAGCAAGTCTCTGTCCAAAATTTATATCCCAGTAAAGTCCCAAGCCGAACAACTTTCCGTAACCGTGAGGCGCAGTTAAAATAATTCTTAAGAAAACGGAAAATAAACACATTTTCTTGATGAATTTATTTCAAATGCTGGAATTATAAGGAATGAATGGCCTTTTTGTGGAATTTATTGGGGTAATAAACTTGGAAAAGTCGCGGAATACTGGACGAAGGCCTTCCGGCCTTCGTCCAGTATTCCGCGACTTTTCCAAGTTTATACCCCGATAAATTCCACAAAAAGGCCATTCATTCCTATAATACAAGCTGAAACGAAAAAAAGTTCAATGGCACAACAACAAACTCAAAATTGATCCATTGGTTGAGAATGTTTAGCATCTCTCAGCCACAGACCCATCTCCACCTGCTGCGGAGGTAGTGCAGGTGCCATGGCCGCCAATTAACAGGCACTCAATTAATTAGCCCTTATCAATATGTGCTGAGTTTATCAGATGCATACACAAAGCTAATTCCCACCTGCAGAGGGGAATGTATAGATGGAACATTACACCTCCCCACCCCACCTGCAAGTCCTGGAGATCAGAGCTACAGTTGAGGTGCGTATTGGTGTATACCACATACTTATATTAGCAGAATATGCATTGATTATCAAAAGTTGGAGTACAAAATACTACAAGCAATGCGAATATATGCATTGATTTTCAAATTGAGTAGTGAAAATACGATAACAAAGTTGAAAAATTTACTTAGTTGAGCTGCAAAAGCAAACACTCTGAATTTTTAAATTTGTTTTGCTTTTTTATCATTTTGTTCCGTATTTAATATTAAAGGAAGAAAATCAATATTACATTTGTAAAAGTAAAATATGCATTGAATTTGAAATCTGGGGGTATAATACTCTTTAAATACAATACTTATCTGGAGCCCTGTGGAGATAGTAAAGTAACATATCCATGCAAGGCTACGTCTCTACAGAAGAAGCCTGTCCGTAAAACCAGGAAAATCATGATTCCTATAAGGAGGAACCCCTACCGTTAATTTACACCGTCGCGCGTTAGCCCAATCAACCACCCACTGGAACGGTCAGTGGGCAAAATTACCCACAAGTGAGACACACATTATGAGACACGCCATGCGAGTTTGTACCTTCGGACATCTGCGTAATTTCAAATACATTTACAATATTTTTCATAAATAAAGTCAAAACTTTACAAAAATTATATTATATTATATTCCGCATTTACTCAGAAATTACGCAGATGTCCAATGTCCACATGGGGTGTCTCATATGTGACTGTGATAAATGGGGCGACCAGTGTAGATCCAGATCAGCCTGTGCATCCGCACAGTCTGATCAGGATCTGCACTGTTCGCCATTCCATCAATGAAGCACCTGCCATGCTTGTAACAGGCAACAAAGATCGTTATCCAGCTACAGGATTGTGCTACCTGATCAGGAGATACACTGGTCACAAAACCCTGATTTCTCCAGTAACAGCCACACATCAGGGTCAGTATACCTGTGCGGTGTAGTTGTGGTCCACATGTACGCTGGTCGCCCCACATGATATCGTACCCGCCTGCCAGGCCAGCATACGCTGTCTCCGCCGCACAGACGGCGCTGATGGTCGTCTCACGTCTGGCGATGGCATCCGTTTTACTTCAGGTGATGTCATCAGTCTCGTATCGGGCGTTTCTGTTTTTCCTGCTACGCCCCGTCTACATTTTACTACCTGGTTCTGGCAAATACAGATCTATATTTGAAGCATTTCAAGTTTGTATGTGGTCAATGACAAACTAGTTTACAATATAATTTTAGCCAGGCTTTTTTATTGAAATGTTAAGTTTTCGTGTTTTCGTCCATTTCTTTGTTACTGTACCACATAGGACCAACAAACTTTCACAGCTTCATAACCAAGGGGTGCCCACCACATATCACTATCCAACATGTGACCATTTCATTTTTTGAACTTGACCCATTTTTTCCGCGCAGTCGACTTCTCGCGTTTACAATGTTAAATTTTCGTGTTTAAGTCCATTTCTTTGGTACTGTACCACATAGGACCACCAAACTTTCACAGCTTCATAACCAAGGGGTGCCCACCACATATCACTATTCAACATGTTAACTTTTTATGAACTTAACCCATTTTTTCAGCGCAGTCGACTTAGCCATTTTCAATGTTAACTTTTCGCGTTTACAATGTTAAGTTTTTGTGTTGAAGTCCATTTCTTTGGTACTGTACCACCTAGGAACACCAAACTTTCACAGCTTCATAACCAAGGGGTGCCCACAACATACAACTATCCAACATGTGACCATTTCTTTTACCTTGACCTATTATTTCTACGTAATTGATTTAGCCATTTTCAACATTAACTTTTTAACGTACGTCTGGTTAAAGTTTAAAATTTTGGTTAAATTTTTTCGTTATACTACATCTCTGCAACTGCTTCACCCATTACCTTGAAACTTCACATGGGTGTTTATCATCATCCATATTTTCATTCTACCCCCAACCGTGCGGCCCCTGTGCCCAATGTCAAGGTCAAATTACTTTGATTTTTTTTGTTAAAGTTTTTTCGTGTATTATATCTCTGCAACTGCTTCACCCATTACCTTGATACTTCACATGGGTGTTTATCATCATTGTCGCGCCCGCTTGCGGAAAGCGCGATATAGTCGGCATTTTGACATACGTCCATCCGTCCGTCCGGTTAAAAGTTTTTTGGTTAAACTTTTTCGATCTACTATATCTCTTTTTTTAGTGTCAATGCGCGACATGCAGGCCACGGCCATCTAGTCTACAACAAGTGGGTATAATTGTGTTATCCAAGTGTCTATGCTTGGAAAAAACCTGGCCTTCGTGGTTTTGCCTCGTTTCTTGTTTTTTATTAATTAGTTCCCACGAAATAACAATTTGTTCCCTCAATTTAACAATTATTTCCCTTGAATTAACAATTTGTTCCCACGATATGATATGTTCCCTCGAATTAACAATTCGTTCCCATGAAATTACAATTCGTTCCCTCAAATTAACAATTTGTTCCCATGATATAACAATTTGTTCCCACGAATTAACAATTTGTTCCCGTGGGAACAAATTGTTATTTTGTGGGAACAAATTGATAAATTGAGGGAACAAATTGTTAATTGGTGGGAACGAATTGTTAATTTGAGGGAAAAAATTGTTAAATTGAGGGAAAAAATTGTTAATTTGAGGGAACAAATTGTTAATTCGAGGGAACAAATTGTTAAATTGAGTGAACAAATTGTTATTTCGTGGGAACAAATTCATAAAAAAAAATAATTCTACGTCCCCCGAGGGGCTCCGTAAATTTCTGTTCAACATAACGAAAGAAGCACAAAATGTTCAAGGGAGATAAGTGCAAAATTGGTTTAGTTTTACAATAATCAGGAGTTACTGTGGCAGATTCTATAATCACAAATGATAGGCTGGTTCCATTAAGATATAGCAAGTAACTTTGCAGTTATCAATGATGCTTCAGGGGAATATAATTTATATGGCTTTAGACAGTTTTAACCCAGGCTTTTACGTTTTGAAACTGCTAGTAAGTGGCATCACATATATCTATTGTTTTGCCAAAGAATCAAGTACAGTCCGTGTAAGCAAATGTCTCATAAGAAAGTCATTCTTAGTGAAAATGATATGGTTTTAAAAAGAAAATTTATACTATAACTAGAAATGTGGCCGGACGGCACACAAATGCCCCCGGTGGCAACCAAAGAAAACGAGGCATATTTGAAAACACAGAGGGCCAGAGAAGTGCAGACCATCAGAGCAATGGGTGTGTGAAATATCAAGCAGATCCATGCAAGGAAACAGATCGACATAAGACACTTACCCAACCTTTGAACGCAGAGCATTGCGTGTATGAAATATAAAGCCGTTCAAGGAAACTATAAGACATTTACTCGAGCGTTAGGGTTTCGAATGCATCAAGTATGTGACCTTGACCCAGGGCTTAGTGGGGGCGGGACGATCGTGGATTTGTCACATGGTGGTGGAGGGCGATTAAAACAATGCGTGTGTGAAATATCAAGCAGATGAGTGCAAGCAAACAGAAATTATAAGACATACCCGAGCGTTAAGGTTTCGAACGCACGTATGTGACCTTGACCCTGGGCTTAGCAGGGGCGGGATGATCGTGGATTTGTCGCAGGGCAGTAGAGGACCATTAGAGTGTGTGTGTGTGAAATATCAAGCAGAACCGTGTAAGGAAATTGTAAGACATTTACCCAAGCGTTAAGGTTTTGGGACGTACGGACGGACGGACGGACGCTGGTAACACTATATGCCCCCTCACCATTCGGTGGTGGGTGCATAAAAAGAACGTAAGTTACCTATGTGGTGCACTACACATCATCTAAATTGGTTTGCTTAACCATTCCTACGCTGTTGACGGAAATTGCCGTCTGCCGTTTTTCATTTTTGCTTTAATTCTTAACAAATAACTGGTTTTGACAGCACATGAGAATCGTCTCCACTGGAGACGATTCTCATGTGCTGTCAAAACCAGGTTTTTGTCGAGAAATATTGAAAATAAAGCATTTCCAGCAGACGACAACATTTAATTCAGCGTAGTAAGGGTTAAAAGAAATCTACTGTAAGAATAATGAACTTTCGTGATTAATCATGCGAAATTGGCTTTAAAATCAATTTTATAAGGCTTTACGGTAAATTAGCATTCAATTTGTTGGTGAAAAATTTCATTACACCAATTTGTTGATACGACCAAACACGTTTATCAGAAACAGCATTGGGCTAATAAAAGGTGAAATCATACCCATTCCATGGTACTATATTGTGGCGGAGTGATTGGAGAAATGGGGCTTATGGAATTTGCTGATCAAATAGCATAATTTTGAGTGTTTATTGATGGAAATGCGAACAGTGCAGATCCAGAACTGCACAGGCTGATCTGGATCTACACTGGTCGCAAAACGCAAAACCTGTAAGCTTAATTTCTCCAGTCATAGCCACAATTATGGCTTAGCATATGATTAGTAAATGTAAATGTAAAACATATACATCATATGAACTAGTATGGCACAAAGATATTCTCATCTTGTGATCAGAATATTTTGTCAGAAACTAGACAAGCCGCATTTCTGGCAACATACTTTTACCACTAAGGATGGAGTATACAGTTATTTCCTGGTCATTCGGGGAACAGTCAAAACTATTGCCCTGAGGTGCTGTGGACGACCCAAGGAAGTATTGCCCCGACCGAGGTGCTGTGGACAATCCAAGGTACTATTGCTCGAGGCCGATGGCAATAGTGCATCCAGGGCTCCAGATAAGGAATTAGTAATCGAGTATTGTCACTCCATCATTTCTGAAGCAATTGGGTATTTCAAAATTTTAATTGTGTAAAATAGAATCACACTACTGTTTACACATCAGCAGACCGCACTTATTGAATAGTTTGTTTCTAAATGAAAACACATCTTGGTATTTCATTAGAATTGTCTCAATTCTAATGAAATACCAAGATGTGTTTTCATGGAAAAATAAGAAAATATGCTATATTTCTGGTCTGTTTTATTGTTTTCTGTAGCATGATAAAGATACCACAAATGTTTCATTGCTTTTTGATACTCGCTACTTCTGATTTCAATTGGGTTTTTGGCAATTTTAATTGGGTATTTACGCAAATACGCAGCTTATCTGGAGTTTTGGCATCTGGTCGTCCACATGCAGTACCGAGGGGCAATACATTTTAACTGTTCCCCGAATGACCATGAAACAACCGTTAATTACTAAACCTGTAATACGTACACTGTATGCGACACAATGAACGTGAACTTGTGGTGGGGCGCATAGACTGACCGATCTAAATTACGTTGAATTTTACGACGCAATTTTCGACAAAAATCATGAAAATAGTTTAGACTATTCCACAGGCACGCGGAACTATTGCCCAGGCACGTGAAACTATTTCGCAGACACGTCAAAACCCAGGGAATTAGTCAAAACAATGAGCAGCTAGACAAAAATGCTGTTCCTCCTCTTGGGATAGACAGAGAAATCTAATTCCGAGGACGTAATTATATCTTTTAAATCCCAGGGCAGGGATGACATTAACACTTAGACCGCTACTCACAACAATTGTCATCTGCTGTCTGTTTCACGATACCTGCCCCAAATCCCAGGGCAGGGATGACATTAACACTTAGACAGCTACATACAACAATTGTCATCTGCTGTTGCTTTTATATCTTGCCTTATTTCTAAATAAAAACATGGTTTGACAGCACTACAGAATAATTTCCAATGGAAATGATTCTGAAGTTCTGTCAAAGCATGTTTTTGATGATAAAAAGTGAAAAAAGAAAATAAACAGCAGACGACAACAAAAAATAAGATAGCGGTCTGAGGGTTAATATGTGCATTATAAAACAATTTGTTACCATCATTTGTTCTTTTGTTCCAAAACAGCATCGTGGACATTTCCAGCGATTCGGTAAATCGGCACAAATGATGCCACTTCCCAGATTTGCTCCGAAGATCTCGTACAGTTTACTGAAGCAGTTCGTGTGAACCGTCTCCCAGCAAATATGACATTCCATCAAAGTCCCGTAACTCTGGCCGTAGCTGTGGTCGAGTCGCTTCCCTTTCCTACAAATGATGCACACAGCTGCTTTAGGGAGAATGGGCTGAAACAGAAATGGTACTACCGTAATGACATTGAATATTCAGACAAAATGTATTCCAGTAGCATATTTCATCAACATTGCAAAGTATACTTTTCTAGCAAAGTATACTTTGAGGGAGAAATTTTCAATTTAAGGATACATTTATTAATTTTTATTATACTGAATTTATTACATTAACACAGCCATTTTGGCTGTGATAATGTAATAAATTCAGTATAATAATTCTGCATACTTTTAATCATCAAATATATGCAGTCGTTAGTTCTATATGACATAATGCATTTCGGGAAAAATTTTACTCCCTCAAAGTATACTTTGATAGAAAAGTATACTTTGCAATAATTCCAGCACAAAAATATTTACACAATTCCCTAACATTTGATTGGTCCGTTGCAAGTCTCCGTCCAAAATTTATATCCCAGTAAACTCCATGCCGAACTACTTTCCGTAACCATCAGGTGCAGTTAAAATAATTCTTAAGAAAACGGAAAATAAACACATTTTCTTGATGAATTTATTTCAAATGCTGGAATTATAAGGAATGAATGGCCTTTTTGTTGAATTTATCGGGGATATAAACTTGGAAAAGTCGTGGGAATACTGGACGAGGCCTTCCGGCCTTCGTCCAGTATTCCCGCGGCTTTTCCAAGTTTATACCCCGATAAATTCCACAAAAAGGCCATTCATTCCTATAATGTTGGTGAAATCGGCTACTGGAAACGCATACATTTTAGGGAGTCCCACAAACAGTGTCCCAATACTTAGGGTTAATATGGTTATACTGGTTTAATGTAATTGTGTGCAATACATTTGGTCTGTTTAAAGTGCGTGGAGTCCGAAAGTCCATTACTTGGTGTCCAAACCGGTACATTTACACGGTTGATACCGACATAACAGCCAGATTGGCATTATTTTCGGACCAAATTTTAAGGCTAGTTTGCAAATCTTTGAGATTTCAAAATTCGGTCCAGAACCGACAAACTGAACATTTTAGAAGTCCTGGACAGGCAACTATATACCCAGAGCTTTTTTTTCGGGGCACATATAATTTTTTTGAAATGTGCATCAGTAGCCAATATGAAATTGGCTAAATACATGTACATGTAGTTGTTTTGTATGGACGTAGCTGAAAACAGAAACATTTTAAAAAGGGACATATAAGGATTTTTTGAAAACAATACTGTAAAAAATGTGTGACGAATGTTCAGGTGATTGAAGTGTCCAAGTATTGAAGCAATCCTTCTTGTAATATTGATGATATTACATGTTGGAGAAACTTTTACAAACCTTTTGACGTAAACATACACGGACGGATGGACGGATGGATGGACATACGGATAGACGGAACCTCGGAGCAACGCAATATGCCCACCTTAATTGCTATCGCATGGGGGCATATAAACCATTGTAGAATTCACATTGCTGTGCATTTCACAAGAGACATGGGCTTAACCCTTTCAATGCTGAATTAGACTATGCCGTCTGCTGTTTATGTTTTATTTGCCATTATGCTAATGAAAAACATGGTTTGACAGTACTTTAGAATCATTTCCAATGGAAATCATTCTAAAGTGCTGTCAAACCATGTTTTTATTGAGAAAGAATATAAAATATGTAACAACAGCAGACGACATTTTCGGTTCCCGCCTTTTAAGGGTTAAGTTGCTATCATACTGATGAAGGGAGGGAACAAATACATAGCTGGCACAATAACATGTCCATACCGCGAGGCAGCGTTTGGTGATACACCTCTGTTTGAGTCGGCCGGCTCCCCCGTACTTCCTCATGTCGCGACAGTAAACGCAGTATCGGCAGTCCTCTCGGACACACGCCGGGCAGTGGCCGCACCGGACCCGCCGGAACTGGCGCCTCAAACCCGCAACCCTGGGACACATTGCCGCCTTTCTGGGCGTCGCTACTGTGATTCCGGAACTGGAAGCCATCATTCCGGGAGCAGCAGTCTCTGGGGACACATCTGTCAAATCTACCATCTCAGGTATGGGTACATCAGTTTCACTGTGGATACACACATACCACTTTAGCAGCATTTCCAATGATTTTTTTTGTTATCAAAACTATGAAAATTACTTGCATAAAGTGCAGGGGGCCGTTTCACTAACCTTCGTACGACTAAAATGTTCGTAAGTGCACAATTATTATAGTCTGTAAATTACACATTAACAATGTTTAATTGTAAACAATTATTGGATTTACATTTATTGAGCATAGGCTGCATAGGCAGCCTATGCTCAATAAATGTAAATCCATCAATTGAAATTTCCAGACCATCCTAAATTTGCACTTACGAACATTTTAGTCGTACGAAGTTTAGTGAAACGGTCCCCTGATCCTGATGAGACGGCTCATCACAAGCCGGCTCATCTGGATCTACGCTTTTTGCCAATACCACTATACAGGCGTGTGGTGCTGAAAGGGTTAAAGGTACATGCCCACTCAGTAGGCACAAACTGTTCTTTATAGGAATTAAATAAGTGTATAATTGTGTCACTATTCCACCAATTCTAAATATTATGACTGCCCAATATACAGATATATAATCATTTAGTAATATTTATTTTACTGATAGCGACTCGCGGTGGTATCAGGCTATTTTCATATGCAAATGAGGCATGATATTTTTTAATTATTTATACTTAATTAAATGCGTCACCTGAACAAATAATAATTTTGACAGATTATAAAGTGTGATCATTGCACACATCAAATAATAACTAAAGAGACTAAATAGTAATGTCCGTTAACATTTTAAGGAAACACGGATATCGCCCCTGATATCAGTCTGGTAAATTTACATCCAATATAAAATGTATAATAATGCCAATAAATACGTGGGGTAATGGTGAATCAATTTTTATTTTGCCAGAAAATGTCTCTGATATAAAGAACATTTTGTGCCTACCGAGTGGGCAAGTACCTTTAACCCTTTCAACACCACACGCCTGTATAGTGGTATTGGCAAAAAACTCAGATCCAGATGAGCCGGCTTGTGACGAGCCAGCTCATCAGGATCTGCACTTTTGTTGCAAGTAATTTTAATATTTTTGAGAACAAAAACACCCACTTTTCATAAATGGACTAGTCTGAAAATCATTTGTGATGATTTGATTGGTCGGAAAACTAATATATCACAATCAATTCCAGTTACTTAGAGGTGAAAGGGTAATATCTATTTAATGGTGTTCCACTCATCCGGACGGGTGTCTGGGTCGAACCTGCGTCTGTGCAATACACTGTATATATTAAGATGCTGATCTGGTACCATGGGCTGTGGATGTGTCAAATACCAAGAAAGGAAACAACAAGAAACGAGGCAAAGCCACGAAGGCCAGGTTTTTTCCAAGCATAGACACTTGGATAACATAATTATACACACTTTTTGTAGACTAGATGGCCGTGGCCTGCATGTCGCGCCTTGGGGCGAGGCATGAACACTAAAAAAATGGATATAGTAGATGGAAAAACTTCAACGAAAAAACTTTAACCGGACACACGGACGTACGGACGTATGGACGGACGTATGCCAAAATGCCGACGATATCGCGCTTTCCGCAAGCGGGTGCGACAATGATGATAAACACCCATGTGAAGTTATCAAGGTATTGGGTGTGAAGCAGTTGCAGAGATATAGTACACAAAAAAACTTTAACAAAAGAATTCAAAGTAATTTGACCTTGACATTGGGCACAGGGGCAGCACGGTTAGGGGGGGGGGGGGGGTAGAATGAAAATAGAAAAAATGGATGATGATAAACACCCATGTGAAGTTTCAAGGTAATGGGTGAAGCAGTTGCAGAGATATAGTATAACAAAAAAGTTTTAAGCAAAAAACTTTAACCAGACGTACGTTAAAAAGTTAATGTTGAAAATGGCTAAGTCAATTACGTAGAAATAATAGGTGAAGGTAAAAACAATGGTCACATGTTGGATAGTTGTATGTGGTAGGCACCCCTTGGTTATGAAGCTGTGAAAGTTTGGTGGTCCTAGGTGGTACAGTACCAAAGAAATGGACTTAAACACGAAAACTTAACATTGTAAACGCGAAAACTTAACATTGAAAATGGCTAAGACTGCGCGGAAAAAAAATGGGTCAAGTTAAAAAAAAAGTAACATGTTGGATAGTGATATGTGGTGGGCACCCCTTGATTATGAAGCTGTGAAAGTTTGGTGGTCCTAGGTGGTACAGTACCAAAGAAATGGACTTAAACACGAAAACTTAACATTGTAAACGCGAAAACTTAACATTGAAAATGGCTAAGTCGACTGCGCGGAAAAATAAAAAATGGGTCAAGTTAAAAAAAAAAGTAACATGTTAGATAGTGATATGTGGTGGGCACCCCTTGATTATGAAGCTGTGAAAGTTTGGTGGTCCTAGGTGGTACAGTAACAAAGAAATGGACTCAAACACGAAAACTTAACATTGAAAATGGCCAAGTCGACTGCGCGGAAAAAATGGGTAAAGTTAAAAAAAAAGTAACATGTTGGATAGTGATATGTGGTGGGTACCCCTTGATTATGAAGCTGTGAAAGTTTGGTGGTCCTAGGTGGTACAGTAACAAAGAAATGGACTCAAACACAAAAACTTAACATTGATTGTGGACACCGCCCGCCCGCCCGCCCGCCCGCCCGCCCGGCTTTCGCCAATCCAATAGCCTGGATTTTTTTTCAAAAATCCTGGCTAATAATTAAAGGATTAATTTTGGTTGTATACTGAAGACTCACGTGTCCAACTATAACGCCAAATTCAAGCTTCACACTCTGAACTAGAGCTATCACACGAGTGTGATCATAATACCCACACAAACATCAGTTTGATACATGAAGAGATTTAATATCAGAAAGAGTTACCTTCAAAGGTCGGAATCAGAATTTCATGCCCATTTTTTACATTTGACCTCTAAGTGTGACCTTGACCTTGGACTTGGCACATGGGTATTGAACAAGGCACATCGTCTCATCATGGCAAATATTTGTGGCACATTATATGAAAATCCATTTATCGGTTTAGAAGATACCGAGCGGAAACAAATTTGATCTTTGACCTATATATATTCTATCATACCTAAGCTGATCTGGACCGTCCGTTGGTGGGCCATTGAAGACATTGACTCCTGCCTTTGTCCCTTCTGTTCTCGCCCCATGACCACAATCACCAATGTCCTGTTGTGTCCTACGCTGGCTGGACTTCGCCTCGTCCCTACGACTACAGATGTTGCGTATTCGAATCTTGGCTTCGATTCTAATGGTCCTCTTCCTCTGCGTTTCACAGCATACCAGGCCACACAAGCTGCGTGAAACTGTCCTTCTGTCCTTCCGTAGCGTAGTCAGCGTCATTATGACCTGGATTTTCTTCACAATTCCTTCCTGCAACAGTGGAAAAGACTAGAAATATGGCCAGTGAATGCCCCCGCTGGCGGCTAAAGAAAATGAGGCACATTTGAAAACACAGAGGGCCAGAGAAGCATGGATTTGTCACAGCATGCAAGCAGACAATCAGAGCAATGTGTGTGTGAAATGTGAAGCAGATCTGAGCAAGGAAACAGAAATTATAAGCCAAATATACGAGTGTTAAGGTTTTGATGCTGTCACATGGTGGTAGAGGACCATTGGAGCAATGCATGTGTGAAATGTGAAGCAGATCTGAGCAAGGAAACAGAAATTATAAACCATTTACCCGAGCATTAAGGTTTTGAATGCGCAAAGTATGTGACCTTGACCCTGGGCTTACCGGGGTCAGGACGATTGTGGATTTGTCACAGAGCAGTAGAGGACCATTAAAGCAGTGCGTGTATGAAATATCAAGCAGATGAGACATATACCTGAGCATTAAGGTTTCAAATGCACCAAGTATGTGACCTTGTCCCTGGGCTTAGCAGGGGCGGGACGATCGTGGATTGGTCGCACGGCAGTAGAGGTCCATTAGAATAATGCATGTGTGAAATATCAAGCAGATCCATGTAAGGAAACAGAAATTAGAAGACATTTTCCCCGAGCGTTAAGCTTTCGGGACGGACGGACAGACACATGGACGGACAGATGCTGATGAGCGGGGGCATAAAAATGTTGTTGTGTCAATGACAATGTTACTGCGCCAAAAAAGCACTCTGGAGAAAACACTGATGACCCCGGGGTCGAATCAAAATCAACAAGAAATGCGTCTGTCGAACGCGGATGCCACCTGCAGCATATTTGAGAAATTGTGACAAAGTGGTTAACCGAAAAGTGTGACGGACGGACGGACTGACTGACTGACAGACGGACGTTCTTACGAGAGCTACATTGTGAGGTTATTTCCTTTGATGTTTACACTGTGGGGTTAACCTCACAATGTAGCAACTTATTCCGTTATTTTCTTCCTTAACGATTCTCTTACGGAATAAATCGCATAATATGCAAATGAGCTAGCCATTAGTTAATTATATTTGAAAAACACTTATCCAAGTGTCTTAAATAGGGCGGTGGGTGGGTTTCAGCACAACACAGCAACCTCACAATGTAGCTCTCGTAAGTACGGACAGACGGACGGACGGACGGACGGACGGACGGACAGACGGACGGTCCAAACACTATATGCCACCCGTTTCTTCGAAACCCGGTGGCATAAAAAAGAATTTGCGTTCACACGAGATAAACTTAGCGCGAAATGTTGACGTCGCCCACCCGACTCATGACGCCGACAGAAAAGCTATGCCTATTTCCCGCTTCTGCTAAAGCAGGAGGGACGAAAACAGTTTGGATTAATTCACTACTCGCATGATTTTTCGATAGATCTGCGACGCAATATGTTCAGCATGAAATTTCCTGCAGTTGAGGTTTACAATATCAGAAACTGACATCCAAATGGGATAATTAGCCGACAAACGCATGTTTCTGATCAGTGACAAGTTGGACTGTATTCATACAACATCGATTGGCACATCTTAAATGTTTTTGTGATCTTCAGAAGTAGTTCCGAGTACATAACTCTACATTCTATTACACTGCATTACATAAAGAGTTATGACGGAGTAGTCTTTCCAAATGTGTGTTTGAAGCGTTCTTTCTTTACTTTCAACACACACTTTATTAGGTAAGTTTATGGTAATTTTTTATGTAAAATTGCCTGTCAATAACAATATAGTAAAGTATAAACGTCAACACCCGCAGGTTTTTTCTATATTTTAGTGTGTGAAGTGTAAATGCTATTACGTATATTTTTACTGTGTAGCGTGGTGTAGAGATATAGTGCAACCGGTTACCTATAAAGCGGAAAACATGCAGCTACTTCAGAAGTACCATCTGAGACACAGCCACTTTAAAACGGATATGCACATTTTTCTCTATCTCGTTCCCACGACATAGCATCTTATTCCCACGAGATATATCGTTCCCACGAGTAATCTCGTTTCCACTACATAGCATCTCGTTCACACGAGATAAGATCTTGTAGGAACGCGTTAGCTATTTCATGTGAACGAAATGCTCATGGGAATGAGATGCTATGTCGTGGTAACAATATAGCTATTTGGTGGACGGACAAGGGTAACACTAAAAGCTATGTCTTTAATTTCCATTTTTTACTGCAATTTTCAACTTCTAAAAAATTCAATGGACTATTTCAGTTAATATCAAAGGACTGAATGTCCTGAAATTCTTCACAGTATGTGCTTGCGGATGATACATATAGACTAATAATTAATCTAGAGTGGAAAGCGTTTGGCGAAAAATAAGCGCGGGAATTTCACATCAACGAGTTAGAAATAGATTTTTGGATACCAAAATGATAATAGATTTCTTTCCCCCCCCCCCCCGAGACCTATTCTGAAGATTGTATTAGAGTATGGCGGTTAATCGTTGCAACCTTAGACTTAAGGAAAAATGTGCAATAACATAAATTTAGCACAAAAAAAAGCAAACAAAACATTTATAACACTGAAAAGGCGATCAAGCTAACTAAGTTTTTAGAACTATTTTTTATGGCGCATAAGCTCATATGCATAAAAGCTGTAAGACCTCAAATTTGGATGTTAGTTGTAGAATTCTTTGCTAGCGCTCAAATAATAAGTACATGTAACCCCCCTGGGCAGGAGAAAAAAGGGGGTGCTTGGTAAAAAAAAATGAGGGACTGGGGGGGGGGTGGGGGTGGGGTGCGGAGGGGGAAATGAGCGAGGGGGGTGGGTTTGCCGGGGAACAATATTGTGGGGGAGGGTCCTGAGGAAGAGATAAAAGTAATAAAAATTGAGGTGGGGTAAATAAAAGTAAAAGAAATTATCTTATGTGCAGGTGGATATTGTTTTCTGTTCAATCGGTTTCAATTCATCTTGTTGGATGATTCACTTACAGTTGACACATGTGTTGCCAAGCGCTACGAAAACAGGCGCAAAACGGCAAAGGGCATAATCGTGACAGTGTCACACGACCCAAACAAAAAAGCCTCTCAATTTGCCGTCATTGTTTCCCGCCAAACGTCAAATCGGATGCTGATACGGGAGCATGTCAAAACGGCATATGGTCAAAACGGTCCCATGACAAAACGGCCTCTAATTTTCAAAACGGCCCCTGAGATTTTGGAATTTTGTCTAAATGGTCCCTACTAAAACAGTCATATATTATATATTAATATTTTTTCATTAATTTATTAAAAAACTGACAAAATCGACCTCATAATAAGAAAGTTGATCAAATAAAACTTTAACATGAATGTATTATAATTGTATTTCAATTCTTTACGATGTGTGTATCTTTCCAATCGTTAGCATTTGTTGTCACACCTTTATTCAGACCTGTGTGACATGTCTTCTATTAATCTGACTAGGCCATGGTTAGTGTGCTTGCGATGAGTGTAGACCCAGACGAGCCCACATCAACGCAGTCTGATCATGGTACTTTATACTGTCTGTTCCACGTTTTTCTGCCGACGAACTTTTGGCTATTAAACACATTGTGTGTCGGACTACTGATCCAAGGGTCGTGGGTTCGAGCCTGACTAGCGGCGTGCGTTGTGTCCTTGAGCAAGACACTTTATCCACACTGCTCCAGTTCACCCAGCTGTAAATGGGTACCGATAATTCGTAGTTGCTCTGTAAATACGAATTACCGGCTTCTCTCAAAAATCTCTACCTCTACCTCCGTTCTTTCTCCCATTCTTGGGAGACGGCATGCAAGGTCCTAGAGCCAGTGCCGCCGTTAAATATAAGCAAAAAACAAAAAAATTAAACACATTAAATCTAAAATATATTTAAATGTAAGTACCTTTTCACCAATAAAACAGTCACCCTCCCAAAAAAACATTGTGATGAAATTCCATCAAATATTGATTTTATAGCGAAAAAACGATTTTCCAATTATTTGTCATTAATAGGCAGCTGATGTTTAGTTTAGCGTAGGCTACTATAAATACCATTGTGCTTGTTTTGTTTTAAGCTGGAGAAAATGTGTGTTCCCAGATTTTAATAAACTATTTGTAAAATGGATAGTAAGTGAGTGACAAAATTATCAGTCTATGTACTATGTGATGATTGATAGGTCAATTGAGTAGCACATGGAGAAAACAACGTATATATTGTCTAACTAGTGCAGTTTTTATTTAGCTTATATTTAAGGGTCAGAATTGGCTCTCGAACACCCACCACTAATTGCAACAGACGGTGTTGTTTAGTTCCATTGATACACCATAATAACATACTAAAAGTAGAAGAAATTCGACAGATATGAAAGTTGATTTGTTTGAACATTTCAATTACAATAACTGAATAAAAACATTATTTTCACACACCTTACAATAATCCTATTTAAATTATTAAATAAATGAGTTTTGTTTGTAATTTCAGACATACACAAGCATTTACACTAAGTAAACACAAGTAAAGAGGGTACATGTACTTATTTTTAAATAATTTTGTAAATTTTCGTAAACGATACTAATATTACCCACCCTCTTTTTCAAAATGGAAAGTTTAGCTCTAGATATTACATTGCTCTGACATGGCATGCAAAGGCTTCAATTTGCCTTAGTATAGGTTTTTTAACATATCGAATCATCTGATATTTATATAAATCCAAGATGGACTCCCAAGTTTCGCATTTTCCAAGTCAGTGTTCTCAAATGACATTGTTATGTGCTTTAAATTGATGTAGTCTTGATTTTGAACAACATATATATGCAATCATTTCAGAATTTCTACGAGGTTTTGCATACATCAAAAATGGCCACCAGATGCCTAAACGTTGCATCTGATTTCCACACCTTTCTCATCCTTGCTAGTAATTGAGCGTTTTCTGTGTTTTAAAATGTTATATGTTAAGATGTTTTGACACAGCAACTTGTCTGAGCAATTCTATGAGGTAACTGAGATATATGATTCATTTGCTTAAAACCTTGATGGCCGCCTAATGTCAATGTTGTCCTAGAACTTTCCATATTGTGTCAAGTTTTGACGCTTATTTTGGTATGTTTAGTTATAATAATACGTGTATGTTATTTGCTATTTTCAGGTTTGAGAATACCAACAATCGTTTGAGATGTATCTAAACTGTGATTTACCATTTGCATCAATTGCATAATACAAGATATATAGCCACCAAATATTAATAATTATCTTTTCACATCATTTGTGTCCATTCATGTATACACTTGATATGCAAGGATATACTATTCAGTTTGTCTCACAAGGTACACCACATTCAAACTTTATTAATTGCCATTGTAATTTGTGACGCACCATGCTATTTTTCTATGAGACGAACAGGTTCCAGTGTATCGTATCCGCCATTCAAATTTAACCATATATAGCTCACGAATAAGCGCCAAATATGTGCTATTGTACTCTACTGATTATATTTTATAATTCATGTCATGTCCACTAACAGTCAATGAATGCCCACTGGATCACTATATATTTTGACTTTCTATTAATAATTTAAGTTATTACTAACGTTTCATCTTTCAACTAGTCTAGTTGCAATATACACTTGCGCCTTCCACACCCGAAGGAGCGTCGGCATCACATTGTGATTGCATTTGGATGCATAACTGCATTTGGGCGGAAATTGCATAGTCCCAAAGTGCAAAGTAATGGTAATATTGTATACATGCATAATGGATGGTCAATGTCATGTTCAAATAACATGATTGTCATGCAAAATGTATTTTAGTCATATCTGAAAACTAGTAGTATATATTGATGTTAGAGGCATTTACCTAATTGTATTTATACTTACCAGTAAGTCACATTGTAACTGTGTTATTGTGCTCTCGGATATTGTCAACATGAATCAAGAATGGTGACCAATCTTGAAATTCAAGATGGTGGCTATGTAATCGTTTTCTAGTTTACTAGTGCGTGTATTTGTTTATTAAAGTTTCACAATGTACAAAGATAAGAGCAATACGAGTGCAGTAAAATAATAGTTCCATTTTATATATGAAATGATAGATACTAGTATAGAACAAATAGTTTACACATTAGCATACAGTATGCATGGTGATATCATATGTGTCATTTATACCGTTGTAACGGCCACAACCGCCAAGGGAAAGAAGGAGAATTTATAGAAATCTTTGGAAGTATGAATTTGTTTAAAGGTCATTGAATGTCAATATCGAGACACCCTGTCTGTTGTATGAAAGTATTGAGGGAGGGGTACATGCAGCGACCTTACCATTAACACTTTTATGGAACAAGCAGAGTCGGGCGTCTGATCTGCGCTGTTCAATGGTGCGCCATCCTAACTTGTCTAGCATATCTGAGACACTGGAGTATGTGGAGTAGTCATTTAGTGTCCAACGTGCAGCGCGGCGCTGGACCATTTCAATTTCGTGGATATATTGTTTTTTTTATATAAATAGGATATTGTCTTTGGATATTGTCTTTTGATATATAGGGGGGATAATGTCCGGGGGGTGGTACGTCCCTTCAGTCGTAGTTAGTTAGTGTATACGGTAATCCGGGGGTAGTTTTTAGTTAGCTTGAATGATTGACAAAACAAATTGTGTCTGGGAAGGCTAGGGACAACTACTAGTAAGTACTACGTGGAAACAAATCTTCCAAACATGTGACACGCACATTTCCAGACAGTCATGTGACGATCCGGAAGTGGTCTGACTGTTTCACGTGACCGCGGGGAAGGAACCAAAATGGAGTTTGGAAATTGGAAATGTTTCGTTTTCAATTTTGGTAATTTAAAATTAGATATTGATATTGTCAGAACAAGCACAACGGCCTTTGTCCAAGGAAACATGAGTGAATTCATTTAATCTTAACAGACGTTACTATGTCTAGTTATAAACATAACAATAATGCAATTTCAGAGTTAATTGTCATGTTAACCTATTTTCGTTAATGTTCAATTGCCGTCAAATATAGAGAATGATGGATTATGACAATATCACGGTTGATACGTTACTCACTATGGGGGAGTAACTGTGTATCTGCCCAGTTAGCTCAGTCGGTAGAGCAATGGTACAGTAAACCAGAGGTCCCGAGTTCAATCCACAGGTCGGGTGCATACATTGGCTTGTAGAATCGGTAACTGGAATGGTAAAGTGACACCTCGGCCCCAGACACCTCGGCCCCAGACACCTCGGTCCTAAGACACCTCGGCCCTAAAAGACTTTGTCACTTCGGCCCTAATATAAAAAAACTGCTATGAACACTGATTTTATGTTAATAAAGAAAAAAAAGTGTCTTTAGATGTACATGTAGTACATACCCTTAACAATTGTTATGTGCGAATGTGGTAGACACAGAGAAGGATGTACAGATTAATTCACATATAAGGCCCATTTCTCGTCCTGTGGTCGGTGTACAAGTTTAGATTGTGTATGTACATCAAAGACATTCCGACTTACCTTTGATGTTAATGAAGGCGTTAATCATCAGTTTGTACACATCTCATAATCAGATTGAAGTGTATTTAGTATCATTTTTTTAACCATAAAACGATATAAAACTAAATATAAAAAAAAATATTGGGGCCCGAGGTGTCTTAGGGCCGAAGTGTCTGGGGCCGAGGTGTCGTAGGGCCGACTTGTCTTAGGGCCGAGACGTCACTAAAGCACCGGAATTACCGGAAACCTATTATTTACCGAAAACCACCGAAATACTGGAAACGCCTGTAAATCACTATATAATAACATAAATATGTGTTTGTCGTGTGATAAAAGTTTCATTCAGGTGACAGTGACCATGGTGAAACATATAGTACATAAAATAATCTATCTACATAACCGTTAACATTTACACAATATTGCCCAGTTCATGGATCCAACATAACCTAGTCAACATATTACAGTTCACAATATTCGGACTCCTATTTTCAAGGATAAATACAACAGATTCACATATCAGTATGCTATACACTAGTACTCTAATATCGGCAGATTATACCGAATACGACATCTTTCAAATCTAGTAAATAATATATGTCGTACATCACATAAGTGGCCCTCACATACGCCAAAAAGGCGTCCGGCCGGACACTGCCTGATTTCTACGGGCTCCGCTGCGATTTTTAGAGATCGCACGAACGCCGCGAAAACATGACTCCCAAATCTGCGATTTTCCAAGCGCGATTTTAGGTTGTGGCAAGCCTGTAGACATGTTGCTATGGCCCCGCCCGGCGGCCTGCCGGAAACCGACCAGTGATCTGGCGGCCACATGAAGATTTTGATGACAATGATTGGAAAAAAATCCGCCGGGCACCGTGGGATTTTCACGGGCCCCTCACGGCCACCCTACCATAGCCTCACGGATCCCTCCAGGACGCCTACCGATCTGTTCTTTGATCAGCCGGCGCCCGCCAAATTATCTAGCGACGTCCGGCCGACGCCCTAGCGGGCACACTGTCTCCACTGCGATACAATGTTCAAAGGGCATCGCCCGGGTCCCGTCTAATATGTGAAGGCACACGTCGCAGACATGAAATTCGCCCGATTCATCCATGGGCTCTAAATCTCACGGAGACTCCTGCGATTAGAAAAATCGCGCGGACGCCAGCTGATATGTGAGGGCCGATTTAGTGTCGAACATGTGTAGAATGTAATGAAAAGGAGATGATTCTCATGGGAACCAAACATGTTCGCACAGTAATTGACCTAGCTTAGAAAATCTCAGCTCTACGGATGTGTTTTACTATTTTATCTGTCTTTTATATTTTCTGTATCCACGGATACAGCAAATAAAAGACAGATGAAATAGTTAAACACATCTGTAGAGCTGAGATTAGCTAAGGTATAATTCACCTAACTGTTAATCGAGTGAAATGACAGATTGAACCTACAACCATTCTGGGATAAATATACAGACATGTACCAAAACCCTTATTTATACACATACAATATATGACGATAACCTAATCGGATATGGTCACAAAACATTTACACACTCGACAGATCCTCATCTGGGGCCCGTTTCACTAAACTTCGTAAGACTAAAATGTTCGTAAGTGTAAAATTATGATAGTCTGTAAATTTCACATTAGCACTGTTTTCTTGTAAACAATTATTGGAATTACATTTATTGAGCATCCTATGCTCAATAAATGTAAATCCATCAATTGCAATTTACAGACGATCCTAAATTTGCACTTACGAACATTTTAGTCGTACGATGTTTAGTGAAACGGGCCCCTGACCTTTGCCATACCGGCAATCATCTCTAGCGAATAGTTACAAGATGCACTAGTCAATTGAATCCCAATGGCATCACATGTATTACAAGTATCCTAATATGATTCTAATGAATCCAGTGCACCAGTTATCACATGGAGACGATTCTCATGTGCATAACTACATGACTAAATCTATTAAAATCAGTGCATTCACTTAGCCAATAAAACATATTAAAACAGATCCTATTCACACAACAGCCGTTGGATGTCGTCCTAAACCGAAACAGACTGCACAGACAATCGGATGCACATGGATGCTCCTGTACACATTGATCACGAATCGGGCCAACGACACACAGAACTGATATATAAGTTGCTGATACATATTATATCACAGATACAATACACATTTATGTTTCACAATGCAAGTATGCAGCAAATGCACAGACAGTCTACTTGGCTATGCTCGCACAATGTCATTGTCACAGTAGACAGTATTTGCTCACGGCTGTGGTAATGGCTAATAGCAACCCTTTCATGGAAGAAGGTAGCCGACAACATTTGCAACCAGTGTAGACTACGATCAGGCTGCACGCTTGTGTAATCTAATCAGGGTTTATCCTGTTTGCCAATATCCTGGAGCAGACAATACTACACAGAAAATACAAATAAACTGATCACAAATATGCGAAAATGGATCACTTAGCCTTTGCAAACAGCGTAGGCCCAGGTCAGCCTGCACAGTCGCACAGTCTGGTCGAGCAAAGTCCTGTTTACAAGGACGGCGACCATTTCCACATAGTTCATGAATAACTGACGGAAATATGATTTACGTCTCAACAACACATAAAACCACAATTCATGAGTTACCTACATGACATGGGAACAGTTTACATCCAGTGCACTCAGTGCAATAACGGACTCTCGTAACTGCCGACTCATATGGCGTGTAACACTGCACTATAACCGTCTCTGTTCACAAATACATGAATTAAAATATAATAAATGGTTACATACCAACTCGGGGGCCCAATCCACAATTCCTCGTACATAAAACACAAGTTGCTTGTTCTTATATTGTCGTAAACTGATACAGTATCGCAAATACTCTTCCGAAATGATTCCAAAGAAATATGTGTCTTTGGCAAGCTGTATTGACTGCATAATTTGAGTAGACAAATATCACCACTGCCATGATATTGGTGACCAATCAAATTACTTAAAATGGACTATTCCAAACATGGCATGAACTGTACATAAAAAGAACTTCGGCACTAACTAAAATATGGGTTAAAAGTAAGACTACCGCACTATTTCTTTAATTAGTATCTATATTCACAGCTAAACTGGCCACATATGTGGATGAGATTGAAGAAATGGGGCTTATGGTATTTGCGACCAGTGGAGATCAAGCTCAGACTATGCATTTGCACAGTCTGATCATGATCTTCACTGTTGTCCATTCCATCAATGAAACACCCGTCATGCTTCTAACAAGCGATATAGATCATTGTCAGGCTACACGAGTGCGCCATTTGATCAGGAGTTACACTGGTCACAAATCCCATAAGCCCCATTAGATTATGGACGGTTTATATAATTGCAGGGTTATTGTTAGACTATGGCCGGTTTATATGATTGCAGTGTTATTGTAGACTATGGCCGGTTTATATGATTGCAGTGTTATTGTTAGACTATGGCCAGTTTACATGATTGCAGTCTTATTTTTAGACTATGGCCTGTTTATATGATTGCAGTGTTCTTGTTAGACTATGCCAGTTTATATGATTGCAGTCTTATTGTTAGACTATGGCCGGTTTATATGATTACAGTGTTATTATTAGACTATGGCCGGTTTATATGATTGCAGTCTTATTGTTAGACTATGGCCGGTTTATATGATTACAGTGTTATTATTAGACTATGGCCGGTTTATATGATTGCAGTGTTATTGTTAGACTATGCCAGTTTATATGATTGCAGTGTTATTGTTAGACTGGCTGGTTTATATGATTGCAGTGTTATTGTAGACTATGGCCGGTTTATATGATTGCAGTGTTGTTGTTAGACTATGCCAGTTTATATGATTGCAGTGTTATTGTTAGACTGGCCGGTTTATATCATTGCAGTGTTATTGTAGACTATGGCCAGTTTATATGATTGCAGTGTTATTGTTAGACTATGGCCAGTTTATATGATTACAGTGTTATTATTAGACTATGGCCGGTTTATATGATTGCAGTGTTATTGTTAGACTATGCCAGTTTATATGATTACAGTGTTATTGTTAGACTATGCCAGTTTATATGATTGCAGTGTTATTGTTAGACTATGGCCAGTTTACATGATTGCAGTATTATTGTTAGACTATGGCCTGTTTATATGATTGCAGTGTTATTGTTAGACTATGCCAGTTTATATGATTGCAGTGTTATTGTTAGACTATGGCCAGTTTACATGATTGCAGTATTATTGTTAGACTATGGCCTGTTTATATGATTGCAGTGTTATTGTTAGACTATGCCAGTTTATATGATTGCAGTGTTATTGTTAGACTGGCTGGTTTATATGATTGCAGTGTTATTGTTAAACTATGGCCAGTTTATATGATTGCAGTGTTATTGTTAGACTATGGCCAGTTTACATGATTGCAGTCTTATTTTTAGCGCACCTGAGCGAAGCTCATGTGAGCTATTGTTACCGCAATGTGTCCTTCGTCGTCGTCGTCCATGAACATTTTCAAACGTCTTCTCCTCGGTAACCATTGGGCCTATAGTCACCAAACTTCATGGTCATGGTCCTTAGGTAGGGGGATTACAAAATTGTTAAAATGACGTCATTACGTAATCCAAGATGGCCGCCATCTAAAAATAGCACAAATTCTTCAAAAATCTTCTTCTCAAGAACCGCCAACCGGATTTCGACAAAACTTTGTAGGAATGATCGATGTACAATGCTCTTTCATTACAGGGTTGGCAATTTCCCGGGAAATAAGAGTATTTCCCAGGACGGCGGGAAATACTTACCGGGAAATACTTACCGGGATATACTGGGAAATACCGGGAAATATGAATCTTGGTGATCTTTTTAATTCCAAAATGTCAAGATGAGTCTCTATATTCCCCTATATCTACTATGGTTTATATCTGTGTAGACTGATAAGCCTACAGGTGAAACATTCTGCAATAAAAAAAGAAATAATAAGTTTATTTAGAGAAAAAAAACATTATTTTCTAGACAATTTTCTTCCCTCTATACAAGTCTATGTAGTATTTGCCAACTGTCTATTTTATTGTATATGAGAACACCCCTCATTACTATAGTAACCTGCCACTAATAAAAGCTGCTTTTGGAATTTTGAGAAAAGCCCTGTTGATAACAGGGATAATCCATGTACAGTGTAAGTGTAATTGTTTTACAACTTGACATGACCATATACAGACCACCTGGGTTCTTATTATACAGTATGACACAAAAGGTGTGAGAGAAGGCTGACAATTAACAGCCTGTTGTCATAGTCTGATATGGTTTATTAAAGTATATTAAAGTCTCATCAATGTACATGCAAATAAGTAGACATTAGTAGGCATTTGGCTAATTTTAACGATTTTAGGTACTGTATCTCATACGTACCATCGTGGCCCATAGTCTTCACGTTAAATAAATGTCATAATAATAATGCAAATAAGTAATACAAAGCATAAAACAACAGTACATTGTCAGTCATATAAGACTTGTAAGAGACTATGTGTATGCTAAGATCATTTATTCTCATTTCTTGATACCGAATATTAGTGTGGGAGAAGGTTGACAATTAACAGCCTGTTGTCAAAACATAGTCTGATCATGATGACGTTATCCTTGTGAATTGTATCTAGCAGACATTCAGATGCTTCCATAAAAATGAACAAGTAATTTATAAAAAACTAATACAACCAAAATATAAATGTCATGGTTGTCAAATATTCCACCTGATGAGTACCCCTAGTTGGGAATGAAACAGATCTATACATTGTAATTAACCCCTATATCTAATTATTAAGTTGTTGACTGTTTAATTAACTATTACTGAGCTTAAAACTTAATTTAAATAACTCTAATTATCAAATAAGAACATGAAAATTCATATTTCCCGGTATTTCCCGGTATTTCCCACTTTGGGGAGTATTTCCCGGGACGGGAAATACCGGTATTTCCCGCCGGGAATTCCCGCCCCTGGTATTTCCCGGCCAACCCTGTAGACTTTCAAAGTTGTTAAAATGGTGACCCCAGGGTCAAAAATGGGCGTGGCCCTTAGGGTCAAATTGGGGTGAAATTTTATTTTTGACCGAATATGGTCATATTATATATCAAATCACTGCAGTGTTATGTTAGGACTTTATGCGTTATATTGATGGCAGTTGTAGTTGGTTTATATTATTTGCGTGATATTATGGATGCAGTGTTATTGTATATTATGGCCGTATATGATTTGCAGTGTTATTGATAGGACTACTTTGCCGGTTTAGTTATGATTGCAGTGTATGGATAGCCAGGGGTTTATATGATTGCAGTGTTATGGGTTTATATATTGCGTATTTTTATTGGATTTTAGCAGTTTGTATTGATAGGACTATTGCGGTTTACATAATTGCAATGTTATTGTTAGACTATGGCTGGTTTATATGATTGCAGTGTTATTGATAGACTATGGCTGGTTTATATGATTGCAGTGTTATTGATAGACTATGGCCGGTTTATATGATTGCAGTGTTATTGGTAGATTATGGCTTATTTATATGATTACAGTGTTATTGTTGAGCTCGTGCAGCTGTAGGAAGCATCCAGGCGACTGTGATCACGTTCCGTCGGCCAAGATCAACACGGCATTCCTCACCATCAACACGTCACAAATATCAAAGAACGTCACGCTGCACGGCATCTCTGCAGAATGTCACACAGTACGTATTGTGAACAGTGATAGTGGATACCTTGTAGAGAACTATGTTGAAATATGTGGCTGTGACTGACAAGATGGGGCTTATGGGTTTTGCGACCAGTGTAGATCCAGATCAGCCTGTGCATTTGCACAGGCTGATCAGAATCTGCACTGTTCGCCGTTTGTCAATCTATGAAACACTGGCCATGCTTCTAACAAGCAATACAGATCATTAGCAGGCTACATGTGTATGCTATTTGATCAGGAGCTACATTGGTCACAATTTCCATAAGCTCCATTGTTCCAGTCCCAGCCACATGTTTAAGTATTTCATCACAGCAACGGTGATAGTGGATAGTGGATATAGTTAACCATTACATGCAGAATACACCTTTACGGGTATGAATTTACATAGTGATCACAATGACGTCCGGGTGTCCGTCCGTGTGTGTGTCCGTCCGTCCGTCCGAAATATGCTTCACATACCTGCTATCTCTGTAACCATAAGTCAGATTTACTTGAAACTTCATATACTTATTATTTACCGACCATCTAGTTATACAACGAGTTGTGAGGGGGTATACTGGAGTCAGGTTGTCCGTCCGTCAAATACATTACAAAACTTAACATCAGAGAAATATGTAATAACTTCTATTTGTTTCATCTAAAATGCTTAATATTTCACATATGCATTCCTGTAAGGCTCTACTACCATGTTGTGCCAAATCCACGACCGTCCAACCGCCGCTGATCCCAAGGTCAAGGTCAAATACTTAGTCTCTTTACAAAACTTTACATCAGAGAAACTTGTTATAACTTCTATTTCCTTCATCGAAAATGCTTAATATTTCACATATGCATTCCTGTAAGGCTCTACTACCATGTTGTGCCAAATCCACGACCGTCCAACCGCCGCTGATCCCAAGGTCAAGGTCAAATACTTAGTCTCTTTACAAAACTTTACATCAGAGAAACTTGTTATAACTTCTATTTCCTTCATCGAAAATGCTTAATATTTCACCCATGCATTCCTGTAAGGCTCTATGATCATGCTGTGACAAATACATAACCGTCCAACCCCCGCTGAGCCCTAGGTCAAGGTCACAGGCCTACATACAAAAAATCTACATATTTAGTTTTAGGTGTACCTGGGCCCACGCGGGGGCTATTCTGACAAATCTATAGTCTGTTTCACAAAAGCTGCCCAAATCAATATTTGACCAAATTTCACGAAATAAAAAGAAGGCTCATTCTTAAATTTTCCTTTAATTTAATATTATCGAAAAAAATATTGTTTTTGAATTGTTTATATGCCCGCAAAATTTGGGCAGCTTTCGCGAAACAGACTATAGTTTAATTAGCTCTTGTGTACGCGCATTCATGTCGCACATGAAACTTCCACCAGCTACTGAACTGCTACGGCACACAAGATATTACTTCATGGATTGACAGGATGTTTTTGACGGCAATGCGCAAAAACAGTAAAAATAGCTACTGCAAGGGTATAGCAGGGATTCCACTGGTGATCGCCACTTTCGCAATTGGCGATAAAAATAAACAATTGGTAATTTTTTTATTTTTTTTGAAGTGGCGATTTTTTTATTTTCCCCAGGTGGAATCCCTGGTATAGATAGTATATACAGTGGAATTGATGTAAGGTATAATAAATATAATTATATTTTATTTAATTTTTACACAGTGTGCAGTATGTCAGTGCACCTGTGGGCAGTTTCACAAATTTCGTACAATTAAAATGTTCGTAAGTGCAAAATTATGATTTCGCATTAACAACTGCTTTCTTGTAAACAATTACTGGATTTACATTTATTGATGCAGCCTATGTTCAATAAATGTAAATCCATCAATTGAAATTTCCAGATGATCCAAAATTTGTAGGTACAAACACTTTAGTCCTTTTTATACCGCCAGTCTCGATAGATTGGGTGGAAGGTGGCGTATGCCATAGGTAATTTAACAATTGGGGTTCATCTTACCAGAATTCTGACTGGAGACCTGGTTTGACCCTCACATACGTCTTTGGCATTTTGTATGTGACAGTTGAATCTGGTTATATCCCTTATGTGAATATTACGATTATTTGTAATCCTATTTTAGGGGAAGGGGCCAAGTGACTTTCGTGTGGTATGGACCTGGCATCAGGTCAGGTTATTCTAATTTCAGGCCTGAATATATTTTTTCTCGATGTACATATTCCGTTCTGATTTTAGGATTTTCCCCCCAATGCAGCAGGTTAAAATGGGATCGAACCCGTCTACCTGGCCTTACATGACCTTAGCTGTTGATAGGCCGTTAAACACCAATAAACAAACAAACAAACAAACAAACAGTCTTGAGGCATATAGTGGATATAAGAATACGAGGGTTGATCAATTAGTAGTGTCACTCAGAGCTCCAGATAAGCTGTGTATTTGCTTAAATACCCAATTGAAATCAGAAGTAACGAGTATCAAAAAGCAATACAGAAATTCTGGTACCTTTTTCATGCTGCAGAAAACAATATACATGTACAGACCACAAATATAGCATATTTTTCTTATTTTCCATGAAAACAAATCTTGGTATTTCATTAGAATTGTCTCCAAGGAGACAATTCTAATGAAATGCCAGGACATGTTTTCATTTCGAAGCAAACTATTCAATAATTCCTTATCTGGAGCCCTGGTCACTTGAAAATTACATGTATAGTGGAACCTCTCTAAACGGGACAAGAATAAACATGTGAACGTAATTTTGATGGCTTTCTTGGTCATTTATCTCGGGTTATAATGCCTGTTCATGATCGCATAGCACACAACAATGGCTCGGAATAATCAAATACCTGATTTACAGTGAAACCTCGTTACACCGGGCACCTGGGGACCTCCCATGGTGTCCCGTTTAGCGAAGTTCCACTGTAGCTTTATAAATAATCATCTAAATTCGATGACGTTTTGCACATACATGCATTAATGTTATTCATATTGACTTAACGTTTATAATGCCATCATCATTAATGTCGTCGTGTCTGGCACAGCGGTCAGATGCACTGTAGAAAACAAAAGGGTGCATATTAAAATTGAAAAAATAAGAGAGAAAATAACGACATAAATACACCATATTTTGCAAGATCTTTGTTGGGAGGCTACATTATCTCATCAGTCAGTTAGCAGTATATGTTTTTACCACTCATTTGAACCGTCTCGCCGAGACGGTTCATATGAGTGGTAACAATATTTATTACACTCTTGCAAATTATTATACCCCCCGCAACGAGTTGTGGGGGGGTATACTGAAGTCAGGTTGTCCGTCCGTCCGTGCGTCCGTAAACTTAACATCAGAGAAATATTGTTATAACTTCTATTTCCTTCATCTAAAATGCTTAATATTTCACATGCATTCCTGTTAAGCATTCCTGTAAGGCTCTACTACCATGCTGTGCCAAATCCACAACCGTCCAACCCCCGCTGATCCCAAGGTCAAGGTTAAATACTTAGTACAAAACTTAACATCAGAGAAATATTGTTATAACTTCTATTTCCTTCATCTAAAATGCTTAATATTTCACACATGCATTCCTGTAAGGCTCTACTACCATGCTGTGCCAAATCCACGACCGTCCAACCCCCGCTGATCCCATGGTCAAGGTCAAATACTTAGTCTTTACAAAACTTAACATCAGAGAAATATTGTTATAACTTCTATTTCCTTCATCTAAAATGCTTAATATTTTACACATGCATTCCTGTAAGGCTCTACTACCATGCTGTGCCCAAACCACGACCGTCCAACCCCCGTTGATCCCATGGTCAAGGTCAAATACTTAGTCTCTTTACAAAACTTAACATCAGAGAAATATTGTATAACTTCTGTTTCCTTCATATAAAATGCTTGATAATTCACACATGCATTCCTGTAAGGCTCTACTACCATGCTGTGCCAAATCCATGACCGTCCAACCCGCGCTGATCCCATGGTCAAGGTCAAATACTTAGTCTCTTTACAAAACTTAACATCAGAGAAATATTGTTATAACTTCTATTTCCTTCATCTAAAATGCTTAATATTTCACACATGCATTCCTGTAAGGCTCTACTACCATGCTGTGCCAAATCCACGACCGTCCAACCCTCGCTGATCCCAAGGTCAAGGTCAAATACATGGTCTCTTTACAAAACTTAACATCAGAGAAATATGTTATAAGTTCATCTAAAATTCTTAATATTTCATGCATGCATTCCTCTAAGGCTCTACTATCATGGTGTGACATATCCCCACTGATCCCAAGGTCAAGATCACATACTTAGTCTCTTTACAAAACTTAACATCAGAGAAATTGGTTATAACTGCTATTTCCTTGCTCGGATCTGCTTCACATTCACGTTCATGCCGCCCCCGCTAAGCCCAGAGTCAAGGTCACAAGCCCACACACTTGGAAAATTTTACATATTTAGGGGTACCTGGGCCCACGAGGGGGGTATTCCGTAAGCCTCGCTTACTGACCAATCTAGTTTGCACGGGTTTCGCTGTGAGAGAAAACCTGTAATCAACTCCTTACAAATAATTCACCATGAAGAGAACACCCTTAATTGCGCGCCTGTTTGCGCTACCATGCAAAATGTTTAATTTTTATTACAGTCAAAATAAAGTTATTTGAAAATTTGGAAAGGGTCTCGACTAATCTAGAATGTTAATGTTCCAAACATGCACTCAAATACATCTGGTTCATAGAAACAGCTCCGTAATTTCAACAAAGTTTACATGACGTCACATTTGAACAGGGATTCCGCTGGCGATCGCCACTTTCGCAATTGGCGATAAAAATAAACAATTGGCGATAAAAAATTACAATTTTCGGGAAAAAAACTTCTTTTTTTAAATTTTTTTTCCGAAAATTGTAATTTTTTATCGCTAAATGTTTTATTTTTTTTTGAAGTGGCGATTTTTTTTATTTTCCCCAGCGGAATCTTTGCATTTGACGTCACACAATGTAACGTCAAAACACAATTCATTGATTATAGTCTCAAAATTAGACTAAATGTTCATATGTATCTGCCGTGGAAGTGTAATAAATAGGATATTCCATCGTACATGTTTGAATTACGGAAATATTACACTTGCGTCCGTTGGCATCCGTGCAAGCAACTCGTTCGCTACGCTCACTTATTGCTAACGCTGAAGCCAACACACACTCGTGTATTATTTATTTCCTGCTATTCAAAATGTACGATGGAATATCCTCTATATACATGTACTTGGCCCTCGTTTCCATGCCAGACGGGAGATTACCAAATATGAGAACGGCCCATTTCAATTACGTACCTGTACACAAATAATGTTGAAACATTGAATGAATTAAGGACCCGTTCTATACCTGATCATCGTTTGATGCAAATATAATTGCTTCGTAAATGTGATTGAATATATGTATAACATATAATTATGTGAAAATTGTTCTCGTTACTGTATCCTATACGGGCACATGGAGTAGCTAAGTTGGCCCATTTGATTTGGTTACAAAACCCATAAGACCCATTTTTCCAGTGACAGCCATATACAATACAATGTACATAGAGAATACCAGGCTAGTGTCTTTTGATATCAAGTTTATCAGGCTCGGCTCGGAAACGGTAGAAATTACTTGGCAAGCCTCGGAATTCCTACACGTTTCCTAGCCTTGCCTGATAAACTTGATATCAAAATACACTAGCCTGGTATTTTATTTATCAGGTAACGTTTTATGCTTGAAAAGGACCACGCATGATGTCGCTATCTATGAACTGAACGCAGACTTGTTTGCGTTACGTCATTACACCGACGTCATTCGGTAACGTCACGTGACGTTATCCAACCAATGGAACGTGTTTTCACTTCGTTGTAACCCGTATGTTTGTATCAGGCCAATGCCTGTTACAACAATATGTTATCAGTCAGTACGTATTCAGTCAGTACAGGGTAGGTTACCTGATAAATGTATGTTTCAGTGCCGCATGGTGCTGATCGTGAAGATTCGAGAACCGAACAACTGTACAGTGTTGGTGGACACACGCTGGCCCATGCGGCTCAAGGTGGTGGCCGAAGTCTCTCCACCGTCTAGCTGTCGGTCAGTTTCCCAGTAACACTGTCTGTCACCCAATGTGAAACACTCACTGAAGTAAACTACTGTCTGTTTCACGAAAGCTGCCCAAATTTTTCGGCCATATAAACAATTAAAAAACCATATTGTTTTCGATAATATTAAATTAAAGGAAAATTTAAGAATGAGCCTTCTTTTTATTTCGTGAAATTCGGTCAAATATTGATTTTATTACGAAAAATTGATTTGTCTGGGAATTTAACATGGGGGGAAAAGAGGTAAGGAAGTGTGGAAGGAGTCAAAAAACGAAAAAATTTGGAAATTGACTCCGAAACCTGACTAGATAGCTTGGATATGATCTAACTAAGAAAACAAAAGTTAAATTTTAAAAATCGGTCCAGTATTTCTAAAATTCAAAAAAATTTCCCCATGTTAAATCCCCATAGACATCTTCACGGAGTGAAGATGTCTATGGGGATTTAACATGGGGAAATTGTTTTTTCGCAATAAAATCAATAGTTGACCAAATTTCACGAAATAAAAAGAAGGCTCATTCTTAATTTTTCCTTTAATTTAATATTATCAAAAGAAATCTTGTTTTTGAATTGTTTATATAGCCGTAAAATTTGGGCAGCTTTCGTGAAACAGACAGTAGTGCATTGATCGTGATAAAATGTCAAAGTCGCTTTACTTTGAAATGTACCTTAAAGATACATACCCACTCAGTAGGCACAACATGATTTTATATCAGACATAAATTTCCACAAAGATATCAGGGGTGATAACTGTGTTTCCTTAAAATGTTAATGGACATTACTATTTGTTCTCTGTATTTATATTTTGAAGTGCAATGATCATACATTATAATCTGTCAAAACTATTATTTTTTCATGTGACACATTTAATTCATATAAATAATTAAAATGTATCATGCCTCATTTGCATATGAAAATAGCCTGATACCACCGCAAGTCACTATCAGTACAATAAATATTACTAAATTATTACGGACGGGTGGCGGGCAGTAGTATATAGGGAGTCAAAATGATACCACCTAACGTTGGTATCATTTCTCCACCCTATATACTACTCCACCACCCCCCGAAAAATCAAAAATTGGTTAACGAGGAAATTGTCTCCCACCAACCACGAAAAATCTAAAATTGGTGTCATAAATACATCATGTTGTTTTCACGTCCAATTGAACAGATAAATTTAATAGGTTATAATAAAATATTATAACAAAATGAATAATAAAATACACAACGAATTGGACGTTTGTAATGACTTGGATGAAGCATTTTACGCTGTTGTTTCTACAGTATTAAAACACGGTAAAATGACAATACTATGTGGTATCGAATACATGAAATATCAGCGTAATTTATTACGCTGCGATAAAAACGTTGCATTTACAATATTAAAACCGGCAATTATGTCGCCGGTATAAGTATCAAATTTATGTAATGAAGCGACTAAATAGGATCGGAGAAACACTACCGAAACATTATCAAACTAATTTTATAAAACAGTTTAAAAATCAAAGATTCGTTTGACGGATATGCGTTTTCTACGATATCACTTTTAACGAAGAAATTGGAAAATTATTAGAAGAAATTGAAAATTATTGAACAGAAAAAAAAAACTATTAGAGAAAATGGATAATACAATACAATTGGAATTGAAAGTTTTTTAATAACTGTGTTGAAGAAATTTATGAAGAATACGGGGGTTATAATCCTATATATAAATTCTATAAAATGAGAACACTAGGCGATATCGAATACATGAAATACCAGCGTAATTTATTACGCTCCGATAAAAACGTTGCATTTACAATATTATACCGGCAATTATGTCAACTATACAATAGGCAAATACAAACATTAAGACGGATAATGCGTATCGGATATGAAATTAAGGTGTATTATATAAAATTGTTAAAACCCAACGATTCGTTTACGAATATACATTTCTACGATATCGCTTATTAATAATTTGTAAAAAAAAATAACAAAAGCCTCCACTCGTGCACAACACCCCCAGCGACTGGGCAGATTTCTAGCCGGCACCCAGCCACGGGGGTGTTGGGACCTTTCTTAAGCCCACACATCTGTTGGCTCACAGTCTGGTTTTACGGGTCGCCTTGAACCCCATTGCCAATTCCTCTAATTAAGAGAAACCAGCAAAGTAAGGAGAGCCTATGTGTGAATTTGGTTCCGAAATTGCAAAGCTCTTAGGCAGAAATCTGTTAGGCCGGCACCTTTGAGCTACACAATTACATCTCCAAATACACACATATGGATAGACTGCTACCATTAAACAGACGAGACGGACGTCATACCGGATCAACAACATAGCACACACGAGATGAGACCAATTGTTGTAAGGTCAACAAACATATATATACTCATCAGTTTCCTATACAACATACAAATGGTGTGCATATTATAATTATTTATTAATACCTATTGGCCAAAGAAAACATGTGATGGTTCGTTATTTTGTTAATTTTATAATTAATTTTATATTTTTTTTTTAATAATTTAAAGCTGAACACCCCCTATTATTACATAGTAATTAATTTATGTTGTAACGACAATGTTTCAATTACACGGGTTATGGCCCATGCGTAAATTGATAGCCGAGGTAAACAGAGCCAAGCTGAACACCCCCTATTATTACATAGTAATTAATTTATGTTGTAACGACAATGTTTCAATTACACGGGTTATGGCCCATGCGTAAATTGATAGCCGAGGTAAACAGAGCCGAGTGTATAAATTACACGGGTTATGGCCCATACGTAAATTGATAACCAAGGTAAACAGAGCTGAGTGTATCAATTACACAGACGGTGTGTACAGTGTAATCCTCGACTGAATTTGTAATTCTCAGTGAAAAACACATGTTGTATAGGTATGTAAATTTGTTTACTGCACCAATATAATTTTGAAAAAATTAGGAAAATTATAAAATTAAGAATTATTTTTTTTTTTTTTTTTTTTTTTTTTTTTAAATTATTATTATTTTTTTTAATTATTTTTTTTAATTATTATTTTATAATGGTGCTGTAACATTTCCTCCGACTTTATTTCCAAGTTTTACCCTAAATTTATCCCAATCAGTACACTCAATTTTGGGCATGGTGGCGCGCGCCTTGATCCTTATATATCATTTTTTAATTCTTCATATCTCCCCATTTCTTCCACCACGGATTCAAACTCTAAATTTGATATTTTCTTATCGGCCAACGCTTTGGACACCATAACGTCGATGCTATTTTTCTTAGACCTAGCGAGAACGGATATTCTATCATGTTTTCTACTTTTTTTCTCGAGTTTTCCACCCACCGCCCTAATTACCATACAAGTGTTCCAGATAAAACGGTAATTCCACTCAAAACCCTGCAAGTGGAACCATTACAATTGTAGATAGCGTTGCAGCAGTCCCCGCCCCACACAACACAGAAACACTTGCCAGAACCGTACTAGATGCTTCAGCTATGTTTGCCGCGCGCTTATATTTGTTAGCGTGTCTTTTCTATTTGCACATTCTCTAACTAAAATATCCTGCATAGCGACGATATTATTCAACCTAAAATCTGAACTTCTTTCGTTAATTGGATATAGTGTTGGTGGAGTGGTATTGACAATTGGATACAGTGTTGGTGGAGTGGTATTGAGAGTTGGATATGGTGATTCGTTCATAGTTAAATTTATTTCAATATATTAGTATTTACACAATAAGTTCAATTAACAATGAGACAATAGTGGAAGAACTCTCTGAGTCACCGATTTTCGTAACAAAGTTAATAACACTACCTTTGGAAAGTCTAATTCGATCATTACCGCGAACGAAACAATCGTCGAACTATCTCCAGAGATTTTAGTGACTCCAACCCCCCGTTCTTCCCCATCTACTACAATATTTATCGCGACCGCGCCCACAGGTTTACCAATTAGCATTAACCGAGCAGACCGCCATTCGGACAACTTCACCTACAGCTGTCATAGTGTATCCCCCATATATATTACTCGCTTTGGCACCGAACGAATATTCATAGTGCCCCACAACCAATGGGCCCCGCTTCTCAGCCCAAACTGTTATGACACGTTTTGGTGTTTTCACATTGTTTTCACTATTCCGGCAAGCGCCCTGTTTGCGTTATATGCCTCAGTACGAATCTCATAAGAGGCCTCCTCAAGAGCTTTGGTCGCGGCTATACGATCATGTTTCAGTTTATCGGTTATCTTTTCGTCTAGTTCGGTAAGTGCCGCTTCTCTGTTGAGAGAGTCCTCTAAGCGCAACGCATCATAAGCCTCCGTAATGGTCGCCTGGTGGCCTTCTAAGGCTTTATCAATACCCGACCGGGCCTCTTTTTGAAATTCGGTTATTTTTTCATCTAGTTCAGTAAGTGTCGCTTCTCTGTTGATAGAGTCCTCTAAGAGCAACACCCTATAAGCCTCCGTAATATCCGCCTGGTGGTCTTCTAAAGCTTTCTCAATACCCGTTCGGGTCTCTTTTTTAAATTCGGTTATTTTTTCGTATAGGTCAGTAAGTGCCGCTTCTCTGTTGAGAGAGTCCTCTGAGCGTAACGCCCCATAAGCCTCCGCAATGGCCTCTTTGTGGTCTTCTCGGACCCCCTCAACCCCCGACCTGGTCTCTTTCAGAAATTCGGCTATTTTTCCATCTAGTTCGGTAAGTGTCGCTTCTTTGCTGTGAGAGTTCTCTAAGCGCAACGCATCATAAGCCTCCGCAATGGCCTCTGCAAGGTTCGACTGGTGGTCTTCTCGGACTTTATCAATACCCGACCGGGTCTCTTTCGAAATTTGGTTATTTTTTTATCTAGTTCAGTAAGTGCCGCTTCTCTGATGAGAGAGTCCTCTGAGCGCAACACCTTATTAAGCCGTTCGTAAGGTCCGCCTGGTGGTCTTCTCGTGCTTTCTCAATACCCGACGTGGCCTCATTTCGAAAATCGATTATTTTCCCGTCTAATTCAGCAAGTGTAGCTTCTTTACTGAGAGAGTCTTCTAAGCGCAACACCCCATAAACCTCCGTAATGTCAGCCTGGCGGTCTTCTCGGGCTTTATCAATCCCCAACCGGGCCTCTTTTCTAAATTTGGTTATTTTTTTACCTAGTTCGTTTAGTTCCGTATGCGTTTCTTCACGACTTTGTGTATTCACAGCCAGGGCATATTCTCTAAGTTGTGATAGTAGATCTTGTGAATCTCGTCCGTCCCGGCCCTCGATATAGTTCTATTGATCAAGGCCTTTGTTTTTTGGGTAGTTAAAAAGTCGCCCTCTGTCGGGATGAATCCCCCTTCTGCAGGTTCCAAATTATTTGAATTTGTCACCCAATCGGAAGAACTACCTGGTCCGTATATGCTCATAAATGTTGATAATATATTATTAAGAACATGCGTTTAATTCTAAATAATTAATTTGAAATTTCTAGGACGACCGAAATCGGGTAATCGTTATTCAACTCTCGCCCTTTATCATCAAGAATATAAATCTTCAACTCGTGGATGTGTCCCGATTCCAAAACTTTCATCTCTGGGTGTGGGAAGTCTAAGGTTACAGTCTCGCCATAGAAACAATCGCTGGCGGGCACAGTTTTCAGTAATGTGCTGGGGGATCCGTCTATCGTGTTGTACGATGTGTTAACCCGATCCAGGTGTACCCTGAGAGTTTTCGTGAAGGCGAAGTTTACTGGGGTATCGCCGTGGTAATAACCTACGGGGAAGACAAAGTGCAACGGGAACTCTCGCCCTTCATCCTCGTTGTAAGGGGGTGCAAATTTAAATCCTAACATTGAGGCCAACCCCGGAGTGATCTTTATTTTTTTATCAACGGACAATGTCGCAATCCCCGTGGCTTTTGAGACTGTGAGAGTGACATTATCAGGCATATTCCTTGCGATTAAAGCTTGGACATCTCTGACACCCCAAAGGCCGGGAGGTAATACGACAGCTGATTCCCGAAAGCGTCTCTCTACTTCTGCAGGACTATCGGCGGTCTCTAGATCTACACCATCTACGGAAAAGATAACCTCTGGCCGTTCTATTGAGTTGATCTCCTTATACAGTTCAATGTTTTTCCATCCAACCGTGAAGGTGATTGATCTAAGGCCTACCCGGCGTTTTCCGCAGCAGTTGTCAATTAATTTTTGAAGTTCACAACTCCCTTTTTGAACATTAGTTATAGTAGCATAGTAGCAAACATAATAATATCTTTCAATGGATACCAAAGCATTTAGCTTTAACTCTAATGTAAAGTACGCGATCGGAGGTAAATACACACAAAAAGACGTTGTTAACCCCCTTGTACACCCAACCGTAACGGTTAGACCGGACAGTGGCTTTGCCACCAACTTCCCTAACATCTTTGAACAATATAGGCTGCCCGAGATTACTACGATGGAGGTGGTAAACGGGTGGAAAGCAACACCGATGCAGTTTTGGCAGAACCAAATAAATTTCGCTGTATGGTGCGCAACAGCCGGGTGTGGAGTTTCACATAAAGACCATCTGACATCCAAGAATGTCATGCTCCGAAGTGTCTACAACTTTCACATGTATTATACTATTAGGAGGATTCTCAAAGAACTAGGTATTTCACTACCTCAAGACGACGCCTGGGATCCCATTTCCAACGCATACGACCGTATGGTGTTTGAAAGACTGTGTAACGAATTTAACGTTTCAAAAGACGCGGACTGGAGACAGAAAGCATTTCCTACCAGCACCGGCCTCGGGGACGTTCTCATTCACGGCCAGCCCGGGAATTGGACGCAGACTGATTTTAGACACGATCACTCGGTGACCACATCGTCAGTCGGAACGCCGGGAATTTTGACCCCGCGACTATGACTTTCGGGCCGGAAGTGTCTGGAGGTCGGCACTGTGGCGTGTTTTCCCTTGTAAAATGTTACCTCCGAAACGGGCTCACTCGATTACATACAGCAGGCTGCTGAGGTTCAGGACGCGTGGGGTACATTTATGTTAGATAATAAGGGTATAGGGTTCACGCAGGCCGGTTACTCGCGTCAACGACTCCATTCGCACGTACGTCTGGCCATCCTCGGCGCACAGAAGCAAACTCGTAGTTCTATACTGGGCACGGGAACGGCGTTTGATGCACAAAAACAATTCTTGGCACTTGTAGAGGACGCCATCTCAGCTAGGGTGGACCTGGAGAAGGCGATCCAGAATTATCAAGACGTTTTACAGAATGCCAGCACCCCAGTAGACTATGTATTTGGAATAGGTCTTTATATGGCGCCGAGCAATATGATACTACGAGACGACCCGGTTGACGGTTACAATAATCATATCGTAATCGCCACCGCCAATCAAAAAATAGGCCACAACGGTAACGTGAACACGGATATCATCAAGCGCACCCCCAACAGTGGAACCGATTGGATACAAAATGGATACACCTCCCCCAATTCGTAAATCGAACCAAGTACCCCCAATTCGTAAATTGGATGAACCATCGAACAATCCATCAACAGACCAATCGCGATTGGAGAAACACCAATCAATTACAAATTGGGTGAAATTGGAAGCACAACACACGAGGAGGAGAAATTAGCGCTCGTCGTCGCCCTCGTGGCGATCGGATTATTTACGCTTTGGTTGTAGGAACTCTCTGACAGAGAATAATAGGAGACCGGCGATTGCCACGATTAAAGCCCAAGTATTATTGGCTAGCCATCCGACCGTTTTTGATAATATAGATAGCAAGTAAGAAACGATACTTCCGATCAGTCCAGGTAGTGCGGCAGCCAACTTTCCTGCTAATTTAGCCAGGAGATTGGCGAGGGCTTTTAGTTGTTTTTTTATCCATTCTTTTACCCCACCGGATGGTGCTGGTGCTGGAGCTGGAGCTGGTGCTGGTGCTGGAGCGGGTGATGGAGCTGGTGCTGAACCACCTGTGATAGATAGAACTAGAGACGATATAGATAGAATTAGGGTCGATATAATCATGCTGAAAGCCGCGATGACGGTTATTATCGTGACGCCCTTCTCTCTGAACAGAGTGCGAATACGCGCACCGAGTGTAGTGTCCTCGTGCAGGACCCTCGAGATTGTTTCGCGGCTACGACTTAATTGACCGGAAAGCGTCTCACGGTTAGTTGAGGCAGCCTCCAATCGAGCTTCTCTTTCGTCCCGCAACGACCGCAGGAGTTTGTTGATCCGCTCGGTAGATTCTCTATCGCCCCGTGCTTGCTTTATTTTTTTTTCTTCTAGAGCGATATGTTTGTCCAGCGCTGAGAGTTTGGAGAGGTTATTGACTAGTTCGCCCCGAGTTGTTTGCAGAACCTTATCGAGTCCCCGGAGTTCGCGAAGAGGTAACGGTGGGTCAAACTTCGTGCCGTTTATTTCGTTGACCTGTGGTTTCAATCGTGTTAATAACGTCGGTGGTTACGCGAGGGATCTCGCTGAGCTCGATCGTTTTCCTATAGTGGCGGCCGTCTTCTCCAGCGTTTCGTCGGTAGACTGTAGGGTTTTTACCATTTTTGTAGGCAGCTGCGCCTGAATGTCGTCGAGCACTCCGAGAGCACGAGCGAGTAGTGCTCCATATCGCTTCAATGAAGAGGGTTTGAGGAACTTGTTTGGGTTGTTCTTGTACGTCAGCAACATCCAGGTATTGCCCCATTTATTTAACCCACAGGTCTCCTCTTTTAGTGCTGCGAAACTCCAACGTGGCGGAGATGCCGCGTTTAGACACTATACGCTCCCACCGTTTCACCAGAGTTTCCGTTTCCTTGGTAGACGCCAGCTCATTCTTGGAGATCCCCTCAGGAATCTTGGCACCACCCGCCCATGCCGGAGTTTTTTGATTTGGCCTCCCACGTTTCGAAATGTGTACTCGCATCGGGCGGGTACTCTATGAAGGACGTTTCATCCTCATTATCAGCGTCCAAGTCCTCTCCGCGGCTAAATGGATAGGTATCATCAACATAATCATCATCATTGAGGTAGTCATCAACGTCCACGCCCTCTCCGCGGCTATATGGATAGAGATCATCAACATAATCATCATCATCGAGGTAATCTTCTCGGTCGCAAATACCTAAATGCGATCGAATTCGTCCATGCCAATATCGAGACCAGCCATCTTTAATAATTATTATTATATTAAAGACAAAACAATACAGGTTTAATAGTTTCAATAAAATTAATTATGTCTTCGAGTCAATACGGTCGCAAACTCAATCCATACCGCAGACTGCGTGAGCCCCTCGGGGCAAAAGGCGTGAGACAGAGTGTCGTTATTACGAACAACCCATCGACGATCGACCAGAACCAGCAGCTCTTAGTCCGCTTCCCCAACCTCGGAGCTAACGACGTCATTGTTCCGGGTACTGTTCGCCTCGCTTTCACTATTTCGCTAACGTCGACGGACGCGGACCGAACCGTCGTTCAGAACTTGGGTCGCGCCATAGTCAAGAAGACTATGATAAAGATTTCTGGTAATGAGGTGATGTCGATCGATGACAGCGACGTCTACCATTGCTATCAGGACCTGTGGAAGACGTCACACGAGCTTGAAAACGCTGTCTATCAAGGTATTGACACCAGCAAAAATAAGAACGTAACCAAACTTAGAATCGGGGCTGCTAACAAGGCAAGATAACAACGCGAGTGACAACGCGGTCGCGGGCGCTTACGCAACCGCTTCTACATCCCGCTCGACTTTGAGTTGCTGGAGAGTCACATGCCCTACTATCAGAGCGCTTTGGCTGACCGCCTCGAATACGAACTAACGTTCAACGACTACGGCCGAGTTATCATAGCCAGCGACATGTTATCGACGTATACGATCGATAATGTTTCGCTGGAGTACGACATGGTCACGATGCCCGAACTAGCGCGATTGATCAGAACCCAGTACGCCGGGCGCGTTGCCATACTTTACGACCGAGTTCTTCGCCATCGCAAGATGCCGAAAAACAAAAGCGACACATTGTGGAATATTAACGTCAACGTACCCGCCCTTGCTCGATGAAAGGTATACTGATGTTGTTCGAGGATGCTCGGTTCGCGTTCGGTGCTAGAAAAACCAGACAGATTCTATAACCCAAAATCACGAAGGTAGAGGTGACGATCGAGGGAGTCCCCAATCAACTCTACAGCGCGGGTCTTGCGCGCACAGCAGTGGGACGAAGTAAGAAAGCAGTTTGCTGCGGCTCTAAGCGCTCTCCGGAGGTTGCAGCAGTTGCCAAAGACCTGCATCTCTCGGCCGTCTCCCTCGCGGAGTTCCTGAATACCAAATACGCGTTATGGCTAGACATGCGAGCCAGCGACGATGACCAAATACACGGTAGCGGACGCCAAGTTGAGAACGCTAGTGAGGGTGTGACGATCCAGATAACCAAAGAGGCGGACGGAGCCGGGCCATTGAACGTGTACTTATATATAATTACAGACGCACAACTCAACATCGAAGATGGTCGATACGTATCAGCGATCTACTAATTTTGATAATTCTAAAGAATTAATTAAGAAAATTAACAATCAATACCAATTCACGATTGGAGATGCTCACTCTGCCATAATATGTGGGCAGACAGGATGTGGAAAAACGGTTTTCATCCTTGACTTACTCGAGGGATCCTACCGCGATGCCTTTCGTCACTAGCGAACCACTATCATCAATGAAAACCGTTAAAAAATGGCTGTCAGATAAGGAGCAAACACGAATAATGTCCGATAAAATAGACAGACCAAATACAAAGTGGAAGTTTGTAAGATGGGTAGAGGTTTTTGTAAAGCTAATACAGGGTAGTAGGGGAATAGATTTGGGACTACAATCCAAAGAAGCAGCAGGAGGAGAACTTTTTAAGACTATCGTTTTATCTGTTCAATTGGACGTGAAAACAACATGATGTATTTATGACACCAATTTTAGATTTTTCGTGGTTGGTGGGAGACAATTTCCTCGTTAACCAATTTTTGATTTTTCGGGGGGTGGTGGAGTAGTATATAGGGTGGAGAAATGATACCAACGTTAGGTGGTATCATTTTGACTCCCTATATACTACTCGGGCTGGCGGGCGGGCGGCACAGCTTGTCCACGCAATAACTAGAGTACTACTTGACGGATTGTAACCAAATTTGGTATACATGTTTATCACGGCAAGCCGAAGAAGCCTATTGATTTTCGATAACTTATCTCCCCTTGGCGGCCATTTTTAATGTTCGCACTCTGTATCCTTGTCCACGCAATAACTCAAGTTCGACTTCACCGATCGAAACCAAATTCGGTATACATGTTTATCATGGCAAGACAAAGAAGACTATTGATTTTGAAAATGTTCCCATACTTATCTCCCCTTGGCAGCCATTTTTAATTTTCGCACTCTCAATAACTCAAGTTCTACTTGACCGATCTTAACCAAATTCGGTATACATATACATATCACGGCAAGACGAAGAAGACTATTGATTTTGACTATTGATTCCACGCAATAAGTCGAGTTCTACTTGACGGATCGTAACCAAATTTGGTTTACATGTTTATCACGTCAAGATGAGTTATCTCCCTTGTTGACTGGCCTTGCCTCGATGGGCGTATATTGTGACCTTCGTCACTCTTGTTAGAATTGGTGGAATAGTGACACAGTTATACACTTCTCCAAGGAGACAATTCTAATGAAATGCCAAGACATGTTTTCATTTCGAATAATTGCTGTCTGTTGATGTGTAAACAGTAATGTGATTGTATTTTACCCAATTAAAATTTTGAAATGCCCAATTGCTTCAGAAATGAATGAGTGACAATACTCAATTACTAATTCCTTATCTGGAGCCCTGGCTCTAGTATCAGATAACCCATTTCAGTCTAAGGATTCGATAATTTTTGTAAAAAAAACCCACTCATTATTATGCTACCACAACGATAGTTGTCGGTGGCATATAGTGTTTACACTGTCCGTCTGTCTGTTTGTCTGTCCGTCTGTCAGTAGAAAATTTTCCTTGTCCGGCGAACTACTTCTACATTTTTTGGCCGATTCTCTTCATTTCGGCATTCAGCCCTACCATCAAGTGCAGGAATGCGTAATGTAAATATTTTCCCTGTCCCACGGATACATCCAGAGTTATGCCCCTTTTTCGACTCTGACAATATTGGTTTTCCTTGGCTGGCGAACTACTTCTACTGTTTTTGGCTGATTCTCTTCATATTCGGTATTCAGCCCTACCATCAAGTACAGGAGTGCATGCCTGGCCTTAAATGATCTTAGCTGTTGATAGGCCGTTAAACCCCAACAAACAAACAAACAGGAATGTGTAACATAAAAAATGTCACTGTCCCACAGATCCATTTGTAGTTATGCCGCTTTTTGGCGGATTCTGTTCATACTCGCTATACATCCCAACCATCTAGTGTAGGAGTGTGTAACGTACACATTTTCACTGTCCCACTGATACATCCAGAGTTATGTCCCTTTTTCGACTCTGAAACTATTTTTTTTCCTTATCCGGCGAACAGCTTCTAGTTATTGGCCGATAGTTTTCATATTCGGTATACAGCCCTACCATCAAGTACAGGAGTGCATAACATAAAACTTTCACTGTCCCACAGATCCATTTCTAGTTATGCCCCTTTATCGACTCTGAAATTCTTTTTTTTCCTAGTGCGGCGAACTACTTCTATAGCTGATTCTCTTCATACTCTCTATACATCCCAAACATCAAGTGCATGAGTGCGTAACGTAAAATGTTTCGCTGTCCCACCGATCCATCCGCAGTTACAGTGCAGTCTCCGTTTTTGTTCCACCGTAGACAACACTTGCAAACTCAACGCGAACGCAACGCAACGCGAACGCAACGGTTTGCTGTAGCGTTGTATACGTTGTTTAAAACGTATAATACGGTTCGTACACGTGTAATACACATTGTCAAACCGTTTAGTTTAAAAGCTTTGTATACGTTGTTTAAACGTATAATACGGTTCGTACACGTGTAATACACATTGTCAAACCGTTTAGTTTAAAAGCGTTGTATACGTTGTTTAAACGTATAATACGGTTCGTACACGTTGTAATACACATTGTCAAACCGTTTATTTAGTTTTTAAAGCGTGTAATACGTTTAGCTTCAAGGCGTATAACACGCTTTGGCGTATACATATGTAGCGAGGTGAAAGAGTTGAAACGTGTTCAAGGCTTTACCTGGAAGCGTGTAGCTATATGAAAGCGTTGAAACGTGTACAACGGTTACACGTTTTAACGCGAATACCTGTTCGGCCCCGATCGCTTCGAGGCGTCATTGTTTCGTCCCTTTTAAAATATCGCGAATACATACCCTCAGATCGAGTTCAAAGTACATCGGCGGTGTGATTTAGCACTTCAATTGATCCCTAATCCCTGATGCCTAATGAGTCACGCTTTTAACACGACAGATGTACCTTGTCGTTTATAAAAATGTTTGCGAATTGTAGATCACGTGAGCCGGCTCATCAGGATCTGCGGCATTCCTACGTACATGTACATTTTATATACACAAAAATGACCCCTAATACAGCGTAATGTAACAGTTCCTAACTTAATATGGAATAGCCCTGGCCGATAGTCCGTGTCAGTTACTTGGGGTTAAATATTACGAACACAGATAAACACAGTGCATGGTTTCTTTATTTTAGTTTAACATCATCAGAAATGGCGAGTCTAGGAACTCTCGTATCTTTACGCTGAAGCCAGTCTATTTCAGTCACTAATCCGCTATACACCTGTCCCACGCGTGTGTTAAGAAAAGTTGATATTTAGAGAAACTGAATACACAGCGAGCTGCACACTGGTTTAACACGGATATGACCGCGGATATGTGTCATAAATTACTTGGTGGTCAAACACCGGTAAATTTACAAGGTTTATAGCGAAATAGCAGCCGACTGGCAATTTTTCTCGTCTGAGAGTTAAAAAATCGGTCCAGAACCAGAAAATTGAAAATTTTAGAAGCCCTGCAGTGAGTCTAGAAGTATATATACACACACAAAGAACGATCTGAGCATGCGCATTCTACGCGATACATGGTTGGCATACCAAAACGTGTAATGCGTTGAAACCCGTGGACACGTGTTATACGTATAACACGGTTTCATCTGTACGGTGCTGTGTACATGTACATGTAGAAGCGTGTAACCGTTCGTCAAAGAAAGCGTTAAATCGTTTAAACGGTTTACCTTAGCATTGTATACGTTTACAACCGTTGTATACGTTTACAACCGTTGTACACGGATTACACGCTTTTGAAACTCAATGCGTTGAACACGGTTTGTTCGACTTTCGCGCATGCGCAAGAGTGGGGAAACGCAACTCATGGCCGAAAACGTATTACACGTAGATGACACACGGTTTGAAACGCAACTAACGGAAATTCCACGGATACACAACGCACAACACTTTGTACACGTATAAACTCGGAACATTTTGACGGAAACGACTGTATGGCCTTTTATCGACTCTGAAAATATTTATTTTCCTTGTCCGGCGAACTACTTCTACTGTTTTTGGCCGATTTTCTTCATACTCGCTATACATCCCAACCATCAAGTGCAGGAGTGCGTAACACAATTTTTGTCGCGCCCGCTTGCGGAAAGCGCGATATAGTCGGCACTTTGGCGTACGTACGTACACGTACGTACGTACGTGTGTCTGGTTAAAGTTTTTGGTTAAGTTTTTTGGTTAAAGTTTTTCGTTATACTATATCTCTGCAACTGCTTTGCCCATTACCTTGAAACTTCATATGAGTGTTTATCATCATCCATATTTTCATTCTACCCCCCTCCCGTGCGGCCCCTGTACCCAATGTCAAGGTCAAATTACTTTGAAGTTTTTGGTTAAAGTTTTTGGTTAAGTTTTTGGTTAAAGTTTTTGGTTAAAGTTTTTTGGTTAAAGTTTTTCGTTATACTATATCTCTGCAACTGCTTTGCCCATTACCTTGAAACTTCACATGGGTGTTTATCATCATCTATATTTTCATTCTACCCCCCTCCTGTGCGGCCCCTGTGCCCATTGTCAAGGTCAAATTACTTTTAAGTTTTTGGTTAAAGTTTTTTGGTTAAAGTTTTTTGTTATACTATATCTCTGCAACTGCTTTGCCCATTACCTTGAAACTTCACATGGGTGTTTATCATCATCTATATTTTCATTCTACTCCCCTCACGTGCGGCCCCTGTGCCCAATGTCAAGGTCAAATTACTTTGAAGTTTTTGGTTAAAGTTTTTGTCGCACCCGCTTGCGGAAAGCGCGATATAGTCGGCACTTTGGCTGGCGTACGTACGTGATGGGTGTTTATCATCATCCATATTTTCATTCTACCCCCCCACCCGTGCGGCCCCTGTGCCCAATGTCAAGGTCAAATTACTTTGAAGTTGTTGGTTAAAGTTTTTGGTTAAAGTTTTTTGGTTAAAGTTTTTCGTTATACTATATCTCTGCAACTGCTACACCCATTACCTTGAAACTTCTCATGGGTGTTTATCATCATCCATAGTTTCATTCTACCCCCACACATGCGGCCCCTGTGCCCAATGTCAAGGTCAAATTACTTTGAAATTTTTGGTTAAAGTTTTTGGTTAAAGTTTTTTCATGTACTATATCTATGTACCTTGTTTGCCCATACCTTGAAACATTCACATGCCTGTTTATCATCATCCATATTTTCCCCCACCCGTGCAGCCCCTGTGGCCCAATGTCAAGGTCAAAATTACTTTGAAGTTTTTATTTGGTTAAAGTTTTTGGTTATGTTTTTTTTTCATGTACTATATCTATGCACCTACTTTGCCCCATTACCTTGAACCTTCACATGCCTGTTTATCATCATCCATATTTTCATTCTACCCCCCACCCGTGCGGCCCCTGTGCCCAATGTCAAGGTAAAATTACTTTGAAGTTTTTGGTTAAAGTTTTTGGTTAAAGTATTTTGGTTAAAGTTTTTCCTTATACTATATCTCTGTAACTGCTTCGCCCATTACCTTGAAACTTCTCATGGGTGTTTATCATCATCCATATTTTCATTCTACCCCCACCCGTGCGGCCCTTGTGCCCAATGTCAAGGTCAAATTACTTTGAAGTTGTTGCTTAAACTTTTTTCATGTACTATATCTCTGCACCTGCTTTGCCCATTACCTTGAAACTTCACATGGGTGTTTATCATCATCTATATTTTAATTCTACTCCCCTCACGTGCGGCCCCTGTGCCCAATGTCAAGGTCAAATTACTTTGAAGTTTTTGGTTAAAGTTTTTGTCGCACCCGCTTGCGGAAAGCGCGATATAGTCGGCACTTTGGCCGGCGTACGTACGTGATGGGTGTTTATCATCATCCATATTTTCATTCTACCCCCCTCCCCCACCCGTGCGGCCCCTGTGCCCAATGTCAAGGTCAAATTACTTTGAAGTTGTTGGTTAAAGTTTTTGGTTAAAGTTTTTTGGTTAAAGTTTTTCGTTATACTATATCTCTGCAACTGCTACACCCATTACCTTGAAACTTCTCATGGGTGTTTATCATCATCCATATTTTCATTCTACCCCCACACATGCGGCCCCTGTGCCCAATGTCAAGGTCAAATTACTTTGAAATTTTTGGTTAAAGTTTTTGGTTAAAGTTTTTTCATGTACTATATCTATGTACCTTGTTTGCCCATTACCTTGAACATTCACATGCCTGTTTATCATCATCCATATTTTCCCCCCACCCGTGCAGCCCCTGTGCCCAATGTCAAGGTCAAATTACTTTGAAGTTTTTGGTTAAAGTTTTTGGTTAATGTTTTTTCATGTACTATATCTATGCACCTACTTTGCCCATTACCTTGAACCTTCACATGCCTGTTTATCATCATCCATATTTTCATTCTACCCCCCACCCGTGCGGCCCCTGTGCCCAATGTCAAGGTAAAATTACTTTGAAGTTTTTGGTTAAAGTTTTTGGTTAAAGTATTTTGGTTAAAGTTTTTCCTTATACTATATCTCTGTAACTGCTACGCCCTACCTTGAAACTCATGGGTGTTTATCATATCCATTCATTCTACCCCCACCCGTGCGGCCCTGTGCCAATGTCAAGGTAAAATTACTTTGAAGTTTTTGGTTAAAGTTTTTGGTTAAAGTATTTTGGTTAAAGTTTTTCCTTATACTATATCTCTGTAACTGCTTCGCCCATTACCTTGAAACTTCTCATGGGTGTTTATCATCATCCATATTTTCATTCTACCCCCACCCGTGCGGCCCTTGTGCCCAATGTCAAGGTCAAATTACTTTGAAGTTGTTGCTTAAACTTTTTTCATGTACTATATCTCTGCACCTGCTTTGCCCATTACCTTGAAACTTCACATGGGTGTTTATCATCATCTATATTTTCATTCTACCCCCTCCCATGCCGCCCCTGTGGCCAATGTCTAGGTCTAATTACTTTGAAATTTTTGGTTAAAGTTTTTGGTTAAAGTTTTTGTCGTGCCCGCTTGCGGAAAGCGCGATATAGTCGGCAAGCGGGCGCGACAAAAACTTTAACCAAAAACTTTAACCAAAAAACTTTAACCAAAAACTTTAACCAAAAAACTTTAACCGGACACATGTACGTATGGATGTACATCCATCCATACATCCATACGTACATCCATACATCCATCCATACATCCATACATCCATACATCCATACATCCAATCCATACATCAATACATCCATACATCCATACATCCATACATCTATACATCCATACATCCATACATCCATACGTACATCCATACATCCATCCATACATCCATACAACATCCATACATCCATACATCCATACATCCATACGTACATCCATACATCCATCCATACATCCATACATCCATACATCCATACATCCATACGTACATCCATACATCCATACATCCATACATCCATCCATACATCCATACATACATCCATACATCCATACATCCATACATCCATCCATCCATCCATACATCCATACATACATCCATCCATACATCCATACATCCATACATCCATACGTACATGTGTCCGGTTAAAGTTTTTTGGTTAAAGTTTTTCCGTCTACTATATCTCTTTTTTTAATGTCCATGCCTCGCCCCAAGGCGCGACATGCAGGCCGCGGCCATCTAGTTTTGCTTTCCCACCTATCCATCCGCAGTTTGATCCGCTTTTTCGACTTTGAAAATAATTTTTTCTGCAATCACTCACTCTATGATTGCTATCTTATTCATGAATGCTCAACAGCGGTGGAATTTTGATTTACAAACAATTTTCTATGAAGGTATATGTTATTACCACTCATTTGAACCGTCAAACGAGTGGTAACAACATATACTTTCGAGATGAAATAAAGAAAATAGGTGTTGTTTTTTTCTCTTAAAAGTTTCATACTACTATAATTGTATCCCGTCTTTAATGGGTTAATAGCTAAACTTTTTTATCCCGTCAACACAGTGCGTATGTGCCGTGAAACCCGTTGCCGTGAAACATTTTTGATATCCTGTCAATACGACCTACTCACAGCGTATGAATATGTGCGGTTGCTGGGATTATTTCCTTGCATTTTAAAGCCATGTATATGTGTTGACGGGATAAATAGAATAGTAGGTTAGTGCCGTGAATGGAAAAAAATATCTGGCGCGGCACGGAAACGGCAGAGCCTCGCCCATCCCGTTTCATGAGCCTTGCCAGATATTTTTTTTCCATTCACGGCACTAACCTACTATTCTCTATGTAGCCTGCAGCAACACTTCAAAGAGGGAGGCAACTACATGCTATATATGTACGTTGACAACTCCAGCATCAAGTGCTCCGTGCCGAGTCTACAAAACTCTCCCACAGACAGCAACATACGTACGTACCTCGTGTGTGCGCTGTAGTTTTCTCCGTGCAATAATTCCAGCACAAAAATATTTACACAATTCCCTAAAACTTGCTTGGCCTGTAGCAAGTCTCTGTCTAAAATTTATATCCCAGTAAACTCCATGCCGAACTACTTTCCGTAACCGTCAGGCGCAGTTAAAATAATTCTTAAGAAAACGGAAAATAAACACATTTTCTCGATGAATTTATTTCAAATGCTGGAATTATAAGGAATGAATGGCCTTTTTGTGGAATTTATCGGGGATATAAACTTGGAAAAGTCGCGGGAATACTGGACGAGGCCTTCCGGCCTTCGTCCAGTATTCCCGCGACTTTTCCAAGTTTATACCCTGATTAAATTCCACAAAAAGGCCATTCATTCCTATAGTAACCCTCACTACGCAGGAGACGGAAATTGTCGTCTGCTGTTTTTCATTTTTGCCTTAATTCGTAACAAAAAAACCATTGGAGACGATTCTCCTGCGCTGTCAAAACAGGTTTTTGTCGAGAAATATTGAAAATAAAAAATTTCTAGCAGACGATAAAATTAAAGTCAGTGTAGTGAGGGTTAACTCTTTCAACACTACCGACTTCTTTAGTGGTGTTTGCAAACAGTGTAGATCCAGATGAGCCAGCTCATGATGAGCCGTCTTGTCAGGATCTGCACTTTGTATGCCCCCTATCAGAGATCTACTGTCTGTTTCACGAAAGCTATATATACGAGAACTATAGCTATAGTCTGTTTCACGAAAGCTGCCCATGCCCAAATTTTACGGCTATATAGACAATTCAAAAACATATTTTTTTCGATAATATTAAATTAAAGGAAAATTTAAGAATGAGCCTTCTTTTTATTTCGTGAAATTTTGTCAAATATTGATTTTATTGCGCAAAAACAATTTCCCCATGTTAAATCCCTATAGACATTCCTTTAAATTTTTTTGAATTTCAGAAATACTGGACCGATTTTTAAAATTTAACTTTTGTTTTCTTCGTTAGATCATATCCAAGCTATCTAGTCAGGTTTCGGAGTCAATTTCCAAATTTTTTCGTTTTTTGACTCCTCCCACACTTCCTTACCACTTTTTCCCCCATGTTAAATTCCCAGACAAATCAATTTTTCGTAATAAAATCGATATTTGACGAATTTCACGAATGTCCAAAACGTATTACACCCCCTGATTTCAAAATCATTGCGTATTTTACTGTCACAAATGGATTATTTATTTTCTTCATTAATAAATAGGGAACAAATGATAACAAATGATAACAAATTTAAACATTCACTTATTTCAGCTGCAAACTGTTTGCTTTTTGCAGCTCAACTCAATTTTTAACTTTATGACAGTATTTTCATACTACTCAATTTGGTGGGTGACCGGTGGGAGCACGCGATGGGTAATTTAACGATCGGGGTTCATCCTTACCGGAATCCCGACTGGAGACCTGGTTTTGCCCTCACATACGTCTTTGGCATTTTGTATGCGACAGTTGAATCTGGTTATACCCCTTATGTGAGTATTACGATATTCATAATCCTATTTTAGGGGAAGGGGCCAAGTGACTTTGGTGTGGTATGGACCTGGCACCAGGTCAGGTTATTCTAATTTCAGGGCTGAATATATTTGTTCTCGATGTAAATATTACGTTCTGATTTTGGGATTTCCCCCCCCAATGCAGCAGGTTAAAATGGGATCGAACTCGTTTGCCCGGCCTTACATGACCTTAGCTGTTGATAGGCCGTTAAACACTAATAAACAAACAAACAAACAAACTACTCAATTTGAAAAATCAATGCGTATGTTCACATTGCTGTGTGTATTGTGTACTCCCACTTTTGATAATCAATGCGTATTCAGCTAAAATAGTGGGTGGTGGTCGGGCGAATGAGACGGTGTAAATTAACGGTATGGGTTCCTCCTTATAGGAATCACTATTTGCCTGGTTTGGCCCTCAGGTACGTTTTTATCTTTGGCTCTTTAGTTACCTGGGAGTTGAATTGGGTTATTGCCCATTATAAAAGTATTAAGATTATTACTTATCCTACTGCTTTTGGGAGGGGCCAAGTGATTCTGGTGTGGCGAGGACCTGGCATCAGATCAGGATTATTCTGATTTCAGGTCTGAATATATAGTTTTGTTATTGTAAATATTCAGTTATGATTTTGGGATTTTCCCCCCATTTGTACATGTACTTGAACATGTACATATACTTGTACAGGTAATATATTGGGATTTAGTACTAAACCCATTGACCCGTCCTTAAATTACCTTAGCTGTTGATAGGCCGTTAAATCCCAACAAACAAACAAACAGGTAAAATAATTGCTTAAAATACACCAATATGTAACCTTATCTGGAGCTCTGCTCTATGCGATAACGGGGAGGGGGTGGGGGGTGGCATATTGCTTTGCTCTTAAACGGCAAATCAGCACTGCGTGCTCCATACTGACGCTGATGAACTTATCCACAGACAGCAACATATGTATGTCGTACCTCGTGTGTGCGCAGTTGTTAATCCCCCAATGCGATAGCAGGGGGGGGGGGGCATATTGCTTTGCTCTTGACGTTCCGTACGTCTGTCCGTACGTCCGTCCGTGTACATTTACATCAAAATGTTTGTAGGAGATTCTCCATCATATAATATATTCAATATTACTTGAAGGATTACTTTAATATTTGGACAGTTCATTCACCTGAACATGTGTGATGCAAACGAACAACCAATGACATGACCTTGACCTTTGTGACCTTCAAAATTGTGCCCAATCACTTGGCCATTTTCTTTGTTAATTTTTGTCTCGCCCGCGAAGCGGAAAGCAAGACATAGGTTTTGCTTTTCCGGAGTCGTCGTCGGTGGCGGCGTCATCATTCAATGTTTTCAAGTTTTCGTGTTACGGTCATTACTTCAACACCTTATCAGCTACAGTCATCAAACTTTATACATACCTTTACTATGATATGTACATGAATATAGGACTATTAAACAAATTTTGGCTGGCCCCAGGGGCCCCAGGGTCTCCAGGGTCGAGGTCAAACTCTATTTGTTAATACTTTCAATGTTAAGTTTTCGTGTTACAATCATTATTTCAACACCTTATCAGCTACAGTCATCAAACTTTATACATCCCTTTACTATGATATGTACATGAATATAGGACTATTACATTTTTTTTTGGCTGACCCCAGGGTCTCCAGGGTCAAGGTCAAACTCTATTTGTTAATACTTTCAATGTTAAGTTTTCGTGTTACGATCATTACTTTAACACCTTATCAGCTAGTCATCAAACTTTATACATCCCTTTACTATGATATCTAGATGAATATAGGACTTTCTTTTGTTTCTCGGTCCCCAGGGTCAAGGTCAACTCTATATTTTTAATACTTTCAATGTTAAGTTTTCGTGTTGCGATCATTACTTCAACACCTTATCAGCTACAGTCATCAAACTTTATACATACCTTTACTATGATATGTTGATGAATATACGACTATTAAATTTGTTTTTCTTGGGCCCAGGGTCAAGGTCAAGGCGGAACAAGGCGAGACATTTGATTCCGTGGAATTCTTGTTTTTTGTAAGACTTTCTCAAATAAATTGTTTTACACACAATTTCTAGTTACGAGTCCAGTATGCCATGGGGGCATAATCCACGTTTTACAAACATAATGTCCAGTTTTCTCTGTGCATTAATACCATAATAAACCTATGTCTTCAGACACAATTTATTCTGGGAAACTCACATTAATATATGTTCTAATGCACTCTATAAATATCACGCAATCTGATTGGCTGATGGTCATACATTACAGGTATATCATTGTTGATGAACGGTCGCAAATTATTAAAATATGTATTCCTACGCCAGTAGTAAAGGAGTGCATTAGAAATAGGTTAACCGCATTGTAATTTTGAAATTTGCGGCGTATATCAGAAAATGATAGGTCAGAAAACATGTTTAATGGCTTCGCTAGCGCGTCGCCATTAAACAGATTTTCCGACCTATCATTTTCTGATATACGCCGCAAATTTCAAAATTACAATACAGTTCACCCTATATTTTCTCACAGCAATGAGTGTCCAAATATATACGGTTGGTATGGTTGTACTTGTCTATCACAATAACAATGTATTTGGATACCATTTGTTTTGGGATTCACTTGACACAATGTTCTAAGGGGTCTAATACAAATTTCTTATGTTTTCATAATCAAATTTTATACTTCTTGGCTAAATATGTTTCAGCCATTTATGTTGCCATGGGAATATTCGCGGCTGTGGCATTGCTATGGATTGGATGCAAGCAACTACATAGGTAGGTAATTTCTGTTGACCTGTCATTAACTCAACGTAAAACCCCATTCAATCAATCGTTTACTTTTGATCATGGTGAACATTTTTGCCAAGTTGTTTCAAAATCTCACAATATGAAATATGGTGTAAACAAATTTGGACCTTGACTTTCGTGTCAATTATTTTGGATGTATGTCCAAATGTTGAATATCTCCTGATTCATTAGTCGGATCATTACCTAACTTCACCAATAGCTTTATCACTTTGATGGTTATCCACCCAGTGTCATTTGTTTGACCTTGACCTTGATGACCGTGACTTTCTTTCGATAATTTTGGACTTTCTTATATTGTGACCTTGACCTCGGTAACCTTGACCTTGGTCGGGCGAATGAGACGGCGTAAATTAACGGTATGGGTTCCTCCTTATAGGAATCACGATTTGCCTGGTTTGGCCCTCAGGTACGTTTTTATCTTTAGCTCTTTAGTTACCTGGGAGTTGAATTGGGTTATTGCCCATTATAAAAGTAGTAAGATTAGTACTTATCCTACTGCTTTTGGGAGGGGCCAAGTGATTCTGGTGTGGCGAGGACCTGGCATCAGATCAGGATTATTCCGATTTCAGGACTGAATATATAGTTTTGTTATTGTAAATATTCAGTTCTGATTTTGGGTTTCCCCCCCCCCACCCCCCATTTGTACATGTACTTGAACATGTAGATGTACTTGTACAGGTAATATATGGGATTTAGTACTAAACCCATTGACCCGGCCTTAAATGACCTTAGCTGTTGATAGGCCGTTAAACCGCAACAAACAAACAAACAAACAATTGACCTTCATGGTGATCGCCTTGTTTTTGGTGGGTGAGACACTCTCCAGCATTTACCTTGTTTTGTAATAAAAGCAATATTTGACCGAATTTCATGAATTTTGATAAATTTTAACCTTTATATCGCTATCTTAATTGTTTTGTCGTCTGCTTTTTAGCCAGGTTTTTTGAAAAAAAATCCAGGCTATTGGATTGGCGAAAGCCGGGCGGGCGGGCAGGCGGCGTCCACAATCAATGTTAAGTTTTCGTGTTTGAGTCCATTTCTTTGTTACTGTACCACCTAGGACCACCAAACTTTCACAGCTTCATAATCAAGGGGTCCCGCCACAACATATCTATTTCCCCATGTACTTAGCCATTTTTGAACCCAGCTTTACATGATCGAAGCATTTCGGAAGCCGGAGCGGGGCCCCTGCCCCCACCGCGCGTCACATTTTTTTTTCCAATCAAATTGAGTTTTTCGCGATTTTTTCAATGTTCTGTTTACCTTTGTACGCCACCTAGACCACCAAACTTTCAATAGCTTCATAACCAAGTGCCCCACCACACAACTATCCACATGTTACCTTTTTACCAGTTTTTTTTTAAAAAAAAATCCGCTAGTCGATTTGGGGGGGCGGTTTTCGGCGGGTAGGTCGTCCACAACAATAAGTTTTCGTGTTTATCCATTTCTTTGTTACTGTACCACTAGGACACCAAACTCACACTTCAATAACAAGGGTACCCACCACATATCACTATCCAACATGTTACTTTTTTTTAACTTAACTTACCCATTTTTTTCCGCGTGTCGACTTAGCCATTTTCAATGTTAAGTTTTCGCGTTTACAAATGTTAAGTTTTCGTGTTTAAGTCCATTTCTTTGGTACTGTACCACCTAGGACCACCAAACTTTCACAGCTTCATAACCAAGGGGTGCCTACCACATACAACTATCCAACACAGTGACCATACCTTCAACTATTATTTCTTTTTTACGTAATTGACTTATCCACATGTTTGACCAGCCATTTTCAACGTTAACTTTTTTAACGTACGTCCAAGGTTAAAGAGTTTTTTGGTTAAAACTTTTTCGTTATACTATATCTGCAACTGCTTCGCCCATTACCTTGAAACTTCACATGGGTGTTTATCATTATCCATATTTTCATTATAACCCCCAACCGTGCGGCCCCGTGTGCCCAATGTCAGGTCAAATACTTTGAATTTTTTTGTTAAAGTTTTTTCGTGGTACTATATCTCTGCAACTGCTTCACCCCATACCTTGATACTTCACATAGGTGTTTATCATCATTGTCGCACCTGCTTGCGGAAAGTGCGATCCTGTGCCATGTCAAGGTCAAATTACTTTGAATTTTTTTTTTGTTAAAGTTTTTTTTTTTCGGTGTACTTATATCTCTGCAACTGCTTCACATACCCTTGATACTTCGCATGATCTTCACGGGGTCCACCTGCTCGTTTATCCATCAGCTTTGGAAAAAACGCACCTGCTTGCTGGTCAAAGGTACTTTTGATAAAAGTTTTTTTCCAAAGTGTTTTTTACTATAGTCTCTGAATGCTTCACCCTACTTGATATTTTTTCACTGTGTTTATCATTTTTGTCGCACCTGCTGTGAGCGCGTATCCTATGCAATGTCATGTCAAATTACTAATTTTTTTTGTTAAAGTTTTTTCGTTGAATATATCTCTGCAACTGCTTCACCCAATACCTTGATCTTCACATGGGTGTTTCATCATCATTGTCACACCGCTTGCGGAAAGCGCGATATCGTCGGCATTTTGGCATACGTCCGTCCGTTCGTCCAGTGTCCGGTTAAAGTTTTTTGGTTAAAGTTTTTCCATCTACTATATCTATTTTTTTAGTGTCCATGCCTCGCCCCAAGGCGCGACATGCAGGCCACGGCCATCTAGTCTACAAAAAGTGTGTATAATTATGTTATCCAAGTGTCTATGCTTGGAAAAAACCTGGCCTTCGTGGCTTTGCCTCGTTTCTTGTTATTTTCTATTTTTCATTTTAATCGTCAAAAACATGCTTTGACAGCACTTTAGAATAATTTACAACATGCTTTGACAGCTCTTCAGAATCATTTCCATTGGAAATTATTCTGAAGTGTTGTCAAACCATGTTTTTTATTAGCCAGGTTTTTTGAAAAAAAATCCAGGTTATTGGATTGGCGAAAGCCGGGCGGGCAGGCGGGCGGGGCGGGCGGGACGGGCGGGCGGGAGCGGGCGGGCGGCGGGCGGCGTCCACAATCAATGTTAAGTTTTCGTGTTTGAGTCCATTTCTTTGTTACTGTACCACCTAGGACCACCAAACTTTCACAGCTTCATAATCAAGGGGTGCCCACCACATATCACTATCCAACATGTTACCTTTTTTTGAACTTGACCCATTTTTTCCGCGCAGTCGACTTAGCCATTTTCAAGTTTTTTGGTTAAGTTTTTTGGTTAAAGTTTTTCGTTAAAGTTTTTCGTTATACTATGTCTCTGCAACTGATTTGCCCATTACCTTGAAACTTCACATGGGTGTTTATCATCATCTATATTTTCATTCTACCCCCCTCCCGTGCGGCCCCTGTGCCCAATGTCAAGGTCAAATTACTTTGTAGTTTTTGGTTAAGTTTTTTGGTTAAAGTTTTTGGTTAAGTTTTTTGGTTAAAGTTTTTTGTTATACTATATCTCTGCAACTGCTTTGCCCATTACCTTGAAACTTCATATGAGTGTTTATCATCATCTATATTTTCATTCTACCCCCTCCCGTGCGGCCCCTGTGCCCAATGTCAAGGTCAAATTACTTTGAAATTTTTGGTTAAGTTCTTTGGTTAAGTTTTTTGGTTAAGTTTTGTGGTTAAAGTTTTTGGTTAAGTTTTTTGGTTAAAGTTTTTGGTTAAGTTTTTAGCTCGACTATTCGAAGAATAAGTAGAGCTTATGTTGTCACCCCGGCGTCGGCGTCACCGTCGTCACCGTCACCGCTTGGTTAAGGTTTTTAGTCAACCTTGTATATTCGAATACTACTGGCCCTACACCCACCATACTTGCACAACTTCATCTCCTAGTGATGTACATCAATAACCCCTGATCTATATTTGACCTTCACCTACATTTCCTCTTGTTAATTCCCCTTGGTTAAGGTTTTTAAGTCAACCTTGGTTAAGGTTTTTAGTCAAGCTTGTACATGGAATACTATTGTGCATACAGACACCATACTTGGACAACCTTTTCTCATAGCGATGTACATCAATAACCCCTGATCTATATATGACCTTGACCTACATTTCCTCTTGAATACTTACTTAATTCCCCTTGGTTAAGGTTTTCTGTCAACCTTGTTAAGGTTTTTAGTCAAGCTTGTACAAGGAATACTATTGTGCATACATACACCATACTTGGACAACCTTTTCTCATAGGGATGTACATCAATAACCCCTGATCTATATTTGACCTTGACCTACATTTCCTCTTGAATTACTTAGTTAATTCCCCATTGGTTAAGGTTTTTAGTCAAGCTTGTATATGGAATACTCCTGGCCCTACACCCACCATACTTGAACAACTTCATCTCCTAGTGATATACATCAACAACCCCTGACCTATATTTGACCTTGACCTACATTTAACCTTGAATTACATAGTTAATTCCCCTTGGTTAAGGTTTTTAGTCAACCTTGGTTAAGGTTTTTAGTCAAGCTTGTACATGGAATACTAGTGTGCATACATACACCATACTTGGACAACCTTTTCTCATAGGGATGTACATCAATAACCCCTGATCTATATTTGACCTTGACCTACATTTCCTCTTGAATTACTTAGTTAATTCCCCTTGGTTAAGGTTTTTAGTCAAGCTTGTATATGGAATACTCCTGGCCCTACACCCACCATACTTGGACAACTTCATATCCTAGTGATGTACATCAACAACCCCTGACCTACATTTAACCTTGAATTACATAGTTAATTCCCCTTGGTTAAGGTTTTTAGTCAACCTTGGTAAAGGTTTTTAGTCAAGCTTGTAGATGGAATACTAATGTGCATACAGACACCATACTTGGACAACCTTTTCTCATAGGGATGTACATCAATAACCCCTGATCTATATTTGACATTGACCTACATTTCCTCTTCAATTACTTAGTTAATTCCCCTTGTTTAAGGTTTTTAGTCTAGCTTGTATATGGAATTTTCCTGGCCCTACACCCACCATACTTGGACAACTTCATCTCCTAGTGATGTACATCAACAACCACTGACCTATATTTCACCTTGACCTACATTTAACTTTGAATTACTTACTTAATTCCCCTTGGTTAAGGTTTTTAGTCAAGCTTGTACATGGAATACTAGTGTGCATACAGACACCATACTTGGACAACCTTTTCTCATAGGGATGTACATCAATAACCCCTGATCTATATTTTACCTTGACCTACATTTCCTCTTGAATTACTTACTTAATTCTCAAGCTTGTAGATGCAATACTCCTGGCCCCACACCAACCATACTTGGACAACTTCATCTCCTAGTGATGTACATCAATAATCCCTGACCTATATTTGACCTTGACCTACTTTTATCCTTGGATTACTTTCTTATTTCCCCTTGGTTAAGGATTTTAGTCAAGCTTGTATATGGAATATTCCTGGGCCTACAGCAACCATACTTGGAAAACTTCATCTCCTAGTGATGTACATCAATAACCCCTGACCTATATCTGACATTGACCTACATTTAACCTTGAATTACTTATTTAATTTCCCTTCGTTAAGGTTTTTAGTCAACCTTGGTTAAGGTTTTTATGCAGGCCGCGGCCACATTGACCTACATTTGACCTTGAATTACTTACTTAATTTCCCTTGGTTAAGGTTTTTAGTCAACCTTGGTTAAGGTTTTTATGCAGGCCGCGGCCACCTTGTTTCTCAAGCTATGTGTACATCGACAACCCTCGTAGTCGAGCTATGCTGTTCTCCTACAGCTCTTGTTTGGTTAATTTTTTCGTTATACTATATCTTTTTTGTTAGTGTCCATGCCTCGCCACAAGGCGCGACATGCAGGCCGCGGCCATCTAGTTTTTACCTTCACCTATTATTTCTATGTAATTGACTTAGCCATTTTCAACGTTAACTTTTTAACGTACGTCTGGTTAAAGTTTTTTGGTTAAAAGTTTTTCGTTATACTATATCTCTGCAACTGCTTCACCCATTACCTTGAAACTTCACATGGGTGTTTATCATCATCCATATTTTCATTCTACCCACCGAACGTGCATCCCCTGTGCCCAATGTCAAGGTCAAATTACTTTGAATTTTTTTGTTAATGTTTTTTTGTGTACTATATCTCTGCAACTGCTTCACCCATTACCTTGATACTTCACATGGGTGTTTATCATCACTGTCGCGCCCGCTTGCGGAAAGCGCGATATCGTCGGCATTTTGGCAAACGTCCGTCCGTCAGTCCGTACGTCCGTGTGTCCGGTTAAAGTTTTTTGGTTAAAGTTTTTCCTTCTACTATATCTATTTTTTTAGTGTCCATGCCTCGCCCCAAGGTGCGACATGCAGGCCACAGCCATCTAGTCTACAAAAGTGGGTATAACTTATGTTATCCAAGTGTCTATGCTTGGAAAAAACCTGGCCTTCGTGGCTTTGCCTCGTTTCTTGTTGAGAAATAAGGCAAGATATAAAAGCAACAGCAGACGACAATTGTTGTGTGTAGCGGTCTAAGGGTTAATATTATCAAAACAAATATTGTTTTTGCATTATGTATATAGCCGTATACATATGTATTGGGGCAGGCATCGTAAAACAGACGGTAGACTGGTATTCTCTATCTGACTATGATCTTATGTTGAATGGACATAAACCGCAACCAATCATCTAAGAATGTCAAATTCCTGTATTTTATTCCCAGAAGCCGCTTTGCCCACCGGATCATGCTACGGTTTTCAACAGAACCGGCGGCGTTTGTCGAACCGGTAAGTACCACCGGTATTTCTGTATGTACGCCTACCATTTGTGAAAAATTACCCCAAATCTTCTACCTGATTGTAATGGATTTACATTTATTGAGCATAGGCTGCATATGCAGCCTATGCTCAATAAATGCAAATCCATTAATATTGAGGAAAATATGTAATAGTTATAGTTCATATATTGAATTTTTAAGAAATTAGTTTATTAAAAATTCAGTATGTGAACTATAACTTTATTACACTCTTTCAAATTATTTGCACGGGTTTCGCTGTGAGAGAAAACCCGTAATCAACTCCTTACAAATAATACACCGCGAAGAGAACACCCGTAATTGCGCGCCTGTTTTCTTGGAAACCACGAGCTACCATGCAAAATGTTTAAGTTTTATTACAGTCAAAATAAAGTTATTTGAAAATTTGGAAAGGGTCTCGACTAATCTAGAATGTCAATGTGATTATTCCAAACATGCACTCAAATATATCTGGTTCATAGAAACAGCTGAGTAATTTGGATTTCAAAAAGTTTACATGACGTCACATTTGACGTCACACAACATAACGTCAAAGCGCGGGAAAACACGTCATTGTATAACTATTCATGTGCACATCACAATTCATTGATTATGATCTCAAAAATAGACTAAATGCGAATATGTATACGCCATGGAAGTGTAATAAATAGTATATTCCATCGTACACGTTTGAATAGCGGAAATAATACACTCTTGTCTGTCGGTGTCCGTGCAAACAACTCGTTCGCTACGCTCGCTCGTGGCAACGCGGAAGCCGACGCAAACTCGTGTATTATTTCCCACTATTCAAAATGTACGATGGAATATCCTCTATATCTTGGCCCAGTCCCCAAGTCTGTTGGAATGAAGCCCCACCCATAAAACATGCTTTCAAATTGTGATACTACAACGTTATTGGCGATTTGACACTGAATCGATTGAACCCACATGGTGACATGGTTTGCTTTACAGGAAATTACGTCAACAAGGTTATAAATATAGCTTTCCACGTATTGAAACATTTAATGATTAATTTGATAGATACTGGCGAGAGCGTTGCAATATGCTATTAATTGAGACGAAATGCTGTGCTTTCATTGGTCGAGAATCTAGGGCAAACAATAAACAGTTTTAATTGCATAAAATGGGTGTTCACAGTACAATAATAGTCTACATAATACATTACTGTCTGTTTCACGAAAGCTGCCCAAATTTTACGGCTATATAATCAATTCAAATTCAATCTTCTTTTCGATAATTTTAAATTTTATAAACAATTAAGAATGAGCCTTCTTTTTATTTCGTGGAATTTGGTCAAATATTGATTTTATATGGCCGTAAAATTTGGGCAGCTTTCGTGCAACAGACGCTAGTATAGTGAATTTGTAAATAAACTTGTTACAGAAAACATTTTAGATGGTAAATGCAGCTTTAAGCAATTCCTTTCGGAATACATCTTTACGGGTATGGAATTTATTAAATATTTTATTTTTAATATTTCTCAATAAAAGTATATGTTGTGACCACTCATTTCAACTGTCTCGACGAGACGGTTCAAATGGTGGTTGCGACATATACTTCTGAGCTCATATAAAGAAAATATTTAGGATTTTCCACAAACAAAATGGTGTATCCTCAGTATGAAAAGTGTTAATGTATAAAATCCGGGCCACTACAATGGGAGACCACCATTATTTGTTTGTTATCTCTTTCACCCCGAAGTAACTTGAATGGATTTTCGATATGGTCATTTTACAAACCAATCCAATCGTCACAAAATTATTTTCGGACTAGTCCATTTATGAAAAGGGTGTTTTTTATCTAAAATATATGGAAATTACTTACGGCTCATCTGTATCTACACAGGTAGCAAACACCACTATAGAGAGTACTGTTTAAAGGGTTAATTCTGAGGATGGGTTTATAGTCTAGAGGTAGAACATTGGACTTCAAAAACGGCAGGTTCTTTGTTATGTCCCCGCTATGAGTACGAACAAAAATACTTTCATAGAATTTCCATCCTGCTGCTCTTTTGGATGAGACTTGAAACCGAGGTTCCGTCTCAATATGACCTTAACTGGTGCTCAGATATTAAACCCTGTCACATTCGACACATTTGTTTATTCTGCCTTATGATGCGAGTATAGGAGAAAGAATCCTGTCAATCCGTTGCCAAGGTAACGCAACATGGTTACTTTGCCCACGGAAATCTGCGGAAACGGAAAGTACACACAGTTAATAGGAGTGGCAGTTCTGAGGTAGATTTTCCTATTGCTGGGCCATGTGATTATAAAACTGGGACCCGTTTCACTAAACTTCGTACGACTAAAATGTTTGTAAGTGCAAAATTATGATCTGTCTGTAAATTTCACGTTAACAATGTTTTCTTGTAAACACTTATTGGATTTACATTATTAAGCATAGGCTGCATATGCAGCCTATGCTCAATAATTGTAAATCCATCAATTGAAATTTCCAGACGATCCTAAATTTGCAATTACGAACATTTTAGTCGTACGTACAAAGTTTTAGTGAAACGGGCCCCTGTTGCCTTCATAATTCCAGCACAAAAATATTTACACAATTCCCTAACATTTGATTGGTCCGTAGCAAGTTCTGTCCAAAATTTATATCCCAGTAAACTCCCATGCCGAACTACTTTCCGTAACCGTGAGGCGCAGTTAAAATAATTCTTAAGAAAACGGAAAATAAACACATTTTCTTGATGAATTTATTTCAAATGCTGGAATTATAAGGAATGAATGGGCTTTTTGTCGAATTTATCGGGGATATAAACTTGGAAAAGTCGCGGGAATACTGGACGAGGCCTTCCGGCCTTCGTCCAGTATTCCCGCGACTTTTCCAAGTTTATACCCCGATAAATTCTACAAAAAGGCCATTCATTCCTATAATAATGCCAAACTTATTTTCATGTACCCTGATAAAATATTCGGAGTGCATATAGTCGCCACCCTGTTCATCTGTCTGTCCGATATTTGCAAGTGGGGCATATTGTTTTCCTCTTGAGGGTCTGTATGTCCGTCCGTACGTCCGTCCATGTACATTTACGTCAAAATGTTTGTAAGAGTTTCTCTAACAGGTTAGAACACCTGACTTCCAATCTCGGCGGTTGTGGGTTCAAACCTCACCTAGGGCATCACAAATACTTTCATACATGTACCGGTAGTATTCCATCCCACTGGTCTGTCAGATGAGACTTTAAACTGTGGTCCCATCTCTATATGACCATAGCTGTTGCTGGGACATTAAACCCTTTCACTTTTTTTCTTCAATATTATGCGAAGGATTCTTTCAATATTTTTCACACACATTAACACGACCTTGACCTTTATCACCTTCAAAATCACTGAAACACTTAGCCATTTTGTTATGTCGAAAAGTTTGTAAGAGTTTCTCCAACATGTAATATCTTCAATATACGTGAAGGATTGCTTCAATACTTTGACACTTGAATCACCTGAACATTTGTCACACACTCATGCCACCATTAACTTGACCTTGTCCATCCTGTCGTTCCATCACCAACCTTGTGACTCATAAAACTTTTATACCGTAATAGCTACAGACCTGAAACTTGGTTTGTAGCTTTTTTATGATGAGTAGATGGGCAAAGTTTATTTCAAATTTTGGTTCGACCCCCCGGTCATAGATTATCTTCCCCTTTTCGACTTAGAATTTGGCAATTTTGCCTTGTGACTCGTAAAACTTAAACCATAATAGCTACAGACCTAAAACTTGGTATGTAGCTTCTTTATGATGATTAGATGCGCAAAGTTTATTTCAATTTTTTATTTGACCCCCGAGTCATGGATTATCTCCCCCTTTTCGACTTAGAATTTGAATACAGAAACTTCGTATGTAGTTTGCTTATTATGAGTTGATGCGCAAAGTTTATTTTGAGTTTTTAATCGACCATGGGGTCATGGATTATCTCCCCCTTTTTATTTTTTTTTAAAATGTTGGCTCGTAAAAGTCGTAAAACCTTTAGACCCTAATAGCTACACATCTAAAACTTGATATGTAGCTTCCTTATGATGAGTAGATGAACAAAGTTTATTTTTTATTCGACTCCCTGGTCATGGATTACCTCCTCCTTTTTTACTTAGAATTTGGCAATTTTGCCTTGTAACTCGTAAAACTTTTAAACCGTAATAGCTACAGACCTGAAACTTGGTATGTAGCTTCCTTATGATGGGTAGATGCGCAAAGTTTTATTTGATTCGACCCTGGGATCATTGATTATCTTTCCTTTTGGACTTTTGAATTTTGCCTTGTTTATTATCACCGCAATATGTGGGGCATCCGTGTTCTATGAACACATTTTCTAGTTTACCGTCACGTATGCCAAGGGGCGTATCCATGTTTTACAAACATAATGTCTAGTTGGTTACCTGCTATGTATGTTACCATAAGTTTATGAACTTTCAACGTAATCTGCCTTATGGCATAAGGCAGATTACGTTGAAAGTTCATAAACTTATTAGGCCCACTATGCGATAGCAAGGAGGGTGTGTTGCTTTGCTTTTGAGGTTCCGTCTGTACATTGTCATTTGAAACGATTGTAAGAGTTTCTCCATCCAGCCATAGATTCAACATTACTGAATGGGTTACTTCAATATTCACACACTTGATACATGTGGAAATATGTGACACACTCACATAATCAGTAACATGACCTTGACCTTTCTGACCTATACACAGTCGCTGAAACACTTTTTCACGTCAAAATGTTTGTAAGATTTTCTCTATCATGCCATAACTTCAATATTACTGGATGGATTATTAATGTCTGCACACATGGGGACATATGTGACACTCGTGCAACATTGACCTTTCAGACCTTCACAAGGTTGCTGAAACACTTAGCCATTTTTTTTGCACCAAAATGTTTGTAAGAGTTTCTCCATCATGCAGGGAATTTTATTTTTTTTTTTTTTCGAAAATTGTAATTTTTTATCGCCAATTGTTTATTTTTATCGCCAATTGCGAAAGTAGCGATAGCCAGCGGAATCCCTGATCATGCCTTGACCTTGACATTTTTGACCTCACAAGGTCGCCAAAAACACTTATTTTTTCATCTGAAAGGTTCCTGTAACAGTAAGAGTTTCTGCATTATTTCTTTTATATTTTGAAATATAATATACTTAAGGCCAAAAGAAACTTTATAGTGTATAAATGGTTCAATATTTCGTGAACAAGTATGTTTAAAAACCTGTCAATGTAAAATGTTTTTTAATGCTGAATTGAATCTGCAACTGCTGCACCAAGACATTAGATGCATGTGTTTAAAGAAATTGTGTAAACAATGAAAAGACAACACCCATCATTTAAAAAAACGGCAGTAAAGAGAACACAAATTGGAACCTAGTGTACCCACGTTGGGCGTTGATCAATATAGGAATGAATGGCCTTTTTGTGGAATTTATCGGGGTATAAACTTGGAAAAGTCGCGGGAATACTGGACGAAGGCCGGAAGGCCTCGTCCAGTATTCCCGCGACTTTTCCAAGTTTATATCCTCGATAAATTCAACAAAAAGGCCATTCATTCCTTATAATTCCAGCATTTGAAATAAATTCATCAAGAAAATGTGTATATTTTCCGTTTTCTTGAGAATTATTTTAAATGCGCCTGACGGTTACGGAAAGTAGTTCGGCATGGGAGTTTACTGGGATATACATTTTGGACAGAGACTTGCAACGGACCAATCAAATGTTAGGGAATTGTGTAAATATTTTTGTGCTGGAATTATTGTTTGGCACAGTCTGCGCATTGAATGTTCACATGACCGAATGTCACGTTTGTGCCCTCTGACACTTTGCATAAATGTTTATAACAGTTTTTATGTTCCAGTATGCCAGGGGGCATATGTATTTATTTGAACATATTTTCATTTTACAGCCCACCCATGTGGTGATGGTCAAGGTCAGTTGACTTTGAAATTTGTGTTAACCCTTTCTATGCTGAATTAAATTTTGTCGTCTGCTGTTTATTTTCTATTTTCCCATTGTTATCATCAAAAACATGGTTTGACAGAACTTTAGAATCGTTTCCATTCGAAAAAAATATTCTAAAGCTCTGTCAACCATGTTTTTATTGAGAAACAAAATCTAAAAAAAAACAGCAGACAACAATTTTCGTTTCCCACATTCTAAGCGTTAATATTTTCAGGGGTCCATCCATCAGTATTACTGATTTCTAGTTGTTGTCTGCTATTATTATTTTTGAGAATCGTTTGTTAAACACAAGTATTGTCTCTATATACAGTGTGGCTCCACTGGTTGTCTATTCGTACTATACCAATTTATACGCATACCATACCAATACGATATGTGTATTACACGATATGCAAATAATAAACGTACTAAATACCAAACAAACTTAACAATATGGTATTGATATACATATAATCATACGTACGGATATTGTATATTTGTCAGACGAGGATCCAGGGGTTTTAGCAGGGGTGGGTCAAAAAGGTTGGAGCGCGTAGCGCAACTCGCATTGTAATGCGAGGACTCTGGGGGTCCTCCCCCATGAAAATTTTTAAAGCAATAAAGCCTTAGACGCGATTTCCTGATTTAACTCCCAGAAAGTGCATTGAGGGATAAACTGAAGCAATGTCCTATCCTGTATTTAATGTGCCATAATATATGTCGCATCATATAAATATCTACTTTTCACCTCCGCTGAAGTTTGCCACTGAAGTTTGCGGAACAACTATATTAGTACTAAATATATCGCATATATATACAATTTGGTTTTGCATTGTAATGTATGCAGGCGAAGTTCCATCTACGTGCTTCATATCGGCATTAAATTCTTCATCCTTCGACCGATCTGCTTCATATTTCATATACACATTGCTCTAATGCTCCTCTACCGCCATGTGCCAAATCCACATTCGTCATGCCCCCGCCAAGCCCAGGGTCAAGGTCACATACTTAGTGCTTCAAAAACTTTAACGCTCAGGTAAATATCTTATAATTTCTTCATCCTTCGACCGATCTACTTAATATTTCATATACACATTGCTCTAATGGTCCTCTACTGCCCTGTGCCAAATGCACGTTCGTCCTGCCCCCGCCAAGCCCAGGGTCAAGGTCACATACTTAGTGCTTCAGAAACTTTAACGCTCGGGTAAATATCTTATAATTTCTTTTTTCTTTCACGGAACAGCTTCATATTTCATATATGCATTGCTCTAATGGTCCTCTACTGCCCTGTGCCAAATGCACGTTCGTCCTGCCCCCGCCAAGCCCAGGGTCAAGGTCACATACTTAGTGCTTCAGAAACTTTAACGCTCGGGTAAATATCTTATAATTTCTTTTTTCTTTCACGGAACAGCTTCATATTTCATATATGCATTGCTCTAATGGTCCTCTACTGCCCTGTGCCAAATCCACGTTCGTCCTGCCCCCGCCAAACCCAGGGTCAAGGTCACATACTTGGTGCTTCAAAAACTTTAACGCTCGGGTAAATGCCTCATAATTTCTTCATCCTTCGACCGATCTGCTTCATATTTCATATACACATTGCTCTATTGCTCCTCTACCGCCCTGTGCCAAATCCACATTCGTCCTGCCCCCGCCAAGCCCAGGGTCAAGGTCACATACTTAGTGCTTCAACAAATTTAACGCTCGGGTAAATATCTTATAATTTCTGTTCCCTTTCACGGATCAGCTTCATACTTCATATACACATTGCTCTAATGGTCCTCTACTGCCCTGTGCCAAATCCACGTTCATCCTGCCCCCGACAAGCCCAAGGTCAAGGTCACATACCTGGTGCTTCAAAAACTTTAACGCTCGGGTAAAAAAAAAAAAATTTGACTTGGAATTTGGCCTCATTTATTATGCCCCACCACGATAGTGGAGGGGGCATTTAGTGCTACCCTTGTCCGTCCATCCCGTCCGTCCCGTCCGTCCGTCCCGTCCGTCTGTCCGTCACGAAACTTTAACGCTCGGGTAAATGTCTCATAATTTCTTCATCCTTCAACCGATCTGCTTCATATTTCATATACACATTGCTCTAATGGTCCTCTACCGCCTTGTGCCAAATCCACGTTCGTTCTGCCCCCGCCAAGCCCAGGGTCAAAGTCACATACTTCGTGCTTCAAAAACTTTAACGCTCAGGTAAATATCTTATAATTTCTGTTCCCTTTCACGGATCAGCTTCATACTTCATATACGCATTGCTCTAATGGTCCTCTACTGTCCTGTGCCAAATCCATGTTTGTCCTGCCCCCGCCAAGCCCAGGGTCAAGGTCACATACTTAGTGCTTCAAAAACTTTAACGCTCAGGTAAATATCTTATAATTTCTGTTTTCTTTCACGGATCAGCTTCATACTTCATATACGCATTGCTCTAATGGTCCTTTACCGCCTTGTGCCAAATCTATGTTTGTCCTGCCTCCGCCAAGCCCAGGGTCAAGGTCACATACTTGGTGCTTCAAAAACTTTAACGCTCGGGTAAATATCTTATAATTTCTGTTTCCTTCCACGGATCAGCTTCATACTTCATATAAATGTACGCATTGCTCTAATGGTCCTCTACTGTCCTGTGCCAAATCCACGTTTGTCCTACCCCCGCCAAGCCCAGGGTCAAGGTCACATACTGAGTGCTTCAAAAACTTTAACACCTCAGGTAAATATCTTATAATTTCTGTTTTCTTTCACGGATCAGCTTCATACTTCATATACGCATTGCTCTAATGGTCCTCTACTGCCCTGTGCCAAATCCACGTTCGTCCTGATCCCGCCAAGCCCAGTGTCAAGGTCACATACTTGGTGCTTTAAAAACTTTAAAGTTTTACTTGGAATTTGGCCTCATTTATTATCAAAGCGATATGTGGGGCATCCGTGTTCTATGAACACATTTTCTAGTTGTTTTCTGCAGCATGATAAAGGTACCACAAAATCGTTATTGCTTTTTGATACTCGCTACTTTGATTTCAATTGGGTTTTTAGCATTTTTAGCTCGACTATTCGAAGAATAAGTAGAGCTTTTGTTGTCACCCCGGCGTCGGCGTTAAGGTTTTTAGTCAAGCTTGTATATGGAATACTACTGGCCCTACACCCACCATACTTGGACAACTTCATCTCCTAGTGATGTACATCAATAACCCCTGATCTATATTTGACCTTGACCTACATTTCCTCTTGAATTACTTGGTTAATTCCCCTTGGTTAAGGTTTTTAGTCAACATTGGTTAAGGTTTTTAGTCAAGCTTGTATATGCAATACTACTGGCCCTACACCCACCATACTTGGACAACTTCATCTCCTAGTGATGCACATCAATAACCCCTGACCTATATTTGACCTTGACCTACATTTAACCTTGAATTACTTACTTAATTCCCCTTGGTTAAGGTTTTTACTCGACCTTGGTTAAGCTTTTTACTCAAGCTTGTACATGGAATACTATTGTGCATACAGACACCATACTTAGACAACCTTTTCTCATAGTGATGTACATCAATAATCCCTGACCTATATTTGACCTTGACCTACTTTTATCCTTGGATTACTTAGTTATCTCCCCTTGGTTACGGTTTTTACTCAAGCTTGTATATGGAATACTCCTGGGCCTACAGCAACCATACTTGGAAAACTTTATCTCCTAGTGATGTACATCAATAACCCCTGACCTATATCTGACATTGACCTACATTTAACCTTGAATTACTTACTTAATTTCCCTTGGTTAATGTTTTTACTCAACCTTGGTTAAGGTTTTTATGCAGGCCGCAGCCACCTTCTTTGTCAAGCTATGTGTACATCGACAACCCTCGTAGTTGAGCTATGCTGTTCTCCTACAGCTCTTGTTAATTGGGTATTTACGCAAATACGCAGCTTATCTGCAGCTCTGAATATGTATACGATCTTTACATATATACAAATAGGCAACCAGTAGAAAAGCCCTATGGTAGGAAGCATCACCATGGGAGATGATTCTTTTGTGCCTGCAAAACTTGTTTTTTGTTGAGAGAAAAACAACAATTTTGAAGAAAAGAATAGCAGAAGGCAGCATTTGTTTCCAGCTTTTATGGCTTAACACATTACATGTGGAATACACCTTTACGGAAACGAATTTGTTAAATATTTTATTTTTATTTTTCTTATTTCTCAATGAAAGTGTATGTTGTGACCACTCATTTGAACCGTCTCGACGAGACGGTTCAAATGGTTGTCACGACATATACTTCTAAGCACATATAAAGAAAATATTTAAAAAGATTCACAAACAAAATGGCGTATCCTCGGCATGAAATGGGTTAATAAAGCTGTGCATACTCAGAAACAAATAACCTTCAAGTGAGGTTAGAACACATGCTCAAGTTTTATAATTGTGGTTCAGTTCTCTGGTGGTGGAAGATTGTATAGCCAGACTTGCTTTGCTATTCCCCCTCTCTCACCCCTGGTGCCCTTGACCTTCATGAGCCAGACACTCGGCAGCGATCGCCTTGCTTTATAAATTTCCTTTTAGTTGATTTCCTGCATATTTCATGCATGCATTGCGTTGATGGGAGACTGCGCTTGCCTCGATGGTGAATTCCTTTCCCAGAATCGCACCAGAGTTCAAATGATCTGGTTTGGTAAGGGCTCCTGTTTGGTAAGGGCACCTGTCACCAAAGTTCAAATGATCTGGTTTGGTAAGGGCTCCTGCCACCAAAGTACAAATGATCTGGTTTGGTAAGGGCTCCTGCCACCAAAGTACAAATGATCTGGTTTGGTAAGGGCTCCTGCCACCAAAGTACAAATGATCTGGTTTGGTAAGGGCTCCTGCCACCAAAGTTCAAATGATCTGGTTTGGTAAGGGCACCTGCAACCAAAGTTCAAATGATCTGGTTTGGTAAGTGCTCCTGCCACCAAAGTTCAAATGATCTCGTTTGGTAAGGGCACCTGTCACCAGAGTACAACTGATCTGGTTTGGTAAGGGCTCCTGCCACCAAAGTTCAAATGATCTGGTTTGGTAAGGGCACCTGCCACCAGAGTACAAATGATCTCGTTTGGTAAGGGCACCTGTCACCAGAGTACAAATGATCTGGTTTGGTAAGGGCTCCTGTCACCAGAGTACAAATTATCTGGTTTGGTAAGGGCTCCTGCCACCAAAGTACAAATGATCTGGTTTGGTAAGGGCTCCTGCCACCAAAGTACAAATGATCTGGTTTGGTAAGGGCTCCTGCCACCAAAGTACAAATGATCTGGTTTGGTAAGGGCTCCTGCCACCAAAGTTCAAATGATCTGGTTTGGTAAGGGCACCTGCCACCAAAGTTCAAATGATCTGGTTTGGTAAGGGCTCCTGCCACCAAAGTTCAAATGATCTCGTTTGGTAAGGGCACCTGTCACCAGAGTACAACTGATCTGGTTTGGTATGGGCTCCTGCCACCAAAGTTCAAATGATCTGGTTTGGTAAGGGCACCTGCCACCAGAGTACAAATGATCTGGTTTGGTAAGGGCACCTGTCACCAGAGTACAAATGAAATGATCTGGTTTGGTAAGGGCACCTGTCACCAGAGTACAAATGATCTGGTTTGGTAAGGGCTCCTGCCACCAAAGTTCAAATGATCTGGTTTGGTAAGGGCTCCTGCCACCAAAGTACAAATGATCTGGTTTGGTAAGGGCTCCTGCCACCAAAGTTCAAATGATCTGGTTTGGTAAGGGCACCTGCCACCAAAGTTCAAATGATCTGGTTTGGTAAGGGCACCTGTCACCAGAGTACAAATGATCTGGTTTGGTAAGGGCACCTGCCACCAAAGTTCAAATGATCTGGTTTGGTAAGGGCACCTGCCACCAGAGTACAAATGATCTGGTTTGGTAAGGGCACCTGTCACCAGAGTACAAATGATCTGGTTTGGTAAGGGCACCTGTCACCAGAGTACAAATGATCTGGTTTGGTAAGGGCACCTGCCACCAAAGTTCAAATGATCTGGTTTGGTAAGGGCACTTGTCACCAGAGTACAAATGATCTGGTTTGGTAAGGGCTCCTGCCACCAAAGTTCAAATGATCTGGTTTGGTAAGGGCTCCTGCCACCAAAGTACAAATGATCTGGTTTGGTAAGGGCTCCTGCCACCAAAGTTCAAATGATCTGGTTTGGTAAGGGCACCTGCCACCAAAGTTCAAATGATCTGGTTTGGTAAGGGCACCTGTCACCAGAGTACAAATGATCTGGTTTGGTAAGGGCACCTGTCACCAGAGTACAAATGATCTGGTTTGGTAAGGGCTCCTGCCACCAAAGTACAAATGATCTGGTTTGGTAAGGGCTCCTGCCACCAAAGTTCAAATGATCTGGTTTGGTAAGGGCACCTGCCACCAAAGTTCAAATGATCTGGTTTGGTAAGGGCACCTGTCACCAGAGTACAAATGATCTGGTTTGGTAAGGGCTCCTGCCACCAAAGTTCAAATTATCTGGTTTGGTAAGGGCACCTGTCACCAGAGTACAAATGATCTGGTTTGGTAAGGGCACCTGCCACCAAAGTTCAAATGATCTGGTTTGGTAAGGGCACCTGCCACCAGAGTACAAATGATCTGGTTTGGTAAGGGCACCTGCCACCAGAGTCCAAATGATCTGGTTTGGTAAGGGCTCCTGCCACCAAAGTTCAAATGATCTGGTTTGGTAAGGGCACCTGCCACCAAAGTTCAAATGATCTGGTTTGGTAAGGGCACCTGTCACCAGAGTACAAATGATCTGGTTTGGTAAGGGCACCTGTCACCAGAGTACAAATGATCTGGTTTGGTAAGGGCTCCTGCCACCAAAGTACAAATGATCTGGTTTGGTAAGGGCTCCTGCCACCAAAGTTCAAATGATCTGGTTTGGTAAGGGCACCTGCCACCAAAGTTCAAATGATCTGGTTTGGTAAGGGCACCTGTCACCAGAGTACAAATGATCTGGTTTGGTAAGGGCTCCTGCCACCAAAGTTCAAATTATCTGGTTTGGTAAGGGCATCTGTCACCAGAGTACAAATGATCTGGTTTGGTAAGGGCACCTGCCACCAAAGTTCAAATGATCTGGTTTGGTAAGGGCACCTGCCACCAGAGTACAAATGATCTGGTTTGGTAAGGGCACCTGCCACCAGAGTCCAAATGATCTGGTTTGGTAAGGGCATCTGCCACCAGAGTTCAAATGATCTGGTGTTGTAAGGGCACCTGCCACCAGAGTACAGATGATCTGGTGTTGTAAGGGCACCTGCCACCAGAGTACAAATGATCTGGTTTGATAAGGGCTCCTGCCACCAGAGTCCAAATGATCTGGTTTGGTAAGGGCATCTGCCACTAGAGTTCAAATGATCTGGTGTTGTAAGAGCACCTGCCACCAGAGTACACATGATCTGGTGTTGTAAGGGCACCTGCCACAAGAGTCCAAATGATCTGGTTTGGTAAGGGCATCTGCCACAAGACTCCAAATGATCTGGTTTGGTAAGGGCACATAATGATCTGCCGTGGTCAGGGCAACTGCCACCAGAGTCAAATTTGCGTCCTAAGATTTGCATGAAAGTTTTTGGGTACCCATTATCTCTGCAATGGTAAGTCAGATTTACTTCAAACTTCATATACTTCCTTATCATCATCCATATTTTCATTCCATACCACACCCATGCGGCCTTCATATCCAAGGTCAAGGCCAAATTACTTAGCAATGTGCGTCCGTAATATTTACGTTAAAGTTTTAGGGTAACCATTATCTCTGCAATGGTAAGTCTGATTGACTTCAAACTTCATATAATTCCTTATCATCATCCATATTTTCATTTCATACCACGCCCATGCGGCCTTCATTTCCAAGGTCAATGTCAAATTACTTTTTGCGTTAAAGTTTTTTAAATATTTGCGTTAAAGTTTTTTTTATTTGTCGGCACAGGCGCGGCCGGAGGTATACGTGAGCCTCTGCTCACTTTCTCTAGTTCCTTTCATATTTCAATAACTTGTGAACCGCTTGACCAATTTTGACGTCCTACCGCCCAAGGTCACGGTCACTGAGGAGTTATGTTCACCTTGTTTGTAAGGCAAAAATGTTAAAGTTTTTTTGTTTATTCAATAACTTATGAAATGCAGCAATTTTGATAATATTTGATAATATTTGGCCACAATGTGTGTCTAGTTTTGTTTTGCTTTGACCCATGTCTGACAGTCAAGGTCATTGAGGACTTATGTTTTTTGTTGTTATTTTTATTATCAAGGCAGCCAGTCATAATGATGTGCTGTGGTCAGGGCAACTGCCACCAGAGTCAAAATGATCTGGTGTGTTAAGGGCACCTGCCACGAGAGTCCAAATGATCTGGTGAGGTATGCGTTAATGTTTTCTGTTTTCTGCAACGGTAAGTCATATTTACTTCAAATTTCATATACTTCCTTATCATCATCTATATTTTCATTCCATACCACACCCATGGTATTCTGGTGTGTTAAGGGCACCTGCCAATAGAGTCCAAATGATCTGGTGAGGTATGCGTTAAAGTTTTCTGGTACCCATTATCTCTGCAACGGTAAGTCATATTTACTTCAAATTTCATATACTTCCTTATCATCATCTATATTTTCATTCCATACCACACCCATGGTATGCTTCATTTAGCGATGCTTGTTCTTGTTTTACTTGAGTCGCTTGACGTTTTAGGACAGTGCCAAACAGCATACACCTTTCAGGCAGTTTTCATTTCCTGCAGAATAATTAGATGCAGCGCTCCAGATCAGCTGCGTATTTGCGTAAATACCCAATTAAAATTGACAAAAACCCAATTGAAATCAGCAATAAATATTTTGTGGTACCTTTACCATGCTGCAGAAAACAATAAAAAGACCACAAATGTAGCATATATTTATTATTTTCCATGAAAACACATCTTGGTATTTTTTATCCTCGGAGACAATTCTAATGAAATGCCAAGACATGTTTTAATTCCGAAGCAAACTATTCAATAATTGCTGTCTGTTGATGTGTAAACAGTAGTGTGATTTTATTTTACCCAATTACAATTTTGAAATACCCAATTGCTTCAGAAATGATGGAGTGACAATACTCAATTACTAATTCCTTTTCTGGAGCCCTGAGATGTGATCAGTGGCGAGATAAATGTTATATTTAGTTTGTGACCAATGTAGCCGCAGAGCTACCCACACACTCGTGCAGTCTGATCAGGGCCTACACAATGTGCTATCAAGAGTACATGTTCTGGCATTTTCAACTAAATATTAACCCTTAGACCGCTACTCACAACAATTGTCGTCTGCTGTTGCTTTTATATCTTGCCTTATTTCTCAATAAAAACATGTTTTGACAGCACTTCAGAATCATTTCCAATGGAAATGATTCTGAAGTACTGTCAAAGCATGTTGTAAATTATTCTAAAGTGCTGTCAAAGCATGTTTTTGATGATAAAAATGGAAAATAGAAAATAAACAGCAGACGACAAAAAAAGATAGCGGTCTAAGGGTTAAGAGGTATCTGAGGCTGTAAGAGTGCCAGCTCATCCGGAGCTAGACTGGTCAGACACTCAATAAGATCCTATTTCTTATGGCTGACCAATTTCAACATATTTATCGCTATGGCAGCATGGGATTCCTACACAAGAGAACCTCTCTAAACCAGATACCAAAGAAAATGTTCAACTTGATGGATTTCACCTTATTTTGTATCAATTATGATGTATACCATTACAATGTATATTATGTCGGGTTGGCTTCTGAAAGCCAAGACATAAATAATATTCATATTTTTGCAACGAATATGAGAATATGACGTATATGTTCATTGAGTGGTGGGAACATTTTAGGCACTCTTGAACTATGACATTTCAGCATTCATTAGTTTTGGCAGGTGTGCATATGAATCAAGGTGTGTGATCTCGTGGTTTCCGAACCCGATTTTCCGACGTGACGTAATCTGTGACGTCATTTTTACGGTAGATTTTCAGCAAAAAACAAACGGACGGATTTTGATGATATGTAGCGCACCAAATACGATGGCATATGTGTTTTATGGGTGCTCTGAAAGTTCTTTACAATAACTTTTTCACAAAGAATCGAGTACCATTTATTTCTTACATTCACGTGCTCTCGTTTTGATTAGCTCACCTGAGCGAAGCTCATGTGAGCTATTGTTACTGCAATGTGTCCCGTCGTCCGTGAACATTTTCAAACGTCTTCTCCTCGGTAACCATTGGGCCTATAGTCACCAAACTTCATGGTCATGGTCCTTAGGTAGGGAGATTACAAAATTGTTAAAATGACGTCATTACGTAATCCAAGATGGCCGCCGTCTAAAAATAGCACAAATTCTTCAAAATCTTCTTCTCAAGAACCGCCAACCGGATTTCGACAAAACTTAGTAGGAATGATCGATGTACAATGCTCTTTCAAAGTTATTAAAATGGTGACCCCCGGGGTCAAAAATGGGCGTGGCCCGTGGGGTCAAATTGGGGTCAAATTTTATTTTTGACCGAATATGGTCATTTCATATATCAAATCGAAGGTATCAAGGCGATCACTCTGGTGCATTTTTGTCGAAATCTGATGGTTATGTCATCCAAGATGGCTGCCGAAAGGTCCAAAGGTCGTTCTTTTATTAGAGATTTCAAAATTCTTCTTCACATGAACCGCTTGGCCCATGGTAGCCAAACTTAAAAGTTATGGTCCATGGGTGAAGCCTTTTCAGATTTGTTAAAATGGAGGTCATCACTAATCCAAGATGGCCGCCATCTAAAAATAGCATACATTTTTAAAAAATCTTCTCATGAACCGCCAGCCGGATTTCGACGAAACTTGGTAGGAATGATCGACGTATAATACTCTTTCAAAGGTGTTAAAATGTTGACCCCGGGGTCAAAAATGGGCATGGCCCGTAGGGTCAAATTATATTTTTGACCAAATATGCTCATGCCAAATTGAAGGTATCGATGAGGCAATGCTCAAATTGAAGGTATCGATGAGGCAATTGCTCTGGTGCAATATTTGTCGGAATCGGATGATTATTTTATCCATGATGGCCTCCAAAAGGTCCATTTATTCGAGATTTTGAACGTCTTTTTCTCAGGAACCACATGGCCGATGCTGGCCAAACTTCATAGTAAGTTAAGATCCTTGGGTGAAGCATTTTCAGATTAGGTAAAATGAGAGTCATCGTTTAATCCAAGATGACCGCCATCTAAAAATAGCACAATTTGTTTAAAACACATGAACTCAATGTCACATTCTCCTCTGGTGTTCATGGAGTCAGGTGAGCAATTAGGGCCATCATGGCCCTCTTGTTTACATTTACATTAACCGATTCTTCGTCAAAACGACAGAATTATGAGATTAAAGCCGCCTATACAATAAAGGGCAACGTGTACCGCATTTGCTGCGATATATTTCATGAAAATATGTAATTCCATTAGCAAAATATTAAAGGAAATCTACTGTAAACACGTCCAAAAAACATGACGTCATGCCGTTCGTAAACCACGTGATCCCACATCTAGTGAGTAAACCAGTAGATAATGAAACTACTGATATTTCACCTTAAGTTATTTACATGTATACGGAGCTCCAGATAAGCTGCGTATTTGCTTAAATACCCAAATAAAATAAGAATTGAAATCAGAAGTAGCGAGTATCAAAAAGCAATAAAAGTTTTATGGTACCTTTATCATGCTGCAGAAAACAATAAACAGACCACAAATATAGCATATCTTTATTATTTTCCATGAAAACACATCTTGGTTTTTCATTAGAATTGTCTCCAAGGAGACAATTCTAATGAAATACCAAGACATGTTTTCATTTCGAAACAAACTATTCAATAATTGCTGCATGTTGATGTGTAAACAGTAATGTGATTTTATTTTACCCAATTAAAATTTTGAAATACCCAGTTGCTTCAGAAATGATGGAGTGACAATACTTAATTACTAATTCCTTATCTGGAGCACTGGTATTGCCATCTGTTTATAACTGTGTTGTTGAACATACAAATAACGCAATTCATTCAACCACGCCTTCCCCTCATACAAGAGTATTCTCGTTGTATATGACTTTATTGTAATCAATCAATCAATCAATCAATCAATCAATCACCAATCAGTCAATCAATCATTGTTACAGGACTGTCGTTGTTCGACACCGCTGACAGCCGTGGTCAAACATACAGCGCGTGCTGTTTGACCATGGCTGTAGACAATGCTCATTCCAGGACCAAGCCAACACCTACGTACTCATGACGTTACTAGAATGCGCCAATACGTCACCAGACCAGTTCACAACAGTCTCACTAAACTTTTGAAATTGGCGCGACTGCATCACGCGGCGTGTACTGCGGCGCCGGAATATGTATGTGTAAATTACAGCTGTTTGATTGAAACAGGTTATCAAAGTACCGAAAGTACTGCATATATGCATATATAACAATAATGTTCGACAATGTCCAGCCGTGGGTAAACGTTTGCCTTGGCACTCGGGAACTGTTTGAACCCGCGGCCGTCGGCCTTGGGGTTCAAACATTTATCTCGTGCCACGGCAAACATTTACCCACGGCTGGACATTGTCGAACCGTATAATCAATCAGTCCATCTACTGTGCAGGACTTAGGTATACCGACCAATGCAGGTGGTGAAACAGAGGCTCAGAAGCCAAAGCGAGAACGGCTCAAGTCGCTGGACACATTCCGAGGGTATGTATAACTACTGTCACTATTGCCTATTTATACACCTGGGGTCCGTTTCACTAAACTTTGTACTTGCGACTAAGAAGTTCGTAAGTGCAAAATTGAAATCCACAATAACATGTGTTCTAAAGCCGATTTTGGAAAAGCTTTTGTGGGTGTGCGCCAGTTAATGACCAGGGAGCTGTTGTACTAAGCTTCGTACGACTAAAATGTTCGTAAGTGCAAAATTATGATAGTCTGTAAATTTCACATCAACAATGTTTTCTTGTAAACAATTATTGCATTTACATTTATTGAGCATAGGCTGCATATGCAGCCTATGCTCAATACATGTAAATGCATCAATTGAAATTTCCAGACGATCCTAAATTGTCAGTTACGAATATTTTAGTCGTTTAGTGAAACTGGCTCCTTTTCGTTTGAAAGAACGGGATGTATTATGTATTTACCTTGTACGGGTGGGTGACTGGTTGGCTTGCTGACTGGTTAACTAGAGCACTACCTCACGGATGATAACCAAATTTGGTATTCATGTTTATCACCGCGAGCCAAAGAACTGCATTGAGTTTCAGATATTACTTAATTTTTCCATTCTGCAGGGCTCCAGATAAGTTTGTGTCTAAAGAATATTATACCCCCAGAATTCAATTCAATTATGTGAGCTGCAAAAAGCAAACACTGTAAATTTCAACTTTATTACAGTATTTTCATTACTCACTTTGAAAATCAATGCATATTTTCACATTGCTGTGACTATTTTGTACTCCCACTTATGAAAATAAATTGGTATTCTGCTGAAATAAGTGTGTAAAATACGCCAATATGCACCTTATCTGGAGCTCTGATTCTGTATCCTTGTCCATGTTAGGTATACTTGATTATGATGGAAAGATGAAGAACACTTGATTGTCATTGAATTATCTCCCCTTGTGTTGTAGCCATGCCTCAATGGGCATATATATTGTTCAATGAATGACCTCCCCTTGTGACCTTCGGCATTCTTGTTTCATGTTGAGTCACAGATGAATGAACCCAATTGCTTCAGAAATGATAGAGCGACAATACTCATTTACTAATTCCTTATCTGGAGCCCTGCATATTAAATTGTCACTCATGTAAGATCACCTATGTATATATGTTAGTTTCTTCCCTAAATCTAGCACAATGTTGACATCAACTGATATTTAACCCTTACATCGCTATCATATTTTTTTTTGCACTTTAGAATAATTTACAACATGCTTTGACAGCACTTCAGAATCATTTCCATTGGAAATCATTCTGAAGTGCTGCCAAAGCATGTTTTTTATCGAGAAATAAGGCAATATATCAAAGACAATTGTTTTGTGTAGCGATCTAAGGGTTAATGTTCATAACTTAATATCTATTTTTTTGCGATTTGCAGCATATCTATAGTTGTAATGATATTTGTCAACTATGGAGGTGGTGATTACTGGTTCTTTAGGCACTCTAAATGGAACGGACTCACCGTCGCTGACCTTGTATTTCCCTGGTGAGTCACGCATGCAGTGGTCAGTTGTGCTATCTAGTTTCTGTGACTGTTGTAGCCTTGTAACTTTGTATTACCTTGCACTGGTTTCATAATGTTCTTTGTTTTCTAGTTTACAGTTCATAAATAAATAGTGTGTATTTATACCCCCGCAATGAATTGTGGGGGGTATACTGGAGTCAGATTGTCTGTCCGTCCGTCCGTCCGTCCGTCTGGACGGACGTTCCGTCTGTCCGTCCGTCACTAAACTTAGCATCAGAGAAATATGTTATAGCTTCTATTTCCTTCATCGGAAATTCTTAATATTTCACGCATGCATTCCTGTAAGGAATTGGGTGGGGGGGGGGGGGGGGGGGGGGTGGGGGGGGGGGGGGGGGGGGGGGGGGGGGGGGGGCTATTCCGTAAGCTTCGCTTGCTGACAAATCTAGTTTTAGCTGAGTGGGAATACGCAGTGGGAGTACAAAATACTCACAGCAATGTGAAATACGCATTAATTTTCAAATTGAGTAGTGGTTTAATGTATTAAAGTTGAAAATGTACGTTCCCCATTTATACCCCCCGCAACGAGTTGTGGGGGTGGGTATACTGGAGTCAAGTTGTCTGTCCGTCCGTCCATCCGTCACTAAACTTAACATCAGAGAAATATGTTATAACTTCTATTTCCTTCATCTAAAATGCTTAATATTTCACACATGCATTTGTGTAAGGCTCTACTACCATGCTGTGCCAAATCCACGACTGTCCAACCCCCCCACGCTGATCCCAAGGTCAAGGTCAAATACTTAGTCTCTTTACAAAACTTAACATCAGAGAAATATGTTATAACTTCTGAAATTTTCCTTCATCTAAAATGCTTAATATTTCACACATGCATTCCTGTAAGGCTCTACTACCATGCTGTGCCAAATCCACGACCGTCCAACCCCGCTGATCCCAAGGTCAAGGTTAAATACTTAGTACAAAACTTAACATCAGAGAAATATTGTTATAACTTCTATTTCCTTCATCTAAAATGCTTAATATTTCACACATGCATTCCTGTAAGGCTCTACTACCATGCTGTGCCAAATCCACGACCGTCCAACCCCGCTGATCCCAAGGTCAAGGTTAAATACTTAGTACGAAAACTTAACATCAGAGAAGTATTGTTATAACTTCTATTGCCTTCATCTAAAATGCTTAATATTTCACACATGCATTCCTGTAAGGCTCTACTACCATGCTGTGCCAAATCCACGACCGTCCAACCCCCGCTGATCCCATGGTCAAGGTCAAATACTTAGTATCTTTACAAAACTTCACATCAGAAAAATATGTTATAACTTCTATTTCCTTACATATTTAGGGGCACATGGGCCCACGTGGGGGTATTCCGTAAGCCTCGTTTACTGACAAATCTAGTTAATAATGGTGAAAATCAATAATCCATTTATAAAAATAAAATACGCATGTAATTTGAAATCAGGGGGTACAATACTCTTTAGACACAAAGCTTATCTGGAGCTATGATCATGATTGCTAAACCTAGGCAGATTCCGTCAAATTTAAGAACATTATGAAACCATTGTTGTCTGTTTGGTAAAGGTTTAGTCTTGCTTCTTTGCTGATTTGTAACACAAATAACTGGCACACAGAGCTCCAGTTAAGGTACGTAATTTGGGGGTAACCTTCTTATTCCTCCATCAAAAATGGCAGGTTGTGAGTGCTTTAGAATCGTCTCAATGAGACGGTTCTAAAGCACTCACAACTTGCCATTTTTGGAGAAGAAATGACAAGATTTCACCCCAAATTGATAAAATTACGCACCTTAGCTGGAGCTCTGTGGAACATGCACTCACAACATGTATATAGAATGTATAATATTAGAAAATGTAGTTCCATTGCTTCATGACTTATGCAATTACTTTTCTATGGTCGTTTGAATAACATAATACCATGGTGAGTGGGCCTGGTGCAACATCAAAGTGCATGATCACGTGGTTACAACAACAACAACGTCATCCACTCCAAAGTAAGTATTATTTGATATTTTCCTTAATATGCAACGGATTTTGATGAAATATGGCGCATCAAACGCGTCTTCATGAGCTGCATTTGGTGGTCCAGGGAGTTCAGCACAGACTTATGTCGTTTTTGCGAAGAATCGGTTTCCGTGTCGGTCGACACAGAAATCGATTCTTCGCAAAAACGACAGAAGTATGGGCGAACATACAAAGACCACCAAATGCAGCTTAACAAGACACGTTTGATGCGCCATATTTCATCAAAATCCGTTACGTATTAAGGACAATATGAAAGAATACGTACTTTGAATCAAATGGATTCTGGAAGTTTCAGTACTTGTTGTTGTTAGTGCCACGTGATCATACACCTTGTACATGCACACAACCTATATTTAGCTATTTATCATGTCAATGTCGGAGGGCTGTGTCAAAGTAACATACAACCCATGGTTGTGGAAACATGCATATCAAATAAATGACAGGAAGTTGTGTCAAATTTGTGATTTATTTGTTTACTATCAAATCAGTAGGTTTGAACATATTTCAATTTTTCTGTAGATTGTGTCAAAAGTTGAGCTCTGAATGTCTTGTTTTGACATCATTTACGGGATTATGATTTTAGAATCAGTATCTGAGAAAACTTGGATAAGTGAGTTAATTCCAGAGTAGGGCACATTTATATCTCATGGGGCAGAATCTGAGAAAACAGCACTTATATTATTTCTGGACAGTGTAGATCCTGATCCATCTGCATGCTGAGACGGTCTCTTTGTTTGCTGGGATTATGTGGGTCTGGATTGGTGCTACATGTAGCCAAAATAGCCATTGATTTGGCAATTTCGAAAAAAATATTATTTTTATGCCCGAACACGATAGTGGAGGGGGCATTTAGTGTTAACCTTGTTCGTCCGTCTCGTCCATCCTCCCGTCTTTCTTGCTCGTCTGTCTGTCTGTCTGTCCATCCTTTCATCCGACACCTACCTCGTAAGTCGTAAATCATTTAAACCGTACTAGCTACAGACCTGACATTTGGTATGTAGCTTCCTTATAATGAGTAGATACGCAAAGTTTGATTTTTTATTCGACCCCCGGGTCACGGATTATCTCCCCCTTTTCGAGTTAGAAATTTCCAATTTTGGCTTGTAAGTCGTAACTTTTAATCCCTAATAGCTACACACTTGAAACTTGTTATGTAGTGTCCTTATGATGAGTAGATGCGTAATGTTTATTTTGATTTTTTATTTGACCCCCGGGTCGTGGATTATCTCCCCCTTTTCGACTTAGAATTTTGCTTTGTAACTTGTAAAAATGTTCAACCGTAACAGCTACAGACCTGAAATTTGGTAGCTTTCTTATGATGAGTAAATGCGCAAAGTTTATTTTGATTTTTTATCCCACCCCCAGGTCATGGATTTTGAACTTGGAATTTTGCCTAATTTACTATCAAAGCGATATGTGGGGCATTCGTGTTCTATGAACACATTTTCTAGTTTTGGCTACCATTTTCGAAACTTTAGTCCTCACATAGTCGACATGGGTGAACTATAAGCTAGAGTAGTGCACTTAGCGATGTTGGTGAAATAACACTTATTGGAAATATACCTGACTTTATCAGATCTTGGCCCAAGTGTTGTTTCTGTTCTGCATTCATCTTTCTTCATTAATAGCATGTTATTTATTGCACTTTGACTAACAACTAATAATCAGCCGGAAGGCCTCGTCCAGTATTCCCGCGACTTTTCCAAGTTTATATCCCCGATAAATTCCACAAAAAGGCCATTCATTCCTTATAATTCCAGCATTTGAAATAAATTTATCAAGAAAATGTGTTTATTTTCCGTTTTCTTAAGAATTATTTTAACTGCGCCTCACGGTTACGGAAAGTAGTTCGGCGTGGGAGTTTACTGGGATATAAATTTTGGACAGAGACTTGCTACGAGCCAATCAAATGATAGGGAATTGTGTAAATATTTTTGTGCTGGAATTATTGTAATTTAGTTCATCGTCATGTCTGAGGTTTCACTGTGTATTGTTTTTTTGCATTTAGCCGTAAAATTTGGGCAGGTTTTGTGAAACGGACAGTAGTGTTGAAAGAGTGAAACTGAAATACTGAGTTCCATACAATTTCTTATAATCTCACACAACTTCAATGTAGCTTTAACAATTACCTAAATATTTGGAAACTCAATACACGTGAACACATTTGACACACTGATGACACCATGACTTTGACCTTTTTGGGTTCTCAATGTCATTCTCAATGTCACTGAAAGACTTAGCCTGAGTTCTTTAAGTTGATACTCGTTTTTAACTTCATGCAACTTTAACCCTTTCAACCCTAAGGAACTGGAATGGACTGTGATATGCTAATGTTCGGACCAATCCAATGGTCACAAAATGATTTTCAGATTCGTCCATTTATGAAAAGGGGGTGTTTGTTGTTCTCAAAAATATGAAAATTACTTTCAAACAGTGCATATCCTGATGAGACGGCTCGTTACGAGCCGGCTCATCTGGATCTGCACTGTTTGCATAAATTGATATAGCGGGCTTTCGGGTTCAAAGGGTTAATGAAAATTTAACCATTTCTTAAATATTTGGAAATTTGTCACATATGAAAATATGGTACTATGTGTCAGATATTATGTGTCGTACTCACTGACACCATTAGCATGGCCTTTTTACTTTCAAAAGTAATTGAAACACTAGTTTTTACATCACAAAGTTTATGCCAGTTTTTTAAATGAATCGGTGATTATTGAAACGCATAGCTATCTGCGGTATTTTTGTACCGCCAGGCAACATTTCTTGTTTAATATCAGATTCGATTGTATGTTCAGAATATTTAGACTCGTAGGGCGTCAGCCAGCATGTTAGAAGCTCGAACCACCTTGCTTGCCTATCTATAGACAGTGGGCAGCGGTGGTAATTTTCAGGATATATCCTGAAATCAAGATTTGAGGTTCCTGATAATTGCAGAAAACTACTGTTCAACATGGGAAGCACATTTACGCATACTGCCAATTGCTGAAAATGGCTGAAAAAACATATTTTGCACCTATGGGTGCAAAAATATGTTTTTTTAGCCATTTTCTGGATTTGCCATTGGGAACCGTTCCCACCCCCGAGTGGGGATTCCTGGCTTACTGCTGACCTCTCTATATTCTTCTCATCTGCATGTTTTGTAGATTGTCTTTGACCGTGATGTGTTTTGTTAACTATGGTGGTGGGGGGTACTGGTTCCTTGACCATTCCGACTGGAACGGACTCACAGTTGCCGATCTGGTCTTCCCGTGGTACGTACATCCCACACCTATAATAATCCATTTATATTTAGGTACAACCTAGAATTATATAATAACCCTACCATTGCACTAACTTAACCCTTTATGCTGAAGATACTGACTGAAAATTTTAAATGTTTTTATTTTTTATGCACATAATTATATGTTGTGATCACTCACGCGAATCTTCTTGTCAAGTCTGTTCAAGTGATTGGTAACAGCATATACTTTCATTGAGAAACGAAGTAGATAGAATTTTCTACCATTTCAGCCAGTAGTTTACAGAAATATACCTAACGATGAATTACACCACTCAGCAGCAGTAGTTTACACCACTCACGTGTTTACCATATATGGAGAAATAACGTCAGCAATGTCGTAATGACGTGTTTCCTTCGACCAATCAAATTATGTTCTCGGACACCCCCTCTCAATCGTGAGACAGTCACCGTCACCACGGCCCACCTTCAGAAATTAATTTCCTTAGCGCTTGGCCATATTTTATGCTTGATTCGCTTTGTTTTTGTCGAGCCCGCTTGCGGAAGGCGAGACATAGTGATCACAATGACGTCCGGGTGTCCGTGCGTCCGTCTGTCATGTGCGTCTGTCCGTGAGTGCGGATGTCCGTCCGTCCGTCCGTCCGTCATTCCAAAATCTGCGTTAAAGTTTTTAAATACCTTATATCTCTGCAGTCCTAAATGACATTGACTTAAAACTTCATATGCTTATTAGTCATCATCCATATATTCATGTTGTATCCCACTCATGCCACCCCTGTGCCCAAGGTCAAATGACTTAGAAGTTTGCGTTAATTTTTTGTCAAAATTTGCGTTAACCTACTATCTCTGTAACCGTAAGTCGGATTTGCTTGAAATGCTGAATTAAATCTTGTCATCTACTGATTATTCTTATGCCCCCGGTGTCGGTAGAGCCTGGAGGCATATAGTGTTTGGACTGTGACCATCCGTCCATCCTGCTTTGTTTCTGTGTATCCGTACGTGGTCCGATTAAGAAGTTTGCTGGAGTTTCTCAATTCTGTTACAACTTCTATACCCCTTAACCCTTAGACCGCTACACACAACAATTGTCATCTGCTGTTGCTTTTATATCTTGCCTATTTTCTCAATAAAACCATGGTTTGACAGCACTTCAGAATCATTTCCATTGGAAATGATTCTGAAGTGCTGTCAAACCATGTTGTAAAATTATTCTCAAGTGCTGTGAAAGCATGTTTTGGATGATAAAAATGGAAAATAAACAGCAGACGACAAAAAATTAAGATAGCGGTCTAAGGGTTAAAGAATTACTTTAATATTTCAATACATCATACATGCGCACAATTACATCCATGCTGCCCTTAATATGACATTGAACCATTTGATCGTCACAACTAAATTGCTTAAACACTTAAACGTTTCGGTTAAAAACTTTGTCAGAGTTTCTGCAATCTGTCACCGGGGTATTCGTGTGCCGACAGACCACATTTTCTTGTTTATTTTCCATTTTTATCAACAAAAATAGTTTGACAGCACTTTAGAATCATTCTAAAGTTCTACCAAACCATGTTTTCATTGAGAAAAATAGACAAAATATGTGAAAACAACGGACGACACTTTTTGTATTCCACATTCTAAGTGTTTGGCTCACTCTTTACCCTCATTTTCCTATTTTTATCTCAACAATACCTGAAGCCATTAATTGTAATATAGTAATAATGTGCAGATATCTGTTAGCATCTGCCAATGACACCACCCTCTTGTCTGTAGTCCTTTCAGAGCAACAGTACGCTCAGAGCGATTTTTGCCTTTCCCACTCTGACACGGTATTTCGAGACCTCTTACCTAAGTTTTCTTAACCCTTAGAATGCGGGAACCAAAAATTGTCGTCTGCTTTTGTTTCATATTTTCACTCAGAAAAAAACATGGTTTGGCAGCATTTTAGAAATGATTCTAAAGTGCCGTCAAACCATGTTTTGATGAGAAAAATGTAAAATAATAAAAGAAACGGCCGACGACAAAATTTAATTCAGCTTTGTAAGGGTTAAAGCAGGTTATGCAGATGATTAGCAAATCATTCACCGGATTAAATCTCGGGCATACACAGAAAGTGATGAAATATACTATCTTATTTTATTTATCGTATGCTGTTTATTTTATATTTTCCATTTTTATCATCAAAAATAAGCTTTGACAGCACTTTAGAATAATTGACAACATGCTTTGACAGCACTTCAGAATCATTTCCATTGGAATTTCTTTGTCAAACCATGTTTTTTATTGAGAAATAAGGCACAATATAAAAGCAACAGCAGATGGCAGTTGTTGTGTAGCGGTCTAAGGGTTAAGCATGGATTTGTATCATGTTTCTAAATCCAATTGTACCCGTGATTTTCCGAGAAAAATTGCGTTTTGGTAAAAAAATCTTTATAATATTTAAAAATTAACTAGTGTTGCGATTTTGTGCAATAAATGATTACTGATTTAAATAAATTAAAATATTGCATATAATTAAACTCTATCTACAGGTGGTATACTATTCTCATTTAACATGTAAAACATGTTATGTTTCACAAAATGTGCTTGTATAGCATAGCAGAATGCATCACCAAATTATCTCCCCTGTTTATCACAATGTATGATTGTATACAGTCAGATTATAAACAATCTTGTAATATCATCAAATACAATTTTGTGTTGGGTTGATATGCGGCTATGACTGGAGAAATAGGGCTTATGGGTTTTGCGACCAGTGTAGATCCAGATCAGCCTGTGCATCCACATAGTCTGATCAGGATCTACACTTTTCACCATTCCATCAATTAAACTGCCATACTCCATCTAACAAGCAATATCGATCGTTATCAGGTTACTGGAGTGTGCCATTTGATCAGGAGCTACACTGGTCACAGATCACATTAGCCCCATTTCTCCACTCACAGCCACATATATGTGATTTGCATTAAGCGAATACATGACAGAATACCTGGGCCCGGTTGCTCTAAACCTATGTTAGCTTAACAGACTGTTAAATCCTTAGCAATGCTAAGGATTTAACAGTCTGTTAAGCTAACAGGCTTTGAGCAACTGGGCCCAGAATCAGTTCAGTCCATAAATCTTATGTGACATATTTGTCAATCAATGACTTTTCTAAACAGGTGGAAGACTCAGAACTGTGACATAAAATATATTTCCATTAAACAAAATCCCATTACCCCACCCACCTGGTGTCGTACTGTATGTTATGTTTCCTTATGGGTGGGGTAATGGTATTTTTTAATGGGAATTGTTTTATGTCACAGGTCCGAGTCTTCCACTTGTGTAGACGGTGTATAACAGTAGGGATTCCTCCTTATAGGAGTCATGATTTGCCTGGTTTGGCCCTCAGGCACGTTTTTATCTTTGGCTCTTTTCTTACCTGGGAGTTGAATTGGGTTATTGTTCATTATAAAAGTAGTCAGATTATTACTGATCCTACTGCTTTTGGGAGGGGGCCAAGTGATTCTGGTGTGGCGAGGACCTGGCATCAGATCAGGATTATTCTGATTTCAGGGCTGAATATATAGTTACTTTATTGTAAATATTCAGTTCTGATTTTGGGATTTTCCCCCCAATTTGTAGATGTACTTGAACACGTACTTGTACTGTACAGGTAATATATGGGATTTAGTACTAAACCCATTGACCCGCCCTTATATGACCTTAGCTGTTGATAGGCCGTTAAACTCCAACAAACAAACAAACAAACAATAATGGGAATTGTTTTATGTCACACGTCCGTGTCTTCCACCTGTGCTTTTCCAGTGAAGTTCATTTACTCTTTTACCCTGTCTATGAACCATATGGCAAGATATTTTGGGGAAATTGTCTACAGGTGCACAATATCAGCATACGACTCCAGTGGTACCCATTAACCCATTTCAGTCTAAGGATACGATAATTTTCGTTGAAAAAATCTGTTTATTTTGTTTATTTCTCCATAAGGTTATATGTTGTTACCACTCATTTGAACCGTCTCATTGAGACGGTTCAAATGAGTGGTAACAACATATACTTTCGAGATGAAATAAAGAAAATAGGATTTTCCACCTAAAAGGTTTCATGCTATTATAATTGTATCCCGTCTTTAATGGGTTAAAGGTACATGCCCACTCAGGAGGCACAAAATGTTCTTTATATCAGAGACATCATCTGGGACATTTTCTGGCAAAATAAACATTCATTCACCATTACCCCACGTATTGATTGGTGATGCATTTAATTAGTATAAATAATTAAAAAAGATCATGCCACATTTGCATATGAAAATAGTGTGATACCACCGCGCATCACTATCAGTAAAATAATTACTTCTAAATGATTATATATGTAACGGGCACTCGTAATTTTTAGAACTTGTGGAATAGTGACACAATAATACACTTATTTAATTCCTATAAAGAACATTGTATGCCTACTGAGTGAGCAAGTACCTTTAAGCAAAATGTTCAACTTGTAAATAGCTCTAGACAAATAACCTTTGAAGTTTTCAAATAGGATTTGTATGTGTTCAAATAAGCTTTTAAATAATTTTTTTTTTTTGAAAACCTTTGAAATATATGTTTTCAAATACTCTTTTGAGATATGCAATTGAATGTCATTTATAGCATTTTTAGCTCACCTGAAATTCTTCAAAAATCTTCTCAAGAACCGCCAACCGGATTTCGACAAAAATTGGTAGGAATGATCGATGTACAATGCTCTTTCAAAGTTGTTAAAATGGTGACCCTGGAGTCAAAAATTGGCGTGGCCCGTGGGGTCAAATGGGGGTCAAATTTTATTTTTTACCGAATATGGTCATGTCATATATCAAATCGAAGGTATCAACGAGGCGATCACTCTGGTGCATTTTTTTTGTCAAAATCGGATGATTATGTCATCCAAGATGGCCGCCAAAAGGTCAAAAGGTCGTTCATTTATTAGAGATTTCAAAATTCTTCTTCACACGAACCGCTTGGCCCATGGTGGCCAAACATGACAGTTATGGTCCATGGGTGAAGCCTTTTCAGATTTGTTAAAACGCAGGTCGTCGCTAATCCAAGATGGCCACCGTCTAAAAATAGCACAAATTTTAAAAAAATCTTCTTCTCATGAACCGCCAGCCGAAACTTGGTAGGAATGATCGACGTAGAATGCTTCTTTAAAATGGTGACCCCGGGGTCAAAAATGTGCGTGGCCCGTGGGGTCAAATTTTATTTTTGACCAAATATGCTCATTTCATATATCAAATTGAAGGTATCGATGAGGCAATTGCTCTGGTGCAATATTTGTTGGAATCGGATGATTATGTCATCCATGATGGCCTCCAAAAGGTCCATTTATTCAAGATTTTGAACGTCTTTTTCTGAGGAACCACATGGCCGATGCTGGCCAAACTTCATAGTAAGTTAAGATCCTTGGGTGAAGCATTTTCAGATTTGGTAAAATGAGAGTCATCGCTTAATCCAAGATGACCACCATCTAAAAATAGCACAATTTTTTTAAAACACATATGAACTCAATGTCACATTCTCCTCTGATGTTCATGGAGTCAGGTGAGCGAATTAGGGCCATCATGGCCCTCTTGTTTGGAGAGGCATCATGTATGTGCCCTCCATGCAATAGCAAACAGTGTAGCCCCTGATCAGATCGTGTGAATACACAATCTGATCAGGGGCTACAGTAAGAGAAAACATTTCGTACGTTTCAGTCGTTTTGAATTGGCGAAAGCCGGGCTGGTGGACGGGCGGCGGGCAGTGGGCGGCGGCGTCCAAGTCCAATGTTATGGTTTCATGTTTTGTCCATTTCTCTGTTACTGTACCACCTAGGACCACCATAATTGTGACCTTTTTTTACCATGACCTATTTTTTCCGTGTAATCGACTTAGCCATTTTCAATGTTAAGTTTTTGTGTTTAGGTCCATTTCTCACTTACTGTACCACCTAGCACCAAATACTTGCACAACCTCATAACCAAAGGGTGCTCACCGCATACCACTATCCAACATGTGACTCTATTTTTTGCCTTTACCTATTTTTTCTGCACGACTTAGCCATTTTCAACGTTAACTTTTTCGCATATTAATCCGTTTCTCACTTACTATACCACCTAGAATCACCATACCTGCATAATTATATGTTATCCAATTGTCTATGCCTTGAAGAAAACCCGGCCTTCGTGGCTTTGCGTCGTCTCTTTGTTTGTTGTAGAGATTAACATACGATCCCCATTAAATGAGTAATTTGCCACAGGTTTGTGTGGATAATGGGTACAGCGATGGCGTACTCCTACCAATCATTGCTGAGACGTGGCACGCCCAAGTTACAGATATTTCTGAAAATCATCAAACGCACGTGTATCCTCTTCATGCTGGGATTGCTAGTCAACTGCAACGGTATTTCCCGTAAGTTTACCTATATTACTTTCTGTTCCACGTTTTGCTGCCGACGAACATTTGGCCATTAAACACATTAAATCTAAAACAGATTTAAAAGTAAGTACTTTTTCATCAATAACAAAAAAGTCACCCTCCCCAAAAAAAGTGATGAAATTCCATCAAATATTGATTTTATTGTGAAAAAACGATTTTCCTATTGGAATTTAACATGGGGAGTCAATTTCCAAAACTGTTCTTTGGATCAAAAAACAAAAAAATGTTAGATTTTGAAAATCGGTCCACAAATAAAAAAAAACATTTTAAAAAATCTATTTTTAGCCCCCATGTTAAATTCCCATATGAAAATTGTTTTTTCGCAATAAAATCAATATTTGATGGAATTTCATCAAATATTTTTTTTTCGGGAGCGTGACTTTTTTGTTATTGATGAAATACAATGTAGTACTTACTTTTAAATATTTTTTAGATTTAATGTGTTTAATGGCCAAATGTTCGTCGGCAGCAAAACGTGGAACAAACAGTAGCTTCATGGAGAGCTTATGTTGTCACCTCGATGTTGTCTGATCACTATACACAATATTCACATTACCCATCACATTCGCAATACATGTTTAGTCATATTCAAATTTAGAAATTATTATTTTTAGCCAGGTTTTTTGAAAAAAAATCCAGGCTATTGGATTGGCGAAAGCCGGGCGGGCGGGCGGCGTCCACAATCAATGTTAAGTTTTCGTGTTTGAGTCCATTTCTTTGTTACTGTACCACCTAGGACCACCAAACTTTCACAGCTTCATAATCAAGGGGTGCCCACCACATATCACTATCCAACATGTTACTTTTTTTTTAACTTCACCCATTTTTTCCGCGTAGTCGACTTAGCCATTTTTAATGTTAAGTTTTCGCGTTTACAATGTTAAGTTTTCGTGTTTAAGTCCATTTCTTTCGTACTGTACCACCTAGGACCACCAAACTTTCACAGCTTAATAATCAAGGGGTACCCACCACATATCACTATCCAACATGTTACTTTTTTTTTTTAACTTCACCCATTTTTTCCGCGCAGTCGACTTAGCCATTTTCAATGTTAAGTTTTCGCGTTTACAATGTTAAGTTTTCGTGTTTAAGTCCATTTCTTTGGTACTGTACCACCTAGGACCACCAAACTTTCACATTCATTAACCAAGGGGTGCCTACCACATACAACTATCCAACATGTGACCATTTTTTTACCTTCACCTATTATTTCTACGTAATTGACTTAGCCATTTTCAACTTTAACGTAACGTACGTCTGGTTAGAGTTTTTTGGTTATAACTTTTTCGTTATACTATATCTCTGCAACTGCTTCGCCCATTACCTTGAAACTTCACATGGGTGTTTATCATCATTGTCGCACCTGCTTGCGGAAAGCGCGATCCTGTGCCCAATGTCAAGGTCAAATTACTTTGAATTTTTTTGTTAAAGTTTTTTCGTGTACTATATCTCTGCAACTGCTTCACCCAATACCTTGATACTTCACATGGGTGTTTATCATCATTGTCGCACCTGCTTGCGGAAAGCGCGATCCTGTGCCCTATGTCAAGTTCAAATTACTTTGAATTGTTTTGTTAAAGTTTTTTCGTGTACTATATCTCTGCAACTGCTTCACCCAATACCTTGATACTTCACATGGGTGTTTATCATCATTGTCACACCTGCTTGCGGAAAGCGCGATATCGTCAGCATTTTGGCATACGTCCGTCCGTTCGTCCGTGTGTCCGGTTAAAGTTTTTTGGTTAAAGTTTTTCCATCTACTATATCTATTTTTTTAGTGTCCATGCCTCGCCCCAAGGCGCGACATGCAGGCCACGGCAATCTAGTCTACAAAAAGTGGGTATAATTATGTTATCCAAGTGTCTATGCTTGGAAAAAACCTGGCCTTCGTGGCTTTGCCTCGTTTCTTGTTTTAATTCTCAAATAAAGTACATGTATATGTTTGGACCATCTCGACAACATATACCTATGATTTGAAATAAAGAAAGTATGTGTAATTTACTAGAAATATAACTGCTTTTTGACATAAACAATTGCAATATGAATAGGAAACTATAGTGGTTTACCCGTTTTCGAGCATTTAATCTGTCCACAGTTTGATGATAAAAAACATGATAAAAAATGTAACTGAAGACATGATTTTCATTCTATGATCGAAAACAAATTATTTTATAAATATCACAGGTTTTGTACAAATTTATTTTTTTCAAAATTGTCCAAATGTGACCTGAATCAAAACACGAGCGCTGTCGATTAACGGGTGCTTACAATAAACATGTGGCTGTGACTGGAAAAATAGGGCTTATGGGTGCTTATCAGTGCAGATCTTGATCAGAGATGTACACTGGTCGCAAAGACCAGTGTACATCTATGATCAAGATCTGCACTGATCGCCATTCCATCAGTAAAACACCCGTCATGCTTATAACAAACAATATAAATCCATATTAGGCTACATGAATGTGCTATTTGATATTGAGCTACCCTGGTCACAGATCTCTCATAAGCCCCATTTCTCCAGTCACAGCCACATAAGTGACACACGCAATGGGATTTTGTACCTTGCGTAATTTCATGAAATGCGTTTACAAAATTTACAATATTTCTCATAAATGAAGTAAAAAAGTTGACAACATTTTGTCAAACCCTCCCATTTTGCAGCGCCGCATTTGAATACATTCCGTATACCGGGGGTGCTACAGCGGTTTGCAGGGACTTACTTGATTGTGGCCACAGCTCACATGTTCTTCGCTCAGAACTCAGACCCCAGAGAGGTAACCAGTCGGCCTGAAAATGGCGGGAAACTTGGTCGTCTGCTGTCGTACAGTGAAGCCTCTCTAAACCGGACACCCTGGGAGGTCCACTGGGTGTCCGGTTTAGAGAGGTTCCACAGTAAAACAGACAGACGACTACTTCAAGACAAGCGTGGCTGCTTTGTGGTTGTGAACATATATAATCAATGGAGATAAATATGTCAAAATTAAGCATAACTAACTTTCCTCTGTGTCCGGTTTAGAGAGGTTCTACTGTATTATCATTTTCACATCTCAAATATATTGTGTTTCACAAATTGTGCTTCCTAATGCAGTAATAGTGGACATGCATGACCAAATTAAGTCCCCTGTTCATCACAGACTTTGAGAGTATGTAGTAGCGTTAACTCTTTGCATGCTGGGAAATGTGTGGGCTATAAATAGTTCAAAAATAGCAGATGGCAATTCCTCGTATAAAAAAAGACATATTTATTGAGAAAAATAAGAAACATACTCGTAATTTGTTGGATGTTCGTTCCACCTATTGACATGGTGTAATACCGGTGTAAATGAATATCCCCGTTGAACATCCGCCCACCAAATGAATAACACTAATATAAACAGTTTGGATGCTCAGAAACAATAGTAGCAGACATCTTTAAACATCGCCCATCCCCCATTTTTAGCTCGACTATTCGATGAATAGTTAGAGCTTATGTAGTCACCCCGGCGTCGGCGTCGGCGTCACCGTCACGCCTTGGTTAAGGTTTTTAGTCAAGCTTGTATATGGAATACTCCTGGCCCTACACCCACCATACTTGGACAACTTCATCTCCTAGTGATGTACATCAACAACACCTGATCTATATTTGACCTTGACCTACATTTAACCTTGAATTACTTAGTTAATTCCCATTGGTTAAGGTTTTTAGTCAACCTTGGTTAAGGTTTTTAGTCAAGCTTGTAGATGGAATACTCCTGGCCCTACACCAACCATACTTGGACAACTTCATTTCCTAGTGATGTACATCAACAACCCCTGACCTATATTTGACCTTGACCTACATTTAACCTTGAATCACTTAGTTAATTCCCATTGGTTAAGATTTTTAGTCAACCTTGGTTAAGGTTTTTAGTCTAGTTTGTAGATGGAATACTATTGTGCATACAGACACCACACATGGACAACCTTTTCTCATAGGGATGTACATCAATAACCCCTGACCTATATTTGACCTTGACCTACATTTAACCTTGAATTACTTAGTTAAAGTTAATTCCCCTTGGTTAAGGTTTTTAGTCAACCTTGGTTAAGGTTTTTGTCGCGCCTGCTTTAGTAGAGGCGCGACTATAGTCGGCGCTTTTTCCATCGTCCGCGTCGTCCGTGTCGTCCGCGTCGTCCGGGTCGTCCGGGTCGTCCGCGTCATCCGTTTTTTTTGTAAGGCAAATGCGTTAAAGTTATTGTTTTTTCACAATTTCTCTTTAACCCCTTGACAGACTTTGATAATATTTCACACCAACGTTTGTCATGGGATGATGCTTCATTACGCACACCCCCACATCCAAATTCTCAAGGTCAAGGTCATTTATTTACTTGTAATGTTCACTGGTTTTGTAACAGGAATGCGTTAAAGTTATTGTTTTTTCACAATATCTCTTTAACCCCTTGCCAGACTTTGATAATATTTCACATCAATGTTCGTCTAGGGATGATGCTTCATTACGAACACCCCCACATCCAAATTCTGAAGGTCAAGGTCATTTATTTACTTCTAATGTTCACCGGTTTTGTAACAGGAATGCGTTAAAGTTATTGTTTTTTCACAATATCTCTTTAACCCCTTGCCAGACTTTGATAATATTTCACATCAATGTTCGTCTAGGGATGATGCTTCATTACGCACACCTCCACATCCAAATTCTGAAGGTCAAGGTCATTTATTTACTTCCAATGTAGTCGGTCAAATGCCTCGGCAAGCTCGACACCGCCTCCGTGGCGGAATTCTTGTTAGTCAAGCTTGTACATGGAATACTATTGTGCATACAGACACCATACTTGGACAACCTTTTCTCATAGGGATGTACATCAATAACCCCCGATCTATATTTGACCTTGACCTACTTTTCCGCTTGAATTACTTTCCCTTGGTTAAGATTTTTACTCAAGTTTGTATATGGAATACTCCTGGCCCTACAGCTTGTAGATGGAATACTATTGTGCATACAGACACCATTCTTGGACAACATTTTCTCATAGGGATGTACATCAATAACCCCTGACCTATATTTTACCTTCACCTACATTTAACCTTGAATTGCTTAGTTATTTCCCCTTGGTTGGTTTTGTTCTCAGTCTTGGTTAATGTTTATAGTCAAGCTTGTATATGGAATTCTCCTGGGCCTACAGCAACCATACTTGGACAACTTCATCTCCTAGTGATGTACATCAATACTCCCTGACCTATATTTGGCATTGACCTACTTGGATTACTTAGTTATTTCCCCTTGGTTAAGCTTTTTAGTCAAGCTTGTGTATGGAATATTCCTGGGCCTACAGCAACCATACTTGGAAAACTTCATCTCCTAGTGATGTACATCAATAACCCCTGACCTATATCTGACATTGACCTACATTTAACCTTGAATACTTACTTAATTTCCCTTGGTTAAGGTTTTTAGTCAACCTTGGTTAAGGTTTTTATGCAGGCCGCGGCCACCTTGTTTGTCAAGCTATGTGTACATCGACAACCCTCGTAGTCGAGCTATGCTGTTCTCCTACAGCTCTTGTTTTGTTTTAGAAATCTATGCATTTATACAGGTATTTCCGAATAAAATGAAATGCTTTAGATCATTAAATTTGCAGTCCATTGAAGTGAAAGACCACATTTTGAATATTGTGCGATATCTGGGGGCTATTTCACTACACTTCTTACGACTAAAATCGTAAGTGCAAATTTAGGATAGTCTGGAAATTTTAATTGATGGATTTACATTTATTGAACATTTTAGTCGTACAAAGTTTAGAGAAACGACCCCTTTGGGACACAGTGCCTTTAACGTTTGTGGAATGGTGCTTGTTTCCAGTACACGCGGTGGAGTTTTATCCGGGACGTGATCGACTACGTGTTGGAGTGGGTCTTTTACCTGGTTCTAATCGCTCTATGGCTGTTCCTGACGTTTCTCATGCCGGTACCCAACTGCCCCTCGTACGTACTGTGGTGTGGGATCACTTGGTATCAAAAATGTGTGATTTCACGAGAGCTGCGTTCTGCAACAGCGTAACATGTTTCACGTCGAAATAAGCGCCGGATTCCTGACAAATTCCCATTCAGCTACATGCAAATGATGGTGCATAAACACTTTTTAGGGTCCTGCCGCAAATCCACGGTGCCCTATAGGTTTCGCCCTGTCTGTCTGTCTGTCTGTCTGTCTGTCCATCTGTCTGTCCATCCATCTGTCCGTCCGTTTTTTTAAAAGTTTTTGTAAGAGTTTCTCAAATCACCTATAATTTCTGTTTTCCTTCAGCTAATATCTTCATATTGCACACATGCATTACTTAGTAGCGATACATCCTTCCACATTAATACAATTACCCTCGCTACTGATTGTACATCTGTCCGTCTGTCTGTTTATTTATTTGAAAGTTTTTGTAACAGTTTCTCAAATCACCTATAATTTCTAAATAACCGTCTTGGTTATACAAGATTTAGTGAAATGGGCCCCAGTAGCCCATTTCACCAACATGGCAAAGTATACTTATCTAGCAAATTATGCTTTGAGGGAGAAATTTTCAATTTAAGGATTTATTGCATTATCACTGTGATAATGTAATAAATTCAGCATAATAATTCTGCATACTTTAAATCATGAAATATATGCAGTTGTTCTATATGAAATAATGCATTCGGGAAAAATAAATGATTACTCCCTCAAAGTATACTTTGCTAGATAAGTATACTTTGCAATTTTGATGAAATGGGCCCCAGGTCCGTGTTCTCTAGTTGGAGATGTGCTATGATATTGGTTAATACATCAACAACACAAGTTAACCGTTTGAACCCACCCGAAAGCCCGCTATAGCGGCGTTTGCAAACAGTGCAGATCCAGATGCGCCGGCTCATAATGAGCCGTCGCATCAGGATCTGCACATTTTGCAAGTAGTTTTCATATTTTTGAGGACAAAAAACGCTCCCTTTTCATAAATGGTCTGAAAATAATTTTGTGACAGTTGGATTGGTTGCAAAATTGTCATATCAGAATCCATTCCAGTTACTTAGGGGTGAAGGGGTTAAATTGAGTGCAACATGAGGGCCGCTGCGTTACATACATTGTAGGGGTTATCTTGGGCCAGGAGGGCTGGCCAACGATGACCCTGGGCACAACGTGACAGACTGCACCGGAGGGGCCGCTGGTTATATTGACAGGAAAATATTTGGAAGCGGGCACATTTACCAGTCGCCTACTTGTAAGGTAATTTTGTCTCAAAGGTAACCTGCCCTGTATTGACCGAATACGTACTGACTGATAACATATTGTTGTATCAGGCATTGACCTGATACAAACATCCGGGTTACAACGAAGTGAAAACTGATGTGGTCATTTTCGAGTATAAAACGTTATCTGATAAATAGAATACCAAGCTAGTCTCTCTTAAAACCAAGTTTATCAGGCTCGGCTCGGAAACGGTAGGAATTCCTCGGCAAGCCTTGGAATTCCTACACATTTCCTAGCCGTGCCTGATAAACTTGATATCAAAAGACACTAGCCAGGGCCCGGTTGCTCAAAACATCCGTTACCTTAACGGATTGTTAAATCCTTAACTGAATGGTTAAAATCTCTGTTTAACAGAGATTTTAACCATTCAGTTAAGGATTTAACAGTCCGTTAAGGATTTAACAGTCCGTTAAGCTAACTGGTGTTTTGAACAACCGGGCCCTGGTATTCTCTATTGATTCTAATTGTAACACATATCCAACAGTAGCTCTCTCCAATAATTTCAGTAAAAATTGTGTATTACAGTTGAACCCCTCTAAACCGAACACCCTGGGGACAGACTGAAAAGTTCGGTTTATAGGGGTTTTCGGTTTAGAGGGGTTTTCTATTTCCAGTTAAGGAAATGTATGTTTTCCATCATTAACTCTTCGATTTGTATAGTATATACCATTATTACCATATTGAAAGCATATGTACACATTTTTTCAATAAATATGTCAAGTTTCTTTTTATTCCCAATGAGACGATTCTAAAGCACTCCCAACTTGCCATTTGTATCGAGAAATAAGAAATGTACCCCCAAATTACGCACCTTAACGGGGGCTCGGCTACCCAGTTGTGTTTTATCATGTCGACATGTGTGATTCCCAATAACTTTCTCGATCAGCTGGAGCGCTCTTTTGAAATCAGAATGTGTTTTTATTTATTGACATTACAAATAGTGCAGATTCGCAAGGGGTATAGCAAATAGTGCAGATTCGCAATGTACTCCGAGTCTACGGTCTACACTGGTCGCAAAGAGCATATGACACATTTCGTGTGTGCTGTGTAGTTACCGCGAGCTGCTACAATAGCCCACAGGCTACAGTCACGAGTCTACAGCCTCGTTAAGTAATTATCAGATTATCTCAATTAATCGGTCGGTGGGTTCACAAATAATGTGCCGATTATTTTATTTCCGTAATTCTTACGTACACGTATAATTAAATTGTGAACCATGCTATTGTAATGAGCTTGTAAAACAGAAAACATGTCTCGTATTTAGGTCGCATGAATATTCTTAGCTTTGTAATGCCACTTATGACGTTCAAAAAACACGCCGCTTAGCGCATTACACCCATGGATAGCGCTTGTACAAAGCTCAAGTTAATGTGCGTAATTTGATCAATTTTGTTATTTCTTCCACACAAATGTCAAGTTGGGAGTCCGTTAGAATCGTCTCATTCTCGTGGCTCCGCATTTTCGGAACCAGAGCTGAACAATACTACCGGGAACCAGCCTATTGTAAACACGGTGTGATTTTGACACCCGCTTGAAACAACAACATTGAAATTGGGCGCGGTGTATTTCTTGGACGACATCCTGACAGTTGACCGTGTTTCCGGTTTTCCGGGGTTATTTTAACGCTGAAATATGGTTTTGGGACTTGAAATGGCGTCCGGATTACGGAGTAGAGGGGTTCCGGATTAGAGGGGTAGAAACTAATGTGTTTATATAGCAGAATATTCGGGACGTGGTCGTATGTTCGGTATAGCGCGAATTCCGGTATAGAGGGGGTCCTGTTTGGAGGGGTTCCACTGTATCATAAATAAAGTAAGCACATTGTAGCCTGTAGGGTAATATTTGGGTGGCAGTTTGAAGTCTTAGAGCTTTTTATATTCATATTTTCGTTTCTCATTGAAACACAGTGGAACGCAAGACGTCAATATTTTTCCATATTGAGGTCTCGTGAGTTCACATTGGTCAGTGCCGGAACTTAGATCCTTCTAAACCACCACTAATTTGTTTATTTTATGTATATTTTGTATAATTTTTTAGGCGCATATAAATTGCGAGTGATGTACGTATATAATAAAAAAGGTTATTTGATTTGTATATGGACATATGCCATTCGTTTCGCTGCGCAACAATATTGTGCTCCTAAAGTCGCGCAGTATCGCAGGCTGCGGAACTTGTGCATATATCCACATACAAATTAAATAACCTATAAATATTGCCTTTGCGACCGAGATGAGACTGTTTAAATGGTGGTCGCGACCCAATCAAAACTACATCTACTCAACATGAAATGGGTTAATGTCAGCATACTGATTGAATGATCCAGATATTGGATTTTCTTTCAACTTCCATATACTTCAATGTAAAACGGACATCCAGATAAGCTGCGTATTTGCTTAAATACCCAATTAAAATTGCCAAAAACCCAATTGAAATCAGAAGTAGCGAGTATCAAAAAGCAATACAAAATTTGTGGTACCTTTATCATGCTGCAGAAAACAATAAACAGACCACAAATATAGCATAGTTTTCTTATTTTCCATGAAAACGCATCTTGGTATTTCATTAGAATTGTCTCCAAGGAGACAATTCTCATGAAATGCCAAGACGTGTTTTCATTTCGAAGCAAACCATTCAATAATTGCTGTCTGTTGATGTGTAAACAGTAGTGGAGCCCTGGACATCAAGGAGAGGAACTCTATTAATCCCGCCAACGCAGTGCCTATGTGCCGTGAAACATATTTGATATCCTGTCAATACGACCTAATCACAATTCATACGCGGTTACAAAGAAATGTTCAAACCACAGTGTTGACCAGTGCCTGATTGATCAGACTGGCGAAAATGGGACTGTTCACAGTTTACGTGCGGGTTAAATTTCGCAAATAAAAACGTTATCGCCGGAAAATAAAATTGTTAAAATTAAGTTCATGCCATTTTCTGGATACCAAAGCGATTACCATTACGACCCTCAATTTCCAATTGTTCGCTCTCTTCCCCATTTAGTGCCTCATTCAGACACGACTGACGTCATAAGTATAAGTACTATGTCATTTAAAATAAAAATGGCTGCTCCCAGTGATTCTAGTCGGGTAAGGAAATAAACAAATAAAATAGTTGTTTGTCGTGTTGATTATTATTCTGGGCAGCTCGCAATCGTTGCGGAACCTGCTCCGAATGAAAACGGGTGGGTCTGGTCAATTTTGACAGTACATTTCGTTGAAAAGAAGCTGTAATTTCACATTGTCGGTGACAAAATATAATGAAACAACCGAACATTCATCTGTTAAACCCGCGTGAAGTACTCCCAGTGTAATGGTTAATTCTGGATGCATTGATTCAGCTGCTCACCATTCTAAATAGGATTAATTTGCAAAGCCGCCATCTTGTTTTTTTGTTTCAATCATTCATGAACGATGAAATGAATAGGAACAAAATCGTTGTAACATGATAATATTATTCTGTAAACATTTAGATGAGTAAAGTACCTAAAGGCTAAAACAAATATTGATCAATTTACTGTCATGGCTGTTCATTAACCCTTTCAACACCACAGACAATGTTTGCAAGCAGTGCAAATCCAGATGAGCCGGCTCGTAACGAGCCGTCTCATCAGGATCTCCACTGTTTGTTAATAATTTTAAACGTCATACAGATTACCCTTTTAGAAGAATGGGATAATTTGAATCAACAAAATTAATGAAATAGCGTGAAACATTGGCATGGAACATCCTATTAAGTTACTTGGTGTTGAAAGGGTTAAGGGAGTATTACAACCATAATGTATCAAACTATGTTGTGAGCGCAAAGGAGTGGTTGATGCAATTCGGTTCTAACTTATCTCGCGTTTGAAGCCTAAATTAAGTTGATTTAAATGTTGTTTGACAATGTTGACGGGATAAATAGAATAGTAGGTTAGTGCCGTGAATGGGAAAAACTATCTGGCGCGGCACGGAAACAGGATGGGCTCGGCTGAGCCTCGCCCATCTCGTTTCCTAAGCCTTGCCAGATATTTGTTCCCATTCACGGCACTGACCTACTATTCTCTATAAGATAGCAATCTTTCGTTCCAACCATCTTTACCCTGCTTGTAGACCTGAAAATGATGTAAATTATTATTTAATAAAATATGTTTATACCAAAAACGGACATTGTTCTACAGAAAATAAAAAGCTGTTTTTCAATTTTGGCGCTGCAAAATTGGACGGTTTCAATTTTTTTTGGTCAACTTTTGACTTAATTTATGAGAAATATTGTAAATTTTGGTGATACATGTGTAAGTGGTAATCATAATGAAGTATCCAGTTATAATTTAATTGTGTCACTGGGATCATAGTGAAATGGGAAAACTTGAAATGTTGATCAGTTTGATAAAAGTAATAGTAGTTTATCATCATTCATTTCTTCATAACCTGCACGTTTATGCACCTCAGCAATGCATGTAGGCGACTCGTCTCATAAATCTGATTTGGAATGAAACTTGGTTGGGATCTACGGGGCCATTTCGCTAAACTTCGAACGACTAAAATATTTGTAACTGCAACTTTAGCATTGTCTAGAAATTTCAATTGCTTGATTTACATTTATTGAGCATAGGCTGCATACGCAGCCTATGCTCAATAAATGTACATCCAATAATTGTTTGCAATTTTGCAATTACGAACATTTTAGTCGTACAAAGTTTAGTGAAACGGCCCCCAGTACGGTAACTAAATTTTCATGGAAAAATAAGAAAAATATGCTATATTTGTCGTCTGTTTATTATACCACAAATTTTTCATTGCATTTTGATATACTACTTCTGATTTCAATTGGGTTTTTGGCAATTTTAATTGGGTATTTAAGCAAATACGCACCTTATCTGGAGCTCTGAGAGTAAACATTTGCAAATGGACAGGAATTCTCAAAACTATTATTTGGCCAACATAGTGCAAACTTGACTCAAACATAGGTCATGAAGTCTCGGTAAAAAACTAAAACATTACAGTGAGACACAGTGTTCTCACCCACCAGGTGCCCCGAGACAAGGATATCTGTATAGTCAAGTCCATGTGTGATTTCCTTGTCTCGCCTAAACGTGCTTGTCTCGCATCTAGCAACGATAAATTTTCTAATAGGGCAAGATTACGGCTAATGTGTCTTACAATTATGCCATCAAATAATGAATATGATTGATGTTTATTGTTATCAATGGTTGTTGACGTGTAGCGTTTAATTTTGATGACGTCAGGAATGTGCGACATACTTTTTGGCGTTGCCAGGGCTCTAAGGCGATGACATCGAACATTAAAATGATAATAATTTGTAAACGATCCACTGAACAGGCATTAGCGTCCAATTTGTAACCCATGTGTTAACGTGACAAACACATTGGACGTGTCAAAAGTTGCATACCTTCAGCACATAAAAGGTTGAGTCTTATTCTGGGTCAGATATTCTGGGTCAGATAGCTATTTTGAGATTCGCAAATATGTACTATATAGGGGCGACAAAAAGTATCCATAATCGGTACTGGTGTGGGACAAGGATATTTCACCCTTGTGATCAGAATATGTCATCAGAAACTCGACAAAGCCTCATTTCTCACAACATATTCTGATACTCGGGTGGAATATCCTTTTCTCGCATACCCAGAGTCCATTTCAATGTTATTTCCGAAGCCACGCCCATGTGGGATTTTTCTGTCTCACACGGCTATCTCACACGGCTGACATGTCACACACTGCCGGAACTACTTTTTGTGTATTGGCTTCCAAACGTCGTCTGCATTGTTTACAAACACACGCTCTCTACACAGTACTGTCAGTAGACAACAATGTCAACAACGTCGCTCTGGATTTGTTATGTAGGCTATTATTTAGTTCAGGTTTTATCCAGTTTTATCAAATTTGCGTAAATTTGTGGGACGAGTTGTGTAAGGGGCGTCTGTAAATCAGTTGGCTGAACATTATTATTAAAAAAACCACACGTAATTGACAGCAAACTATTTACCTCGTATGTTGTTGATTCTTCCCCAAACATATGTATAGTGACAGTTGATAGTGATTGGAATATTTGTTTAATAATCCAGTGAGCAAGAATTTCTTGAAAACGGCAACGTGTTGAAATGACAAATGTCCGTCGGAGTGAAACTTTCGGCGGACTGATATTTGCGTAATTGAAGACAGCGTCTCGGAATTGCAATAAATACTCAAAATAAAAACATAAAATGGTTCTGTAAACATTATTGTACAAATTTGAATCGAGGATATATGGTCTATTTTCAATATTTATATGAGTTTGTCTCGTACTACGTCCTATTTATTTTGTGTATGTAGTAATTGGGTTTACACATGATGTCATGGGCGTCTTCAGACCGTATTTTTATTGGGCCGTTATGTGTTAAATGTTTCGATCCAATGTAGGAGACTCTAATTGTTGGTGTAAACTTTGTTTACACCCATTTCTTGATACGGGTAATGCGATTGAGTGGTTGTATTGGAGATAGCATATAAAGAAAAAAAGTTAGTATTATACTATGGTGGTTCGTTGATGGCGTATTATGGCTAAACATGATTCTGGACTTAGTAGGTAAGCGAGAAAAAGTATTCCAGATATACTCCGGTGTGTGACTAAGGATATTCCACCCTCGTGGTCAGAATATGTCGTCAGAAACTCGGCACAGCCTCGTTTCTGACAACATATTCTGACCACTCGGGTGGAATATCCTTGTCACACACCAGAGTATATATGGAATACTCTTAGTCCCACACTGGTGCCTCTTTGCCTGGTGCCTGTCACGGTTTATTCAAACAGTGCAGATCCAGATGAGCCGGCTCGTAACGAGCCGTCTCATCAGGATCTGCACTTTTTGAAAGTAATTTTCGTATTTTTGAGAACAAAAAATACCTCGTATTCATAAATGGATTAGTCTGAAATCATATTGTGACAATTGGATTGTTTGCAAAATTAACATTTAAAAATCCATTCCAGTTACTTAATAGGTGTGGAAGGGTTAAATAATGACCAAATCGTTTACCAGTACATAAGATGCTACCATTGTCAGCAGAACAAATACGACTAGTGTTTGTGTATTTCAGGAAATCTACGATACGACAGTGCCTCATGATCCCGAGGGCCTACTGGGAACACTGACCTCGTGTTTTATATGTTTCCTCGGCCTACAGGTGCGTTACTGAATGTATTTTTGTCGTACATATGTCATGTCAGGTTATTCTAATTTCAGGACTGAATATATACTTTTTCTATAAATATTTGGTTCTGCTTTTGGGATCCTCCCCCCCCCCCCACCCCCCATCCCCATCACAACAGGTGAACTATGGGATTCAACTCTGTCAACCTGGCCTAAAATGGCCTTAGCTGTTGACAGGCCTTTTAAACACCATTAACCCTTTGAACCCGAAAGCCCACTATAGTGGTTTATGCAAACAGTGCAGATCTAGATGAGCCGGGTCTCATTAGGATCTTCACTTTTTGAAATTAATTTTCATATTGTTGAGAACAAAAAAATCACCCCCTTTTCATACATGTTTGTGTTAATTGGCCGTTAAGCAACATTCCATTCCATTTCAGGCTGGCAAGATAATGCTGGTGTTCCATGACTTCAAGGCCCGGGTTCGACGCTTCTTGGTCTGGGGCGTTATACTGGTACGTACCAATGGCTCATCGCCGTAATGGATGGGCGGTGGCTCGCAGGTAGAATATAGGACTTCATTACTAAAGGTTTGAGTTCAAATCCAACCCTAGGGCATGACATAATTAAGGTGCGACTGGTCTGACGGATGAGAGTTTAAACTGTGGTCGCGTTCCTGTATGATGGTAGCTTGTGCTGGGACGTTAAACCCCATTCATTTCCTTAGAATGCTGGAACCGAAAATTTTCGTCTGCTGTGTTATATTTTTCGTCTTTCTCAATAAAGACATCGTTTGACAGCACTTTAGAATAACTTTCGTTGGAAACAATTCTAAAATGCTGTCAAAGCATGTTTTTGTGGGGATTTATACTGGTACATGTATATACAAATGGCATATCAGCGCCTGTCACTGATACTGAATAACCCTTAAAATGCACGAAACAAAAATTGTTATCCGCTGTTGTTTTATATTTTGTTGTCTTTCTCAATAAAAACATGGTTTGACAGCACTTTATAATCATTGGAAATGATTCTAAAGAGCTGTCAAGCATGTTTTTGCGGAGAAAAATGGAAAATATGTGGTTCGACAATGTCCAGCCATGGGTTAACGTTTGCCATAGCACAAGAGAACTGTTTGCACCCCAAGGCCGTAGGCCGCGAGTTCACTGTCGAATGTTATTGTTACATTTCCGTCTGAAATATCGTGTAATCTGAGCATATATGCAGCACTTTCGGTATTTTGATAATCTGCCTTATTCAAACGGCTGATTTACACATACATATTCCGGGGCCGCACTACACGTCGCGTGATTTCAATTTCAATGCCACCGCCGTGAACTGGTCTGGTGACGCAATGGCGCGTTCTAGTAACATCATGAGACGCATGCTTGATGTAGGTGTTAGCTTGGCGCCGGAATGAGCATTGCCTACAGCCATGGTCAAACAGCACGCACTGTACGCTTGAACACGGCTGTGAGCAGTGTCGAACAACGGCTGCCATGTTGCAATACAAAATAAACAGCAGACAACAATTTGATTCAGCATTGTAAGGGTTAAATAATATAGATAGAGTAATATACGTGCAGGGATTCCGCTGGCGATCGCCACTTTCGCAATTGGCGATACAAATAAACAATTGGCGATAAAAAATTACAATTTTCGGGAAAAAAATCCAAAATCGGAATCGATTTTTGAAAGTTCTCAAATGTTAACCATTTGAACCTGTTAGCTCGCCATAGCGTTTTATGCAAACAGTGCAGATCCAGATGAGCCGGCTCGTAACGAGCCGTCTCGTCAGGATCTGCACTTTTTTAAAGTAATTTTCATATTTTTGAGAACAAAAAATACCCCCTTTTCATAAATGGACTAGTCTGAAAACCATTTTGTGATGGTTGGATTGGTTGCAAAATTAACATATCAAAATCCATTCTAGTTACTGAGGGGTGAATGGGTTAAGGAACAAAATCTTACACCCAGGCTGGCATTGCGTGTTTAGTTTTAGAGTAGACATTGCTTCGGCGATATACACATTGTATTTTATAATCACTCTGTTGATCCATGTTGTTGTTGTTGTTGCCAGTAATGAGGTATCCTACGCAGTTGTTTCCCTTTGCAAATCTATTTATAGAGATCCAGTCCTGGGGCCCGTTTCACTAAACTTCTTGCGAATAAAGTGCAAATTTAAGATCGTCTGTAAATTTCAATTTATGGATTTACATTTATTGAGCATAGGCTGCATATGAAATGTAAATCCAATAATTATTTACAAGAAAACAATGTTAATGTGAAATTTACAGACTATCATAATTTTGCACTTACAAACATTTTAGTCGTACGAAGTTTAGTGAAACGGCTGCCTGTTCTGTATTTCAGTGTCTATTTCTTACTGAACAGCACAAGCATTCAGTTTTCCGAACAGAGTAGGCCCAGATGATCCAAGTCTACACTGATTGCAATAACATTAATAAGTGTGAAAATATGAATCTGGCAGATAATGCAGTTTCTGGTCAGATTGCGCAGATAAGTAGATGATCTGGATCAACACTAGTCGAAGTCACTATAATTGCTCCTTTTCGTAACAAATCATGCTATATTCCCCCCTTTTTACAAGCAATAAGGCCCTAAACTACACAATTTGGACTGGATTTCTATAAATAGATTCAACGGGAGATAACTAGCTACAATCCCTCATTGAGACGAGCCATGTGATTTTGAACCTTTTAATAGAAAATGTGTGATATCTCGCGACAAATATTTACAAAGTTTACGATATTTTCTGTAAATGACGTCGAAAGTTGGCAAAATGTTCACAGCAAATGCGGATTTGTAATTTTATTCCGTATTTGCTATGAAACTTTCATCAACTTTTGACACCATTTACATAAAATATCACTGTTTCTGTAAATAGTTTTAATAAAATCGCTAGGTCAAAATCATATGGCTTATTATCATACACCCTTGTTGTTGTTGTAGGGGCTCTTGGGAACCCTCTTATGTAAGGGTGAGAAGGATGGTGGATGGATTCCCCTGAATAAAAACCTCTGGTAAGTTCTCGCTAACACGCAGAGGTCCAGATAAGGGGCGTTTTGGCGTATCTTACACACTTATTTTAGCAGAATACGCATTGATTATCAAAAGTGGGAGTACAAAATACGCACAGCAAGGTGAAAATATGTATTGATTTTCAAATTGAGTAGTGAATATACTGTAATAAATAAAGTTGAACATTTACTTAGTTGAGCTGCAAAAAGCAATCAGTGTTTTCTTTTTGCAACTCAAATACAATGTAAGTGATTATTGTTTTATCATTTGTTCCCTATTGATTAAGGAAGAAAATCAATAATACATTTGTAAAAGTAAAATATGCATTGAATTTGAAATATGGGGGTATAATACTCTTTAAATACTCTTCAGATGCTCTGAACACATTATACAGTAAAACCTCTGTAAACTGGACATCCTGGGGGACCTGATTGTGTTTAATTTAGCTAACCGTAATTTATTTTATTGCCACATCTGTTCATGATTAAAAATGATAAAAAATGTTCACGGAGTGCTTAATAACAGTGCCACCTCTCTGAACTGGACACCCTGGGGACCCCAGGGTGTCCAGTTCAGAGAGGTGCCACTGTATACTGCTGCCTTTTGCTATCAAGTTTATCCGGTGAGGTTTGAATATGCGTAGGAATTCTGATTGGCTGAGCCTAAGTACAAGCTGAACCAATCAAAGACTAGAATTATGAGTGTATTACATGCTATTCTGCGATTATATTGATTTCTGAGATTTTTCTTAGAATTAATTACCCTTAGAGGCGACACACCATCACTTACATTATAATTTGACGTCATTTCTGACAACTACATTTTCATACATTAGTAATTATTGTTGTGTGTACATTATAATTACAATATTAGTACACCCGCCCCGCAATGAGTTGTGGAGGACGGTATGCTGATTTCCTAATAGTCTGTGCGTCCATCCATTCATCCGTATAGCCTAAGCTAGCAGGTAAATTTCTTGTAACTTCTGTTTCCCTTCATGGAACTTCTTGATATTGCATGCATGCATTCCTCTGATAGTATCCATCATGCTGTGACAAATCTACGATCCCTACTTATGCCTACGTCAAGGTGAAGGACTTAGAAAAATTGGCATCAGGGCCCATGTTGGCTGTATTCCACAAGCCCTGGTTTATTCACAAATCTGTTCATCTGTTGTCTATGCATGTACTTCTGTGGCTGTGACTGGATAAATGGGGCTTATGGGATTTGTGACCAGTGCAGCTCCTGATCAAATAGCACGCTCCTGTAGTTTGATAACAGTCTATATTGCTTGTTAGAAGCACAGCAGGCTATATATTAATGGAATGGCGAACAGTGCAGATCCTGATCAGACTGTGCGGATGCACAGGCTGATCTGGATCTACACTGGTCGCAAAACCCATAAGCCCCATTCCTCCAGTCACAGCCACATTATACTCGAGTCATTTTGAAATATGCATTTTATCTTCCTTTGTAAATCCTACAATGTTACTGTTGCTAAGCATTTATTGCTTTATCACATGCACAAACATCTTGTGAGGTGTTCATCAATGACTGTTTCCAATTGTGTGCAGGTCATTATCGTTTGTATTGGTGATGGCAGCGATGGCGTTTATTCTCCTCGCGTTCTGCTACCTGATGATAGACGTGTATAAAATATGGTCCGGTGCTCCGTTCTACTACCCCGGTAAGTTAAACCTTGCCATGCCAGAAAGGAAAATTGTCGTCTGCTGTTGTTTCATATTTTGTCTTTTTTCTCTCAATAAAACATGGTTTGACAGCACTTGAGAATCATTTCCATTGGAAATGATTCTAAAGAGCTGTCGAACTGTTTTTGTTGACGAAAATTGAAATTAAAAAAATATACAGCAGACGACGAAATTTGCAAATGTACCTGACATAAGACGTATATAAAATATGGTCCGGTGCTCCGTTCTACTACCCCGGTAAGTCGAACCTTAGAATGCCGGAAATGAAAATTGTCGTCTGCTGTTGTTTCAGATTTTGTCTGTTTTCTCAATAAAAACATGGTTTGACAGCACTTCAGAATCATTTCCATTTGAAATGATTCTAAAGAGCTGTCAAACTGTTTTTGTTGACGAAAATGGAAATTAAAAAAATATACAGCCGACGACGAAATTTGCAAATGTACCTGACATAAGACGTGTATAAAATATGGCCCGGTAAGTAGAACCTTAGAATGGCAGAAATGAAAATTGTCGTCTGCTATTGTTTCATATTTTGTCTTTTTTCTCAATAAAACATGGTTTGACTGCACTTCAGATTCAATTCCATTGGAAATGATTCTTTCTAATGAGCTGTCAAACTGTTTTTGTTGATGAAAATTGAACTTAAAAAATATACAGCAGACGATGAAATTTGCAAATGTACCCGACAATAGACGTGTATAGAATATGGTCCGGTGCTCCGTTCTACTACCCCGGTAAGTTAAACCTTAGAATGGCGTAAATTAAAATTGTCGTCTGCTGTTGTTAAATATATATGTCTTTTTTTCTCACTTAAAACATGGTTTGACAGCACTTTTATAGTCACTTTAGCATGTGCTGTCAAACTATGGTTTTGTTGAGGAAAATGGAAACAGCAGACGACGAAATTTGCAAATGTACCTGACAATAGACGTGTATAAAATATGGTCCGGTGCCCTGTTCTACTATCCCGGTAAGTTAAACCTTAGAATGTGGAAACGCAAATTGTCGTCTCTGTTGTTTCATATTTTGTCTTTTTTTTCAATAAAACATGGTTTGAAATCACTTTAGAATCTTTTCCATAGGAAAACAATTGTGACTTTCGGCACTCTTGATTCTCTGGTTATCTCCCCTTATTTTGTGTAGTCAATGTCTGCCACCGTTAAAGAACCAGACCTGCGTGATACACAGTGTAACTTCGTACCACTAAAATGTTCGTAAGTGCAAAATTATGATAGTCTGTAAATTTCACAATAATTCTGTTTTCTTGTAAACAATTATTGGATTTACATTTATTGAGCATAGGCATGCCTGTGCTCAATAAATGTAAATCCATCAATTGAAATTCACAAACGACCCAAAAATTGCACTTACGAACGTTTTAGTCGTACAACGTTTTGTGAAACGGCCCCCAGGGGTCCATTCTATCAACAAACCATCTACCTAACCTAACTTTGGCGGTATTTGTTTGTTAGTGATATTTTTTATTGGGCTTAACCCCTACAATGCTGAATTAAATTTTATCGTCTGCTGTTTTTTTTCTTTTTCTTTATTTCCCATTTCTCTTGATAAAAACATGGTTTGACAACATTTTAGAATCATGTCCAGTGGAAATGATTCTAAATTGCTGTCAAACCATGTTTTTATTGAGAAAGAAGACAAAATATAAAACAGCTGCAGATGACAGTTTACATTTCCCGCATTCTAAGGGTTAATATTATATTGTCTCTGCAACTGTAAGCATCATATGCTTGTTTGTCACATGCATATCTTCATTCCATATCTTAAGTTTTTATGTCTAAATCCTATATCAGCATACCCCATTTCAGAGGCGTCGGAAGCAAATTAATATTGGGGAGGCGAATGTGGACCCGAGCAAAGCGAATTAGTGCTAGGATGGTCCGGGGGCATGCACCATGCACCCCGGACATTTTTTTAAATTTTAGATGCCATTTCCTGCATTCTACTGCATTTAAGAGACACCTTTCGTTTTCGGTCCAAATATTGGGGCGGCGGTTGCCGCCCCACTTCCGACGCCTCTGCATTTCTATTTGCAGGGATGAATTCTATATTCATGTATGTCTCTCACATCGTGCTGCAAAATTTCTTCCCCGTCCAAATCTACGTTGATCAAACGTCTCACGCGCAACGACTGATGATAAACCTATGGGGTCCCATTCTCTGGTGCCTCATAACATACAAGATGCATCTTGATAAACGTTACTTCTCCATCTAGTACCGTAACTATGCGTTCATTGTCTCCTCAGCTCCGAGATATACTCTATACCGCCCCCAGAAACTTACATTTGAGATACGCCATTCGATTTTATGCCTTCGGACATCCGCGTCATTTCATGAAATACGTTGACAAATTGTTTTTTTATACATAAAGTCGGAAGTTGACAAAATCTTCAGAGTACATGCGGAATATAATTCCGCATTTACGCCATTTACGGAAAATATTTTAAATTTTGTAAACGTATTTTCGTGAAATTACGCAGATGTCCGAAGGTACAAAATCACATGGCTTGTCTCATTTGGCTGTGACTGGAGAAATGGGTCAGCCAGATCAGGCTCTGACATTCACCCTGTGAAACACCTGTTTTCCTTCTAGCAAACAGTATTTGAAGTTATTGTGATTCTATACAGTCGATGTCCTATTGCCTGTCTGAATCTATATTCACCCGAGGCACCATATTGACTTTGTAGAATCACACTAACGCATTTGTCATACCGCAGATTCTATATATTTCTCCAGAATTTAGTTTTATAAGTAGTTAGATGATTAGATGATTTCCAGTTCCAATATTTAGATGTAGTTAGATGAGTAGTTAGATGATTTCCAGTTCCAATGACGTTTCAGATGTGATTTCCGAAAAAAGAATTTTTTGACTCGGGCCCCGAACCTCCGCCATTTTGAGTCGAGCCATATTAACGGGCTTGACAGATAATATGGGCTCATATTACCCATCAAGCTGACCAATCTAAACGCGAGAAATTTATCTGCGGTATGACCATGATGCTTGTAGAATGCTAGTAAATTTGGGGGCCGTTTCACTAAACTACTTACGACTAAAATGTTCGTAAGCGCAAATTTAGAATCGTCTGCAAATTTCAATTGATGGATTTACATTTATTGAGCATAGGCTGCATATGCAGCCTATGCTCAATAAATGTAAATCCAACAATCATTTACAAGAAAACATTGTTAATGTGAAATTTAAAGACTATCATAATCTTAGTCGTAGGAAGTTTAGTGAAACGGCCCCCAGGAGACCAGCCACAGACGCCTGCCATAAACCACATTTCTCCACAAGAAATCTGTGTATGTGGCTGGGTCTGGAGAAAGGGGGCTTATGGTATCTGTAACCAGTGCAGCTCCTGATCAAATGGCAGACTCCTGTAGTATGATAACGCTCTATACTTGTTAGAAGCCTGACACGTGTTTCAATTGTGGAATGGCGAACAGTGCAGATCCTGATCAGCACAGGCTGATCTGGATTTACACTGGTCGCAAAACCCATAAGATACATTTATACTGTTACAGCCACATATAGCCACACAACTTGTCACAAGCACACCGTACCGTTACCCAACTCCCTGATATTCCATAGTTATACCCCCCGCAACGAGTTGAGGGGGGGTATACTGGAGTCAGGTTGTCCGTCCGTCCGTCCGTCCGTGCGTCCGTCCGTGCGTCCGTCCGTCCGTCCGGATAAACTTAACATCAGAGAAATATTGTTATAACTTCTATTTCCTTCATCTAAAATGCTTGATATTTCACACATGCATTCCTGTAAGGCTCTACTACCATGCTGTGCCAAATCCACGACCGTCCAACCCCCGCAGATCCCAAGGTCAAGGTCAATTACTTAGTCCGTAAACTTAACATCAGAGAAATATTGTTATAACTTCTATTTCCTTCATCTCTAAAATGCTTAATATTTCACACATGCATTCCTGTAAGGCTCTACTACCATGCTGTGCCAAATCCACGACCGTCCAACCCCCGCAGATCCCAAGGTCAAGGTCAAATACTTAGTCTCTTTACAAAACTTAACATCAGAGAAATATTGTTATAACTTCTATTTCCTTCATCTAAAATGCTTAATATTTCACACATGCCTTCCTGTAAGGCTCTACTACCATGCTGTGCCAAATCCACGACCGTCCAACCCCCGCAGATCCCAAGGTCAAGGTCAAATACTTAGTCTCTTTACAAAACTTAACATCAGAGAAATATTGTTATAACTTCTATTTCCTTCATCTAAAATGCTTAATATTTCACACATGCATTCCTGTAAGGCTCTACTACCATGCTGTGCAAAATCCATGACCGTCCAACCCCCGCTGATCCCAATGTCAAGGTCAAATACTCTTTACAAAACTTAACATCAGAGAAATATTGTTATAACTTCTATTTCCTTCATCTAAAATGCTTAATATTTCACACATGCATTCCTGTAAGGCTCTACTACCATGCTGTGCCAAATCCACGACCGTCCAACCCCCGCAGATCCCAAGGTCAAGGTCAAATACTTAGTCTCTTTACAAAACTTAACATCAGAGAAATATTGTTATAACTTCTATTTCCTTCATCTAAAATGCTTAATATTTCACACATGCATTCCTGTAAGGCTCTACTACCATGCTGTGCAAAATCCATGACCGTCCAACCCCCGCTGATCCCAATGTCAAGGTCAAATACTCTTTACAAAACTTAACATCAGAGAAATAAGTTATAACTTCTATTTCCTTCATTGAAAATTCTTATTATTTCACTTGTGCATTCCTCTAAGGTTGTACTATCATGCTGTCACAAATCTACGAGTGTCCAACCCCCGCTGCTCCCAAGGTCAAGGTCACATACTTAGTCTCTTTACAAAACTTAACATCAGAGAAATATGTTATAACTTCTATTTCTTTCATGGAAAATACTTAATATTTCATATGCTGTGACAAATCCCCGCTGATCTCGAGGTCAACGTCACATACATACCGTATAACATTGGCTTAACGCCCCCTCCTAATAAACGCCAAACAAATAAAAAAAAAAAAAAAAATCCTTTTTTTTTTTTATTTTTTATTTTTTTTAATGGCTAATAAACGCCCCCCCCCCCCCCCCCAAATAATTTTTTTTTTTTTTTTACCAATGACCGCCAATTTCAAACACAAATAGTCTTTAAATCTTTATTTGTGTTTGAAATTGGTGGTCCTTGGTAATTTTTTTTTTTTTTTTTTTTTTTTCTTTTTTTTTTTTTTTTTTTACTGGCTAATAAACGCCCCCCCCCCACCCTTTTGTAAAATGTAACGCCTCCGGGGATGTTAATTCGAGGTTATACGGTAGTCTCTTTACAAAACTTAACATCAGAGAAATCGGTTATAACTTCTATTTCCTTGCTCGGATCTGCTTCACATTTCACACACTCATTGCTCCAATGGACCTCTACCACCCTGTGACAAATTCACGTTCATGCCGCTCGCGCTAATCCCAGAGTCAAGGTCACAAGCCCACACACTTGGAAATTTGTACATATTTTAGGGGTACCTGGGCCCACGCGGGGGGTATATTCCGTAAGCCTCGCTTACTGACCAATCTAGTTTTGACTAATTTCCTGGGTTTTGACATCCTAGGCTATAGTCCCGCATGCCGGTCATTAGTCAAAACTATTTCCCCCCTGAAAATCGTGACGTCATCAACTTTCTCGAAGATTACGCGTCATTAAATTTTATTTTGAACGTTCAGTCGACGCACCCCACACCAAATTTGCATTTATTGTATCACATATACTGTTTACAGGTTCAGTAATAAAACAGTTATTTCATGGTCATTCGAGGAACAGTCAAAACATATTGCCCCTCGGTGCTGTGGACGACCTGATGCACTATTGCCTGAGGTCGAACACAACACCTCGAGCCTCGAGGCAATAGTTTTAATGTTCCCCCCGAATTACATGTACCATGAAATAACTGTATACTATGCCCCATCAGAATACCCTTGTCCGACCATCCCTTGTAACTCGTAAAAGCTTTTAACCCTTTCAACATTAGAGGGCATGTTGCTAAAATTTGCAAATAGTGTAGATCCTGATGAGCCGGCTCGAAACGATCCGTCTCATCAAGATCTGCACCATTTGTGAATATTTTTTAATTTTTGCAAAATAACCCGCTTTTCTGCATAATGCAACAGTCTCATACTGAAAATGAAATAGTCCATGCCAGTTACTAAGGGGTGAAAGGGTTAATAATACAATATAAAATAGACAGATACATGATTATCACCGAACACGAATATCAGAAGAAGAAAAAAATGTAATTACGGTAGGTTGCTGTTGTTCATGCCACATACTGTGCCAATGTTGTCACCACAGTCAATGTCACAAATATTTAACATCTGCTGAAGATAAATGGGACACACTGGGGGATCGTAGCTAGTTATTTCCCTTTGAATTTATTTATAGAAACCCTGTCCAACTTGTATATTTAATGGCGTAATTGCTTATAATTCCAGCACAAAAATATTTACACAATTCCCTAACATTTGATTGGCCCATAGCAAGTCTCTGTCCAAGATTTATATCCCAGTAAACTCGCACACCGAATTACTTTCCGTAACCGTGAGGCGCAGTTAAAATAATTCTTAAGAAAACGGAAAATAAACACATTTTCTGGATGAATTTATTTCAAATTCTGGAATTATAAGGAATGAATGGCCTTTTTGTGGAATTTATCGGGGTATAAACTTGGAAAAGTCGCGGGAATACTGGACGAAGGCCTGGCCCGTAGCAAGTCTCTGTCCAAGATTTATATCCCAGTAAACTCGCACACCGAATTACTTTCCGTAACCGTGAGGCGCAGTTAAAATAATTCTTAAGAAAACGGAAAATAAACACATTTTCTTGATGAATTTATTTCAAATGCTGGAATTATAAGGAATGAATGGCCTTTTTGTGGAATTTATCGGGGATATAAACTTGGAAAAGTCGCGGGAATACTGGACGAGGCCTTCCGGCCTTCGTCCAGTATTCCCGCGACTTTTCCAAGTTTATACCCCGATAAATTCCACAAAAAGGCCATTCATTCCTATAGTAATAAATCCGAATATCGCATGATTTGTTATGTAAGGAAGCCATTATAGTGATTTTGACACTTGTTGATCCAGATCATCCTACATATCTACACAATCCGGGACTACATGTACATTATTTGCCAGACTCATATTTTCACGCTTATTAAAGTTATTGCAATCAGTGTAGACCCAGATCAGACTGCACATATGTGCAGTCTGATCTGGGTCTACTCTGTTTGCAAAACTCAAGTTTTATGCTATTCAGTAAGAAATAAACACTGAAATAGCATAGGACCGGATCTATATACATGTACATAAATTTGCAAAGGGTCATTTCTAGCTACGATCCCACGGTTGTATTGCTTTTGTTCATGACACGGACTGTGCCAGTGTTGTCACCTTAGTCAATACCACAAATACTTAACATCGGCTTAAGATAACTGCGACGAAATTAATACCAAAAACTTGCATAATACAGTGGAACCTCTCTAAACCGGACATCATTGTGACATCCCAGAGAGTCCGGATTAGAGAGGCTCCACTGTGAAACATGCATATAACTACTTTAAGACACAAATGGGTGCTTTGCGATCATGAACAGACATTATCATCAGAGATAAATGGAAACGAAATGTATCAAAATTAAGGACAACTAAAGTGTCTCTGTTTTTGGTTTAGAGAGGTTCGACTGAATGCATAACTATTGAAATGACAGTCGTGCTCAATGGCCACACAGGATCAGGAAAATGACATCACTTCAAGAATGTATAGGGAGACTTTACATCTGTCTAAACCATATTTGATATGAAGCTTCCTTAGATGTGCAAAGAACATGTCAATCGCCAGGGGCCCTGTTTCACTAAACTGTATGACTAAAATGTTTGTAAGTGCAAAGTTAAGATCGTCTGGAAATTTGAAATGACGGATTTACATGTATTGAGCATTGGCTGCATGAAAAAAAAATAGCCAAATTTTAATTTTTGTTACAGGTTGCAAATTTTGCAATAGTCTTGTATATGTGTATTTGTACTGGCTTTACTGATTGGTCAGTTTAAATGTTATTATTCACACCTCCAGGGTGTCGGTTCACATGGTTTCCGAACGGCATGACGTAATGTTTTTCAGATTTGTTTACAGTAAGTAGACTTCCTTTAACCCTTACACCGCTATCTTAATTTTTTGTCGTCTGCTGTTTATTTTCCATTTTTATCATCAAAAACATGCTTTGACAGCATTTTAGAATAATTTACAACATGCTTTCACAGCATGTCAGAATCATTTCCATTGGAAATGATTCTGAAGTGCTGTCAAACCATGTTTTTATTGAGAAATATAAACGCAACAGCAGACGACAATTGTTGTGCGTAGCGGTCTAAAGGTTAATATCTTTGTAATGGAATGGCAGATATTTATGAAGCATAGCGCAGTAAATGTGTCACAGGTTACCCTGTATTGTATAGTTTGCTTTAATCTCATAATTCTGTCGTTTTGACGAAGAATTGGTTACCGTTAATGTATATAAAAATCTAGAGCACGTGAATGTAAGAAATAAATGGTACTCGATTGTAAAGAACTTTTAGAGCACCCATAAAACATATACATGTATCTAATCATCTTTGGTGCATTATATATCATCAAAATCTGTCCCTTTGTTAGGAATTTTTTTAAAGAAATCTGCTGTAAAAATGATGTCCCGTCGGTAAATTATGTTCGTAAACGTTCGAGAAACCACGTGATCCAATCCCTGTCCACTGTCTTGTTGCAGGTATAATTCCAGCACAAAAATATTTACACAATTCCCTAACATTTGATTGGCCCGTAGCAAGTCTCTGTCCAAAATTTATATCCCAGTAATCTCCCACGCCGAACTACTTTCCAGGCGCAGTTAAAATAATTCTTAAGAAAACAGAAAATAAACACATTTTCTTGATGAATTTATTTCAAATGCTGGAATTATAAGGAATGAATGGCCTTTTTGTGGAATTTATCGGGGATATAAACTTGGAAAAGTTGCGGGAATACTGGACGAGGCCTTCCGGCCTTCGTCCAGTATTCCCGCGACTTTTCCAAGTTTATACCCCGATAAATTCCATAAAAATGCCATTCATTCCTATATTGAATATGATGGTGCTGTACATGTGTATTCATACCTGCTTACTGATTGGCCAGTTTAGCCCATTAACGTCTATGGATATGATTTTTAAGGAATTAAAATTGTTTTGTTTATTTCTGCATAGCAGTATATGTTATTACCACTCATTTGAACCGTCTCGTCGAGACGGTTCATATGAGTGGTAACAATGTATACTTTGGAACAGAAATAGAGAAAATAGAGAAAAACGATTCTTTATTTTACTGCAGTTGTATCCGGCCATATTCTGTTACAGGTATGAATGCGATACTGCTGTATATGTGCCATGAGACTATCCAGAAACCGGTGCAGACATTCCTGGGGGTACATCCCGCCAGTCACGGGGCGTACATCGCCATCAACCTGGCCGACACCAGCGTCTGGATCCTCCTCTCTGTGTACCTCTTCCACCGCGATATATTCATATCTGTGTAGCACTGCCGCGATATATTCATATCCGTGTAGCACTGCCGCGATATATTTATATCTGTGTAGCACTGCAGCGATATATTCATATCTGTGTAGCACTGCCGCGATATATTTATATCTGTGCAGCACCGCCGAGATATATTTATATACGTGTAGCACCGCCGCGATATATTTATATCCATGTAACGTTAATCTCAGGCACAATGCCCACCAGCTTAATGCTGTCTGTTCTACACATTCCAGCCTACCCACATCTCTTCATTAGTTCAACATTCTGTCCAAAAAATCTATAAGCTTGTGTATGTTTTTGTAAATAATCAAACTCCCCCCATATTGAGTTAATTGTGAAAAAACACTTTTTCTATTATATTTTTTGGCAGATTCTCATCCCTACCCACCCCTATATGAAATTGCCTAGTAAACTTTATTTGCATTTTTATTTGTGTTTTGCTTTCTCTATTACAACTGTACACAACTGTCGCTGAATTTCTGGGAAATCATTTTCATGACTTTTTATTATTGATAAAAACCTACTTACATTTAACATTACTAATTTCCAATGTAAAAGATTCTAAAGTTATTAAACCATGTTTTTGATGACAAAAATGGAAACTAAAAAATAAACAGCAGACGACACAATCATGCCACATTGTAAGGGTTCATAGCCCAAAATTGGTTGGCAGAATAACGTAGAACAGACAATTAGCCCGACATTAGATAACCTCCGAGCACGTACTCCAATCTCACACTTGAAATCAGGAAGCTTGATTGGTCGAGGCTGAGCTGTGCTCAGTCTCGACCAATCAAACTGCCTGATTGCAAGTACAAAGTTGGAGAACGTTCTCAGACATGTTTATATTCACGGGCTGTAATCTCATAAAGTGCCAAATATTCTACGTCTGGAATGGGGTTATACTTAATATAGAATAGTTCATGTAATTAATATGAGACACGCCATTTTGTTTCATACCTAATGCAAAATTCCATGAAATACGTCAAAAGTTGACAAAATTTTCAGAGTACATTTCCCCCCCACCAGTCAGAAATCCCCCCCCCCACCCTCTATTTTTTTCAACAATGAAAGGTTCAATGGTAAATTTTCAAATAATACATAGTGTGGTATTTACCGTATACATGAAATCTACATAGACATAAAATATTAGTTTAGGGTCGGGGCGATTCTGGGCCCGGCCTGCCGGCCCCAGGGGGGATTTCCAACTAGTCAATTCTCCCCCCACCACCCCCCCCCCCCCCACAACACTACCAGTCAAAATAATCTTTCACCTTATTTTTGTTCAACAATAGAATGTGTTATGATAAATTAACAAACTAGAAAAAGTCGATGGCGCGCCATCGCAATATAACCACTTTCCCTAAATGCTAAGTCCGAAAGGGGGAGGTAATCCATGATGGAGGGTCGGATAAAAAATCCGAATTCACTTTGCGCATCAGTACATCAAAACGAAGCTACGAACCAAATATCAGACGCGTAGGTATTAAGGTGAAAAAGTTTTTCGACCTACGAGGAAAAATAGTGAAATTCTTTCTAACCTACGAGAGAAAAAATAGTGAAATACTTTCTAAGTCCGAAAGGGGGAGATAATCCATGATGGAGGGTCGGATCAAAAATCCGAATTCACTTTGCGCATGTGCACATGATAACGAAGCTACATACCAAATATCAGGCGTGTAGGCATGAAGGTGAAAAAGTTTTTCGAGTTACAAGGAAACAATGGGAAATTCTGAGTCCGAAAGGGGGAGATAATCCATGATGGAGGGTCGGATGAAAAATCCGAATTCACTTTGCGCATCTGCACATGATAACGAAGCTACATAGCAAATATTAGGCGCGTAGGTATGAAGGTGAAAAAGTTTTTCAAGTTACAAGAAACGTGACGGACGTACGGACGTACGGACGGACGGACGGACGGACACTCGTGACGAAAACAATATACCCATTTTTTCCCAAAAAAGTGGGTATAAAAACAATATACCCATTTTTTCCCAAAAAAGTGGGTATAATAATTCAAAGTGTATTTACCATATACATGAAATCTATATAGACATAAAATATTAGTTTAGGGGTGGGGGGATTCTGGGCTGGCCCAAAATCCCCCCCGAGGGGGGGGGGTGGGAATTCCAACTAGTCAATTCTACCCCCCCCCCCCCCCCCCCCCCCACCACCACAACACTACCAGTCAAAATAATCTTTCCCCTAACAATAGAAATGTGTTGTGATAAATTAACAAATAATTAAAGTGTAGTATTTACCATATACATGAAATCTATATAGACATAAAATATTACTTTAGGGGTGGGGGGATTCTGGGCTGGCCCAAAATCCCCCCCCCCCCCCCCCCATCCCCCCCCCCCGGTACTCAACTTTTGACTTTATTTATGAAAAATATTGTAAATTTTGTAAGCGTATTTAATAAAATTACTAAGATGTCCGAAGGTACAAAATCACATGGCGTGTCTCATACATGTATGTGTAGATCAGTGTAGACTCGTGTTTGAGAGAGCAGATTAGAAAACAATCATACTCGTGCTTGCTTTATAATATTAGAAATAAATATACATGTGGATGCTTGGTGACATTCACCAAATTTGCAAAGTGTAATTATAAGTACACACTAAGGGAGAATTTTTTAATTTGAGGATAAATTTAGTAATTTTTAGTATACTGAATTTATTACATTATCACAGGCTGTGATAATGTAATAAATTCAGTATAATAATTCTGCATACTTTTAATCATTAAATATATGCAGTCGTTAGTTCTATATGAAATAATGCATTTCGGGAAAAATAAATGATTACTCCCTCAAAGTATACTTAGCTAGATAAATATGCTTAGCAATTTTGATGAAATCGGCTACTGGAAGTCAGAAGCCCATTTCACTGCACTTCATAATTTTTATCCCCTCAATATTTCAAGAGGGGATATTGTGTTAGTCCATGTAAGTACATAGTAACACCTTTCATTTTTCAATAACTCATGAACCGCTTCACTGATTTTGATAATATTTGGCCGCAATGTGTGTCTAGGGATGGTGCTTTGTCAAGGTCACTGAGGACTTATGTTCACCTTGTTTGTAAGGCAAAAGTATTAAAGTGTTGTTTTTTATTATCAAGGCTGCCAGCGAGGGGATTAGCTTAGTGATATTAGCTTAGTGATAACGATGCCCATGTTATAATGGTATCAGTTTTAATGGTGTCCGGTTTAGAGAGGTTTCACTGCATTTTAGTCGCATGAAGTTTAGTGAAACGGGTCCAGACCTCTAGAAGCTTCGGGCTATATGTACATGTACCTCTATGTGGAGAGTGACTGATGATCGCGGCAGATCACCGGGGGCTCAAATTAACATTTTCTTTATATAATTTCATCATTTTTGTCACGCCCACTTGCGGGCAGCTCAATAGTCAGCACATTGGTGTACATACGTACATACGTGCGTGCGTGCTAGTTTACCTTAAATCTTTTTTTTCATTTAGGTTTAAATTTTTTTAGTACCATCAAATGCCTCGGCGGCCGCGATATGCGGGCCGCTGCCATCTAGTTGTACACTTGTTCAGTCTGATCAGGGCCTACACTGTGCACCATTTAGTAGTGATGTAGGTAATCACCAACCATGATCACCTTTAATCAATACTCGTTATTCGGAGAAACCTGAAACGGGCCCCGTTTCACTAAACTTTGTACGACTAAAATGTTTGTAAGTGCAAATTTAGGATTGTCTGGAAATTTTTATTGATGGATTTACATTTATTGAGCATAGGACTCTCTATAAATGTAAATCCAATAATTGTTTACAAGAAAACATTGTTGATGCGCAATTTACAGACTCATAAGTTTGCACTGACGAACATTTGTCGTACAAAGTTTAGTGAAACGGCCCCCTGATTGCCCAGGGTCTGTGTAATTGTGCTGAGTTACAGAATAATGATGTGTTGGGATACAATTTGTTTAGGGAAACCCCGATTTGGTGAACAGTGTAGGCCCTGATCAGTCTGCATGCTAAAAGTTACCTTTGCATCTGGCTGTTTTACCGACTTTCTAGTTTCAGTTGGCGGCTCCCTTGTACATTTTTATTGTATTTGAATTGTTTGTTAGAGAAATTGTGCATATTTTATTACATGGCGGACAGGGAAGTCTAGACTGGATGGATTCACAGCCTGATCTGGGGCTATGATGTGCTCTCAAGGGACAATGTCTGTATCGGTGCTGTCTTGCTTACTAACCGTCAACCGTTCCAGTAGCCTATTTCACTAACACCGTTCCAGTAGTCTATTTCACCAACATTGCAAAGTATGCTTATCTAGCAAAGTATACTTTGAGGGAGAAATTTTCAATTTTAGGATAAATTTATTATTTTTTATTATACTGAATTTATTACATTATCACAGCCATTTTGGCTGTGATAATGTAATAAATTCAGTATAATAATTCCGCATACTTTTAATCATCAATAATATGCAGTCGCTAGTTCTATATGACATAATGCATTTCGGGAAAAATAAATGATTACACCCTCAAAGTATACTTTGCTAGAAACGTATACTTTGCAATGTTGGTGAAATCGGCTACTGGAACGCCAAATATTCATAAACTCAAATAATTATTGCTAGCTCTAAATAATTAGAGCTAGCATTAAATATTTAGAGCTAGCTCCAAATGATTTAGAGAGCTCTTCAAATGATTTGGAGCTAGCTCTGTCGATGTTAGGGTCGCGGGTTCGGGGCCGGGTGGACCGTGTTAAATTGAACAGAGAGTGTAGTACATGTAGTATGGTTGAAGCTTTTTCTACCCACGACTCATTGTTGATGATTCACATGTGTGGCTGTGACTGGAGAAATGGGGCTTATCGCTTCTGCAGATAGTCTCAGCCTGGGGGCCGTTTCACTAAACTTCATACGACTAAAATGTTCGTACGTGCAAAATTATGAATATCTTATTTTTTTTTGTCGTCTGCTGTTTATTTTCTATTTTCCATTTTTATCATCAAAAACATGCTTTGACAGCACTTTAGAATAATTTACAACATGCTTTGACAGCACTTAAAAACATGTTTTGACAGCACTTCAGAATCATTTCCAATGGAAATGATTCTGAAGTGCTGTCAAAGCATGTTGTAAATTATTCTAAAGTGCTGTCAAAGCATGTTTTCGATGATAGAAATGGAAAATAGAAAATAAACAGCAGACGACAAAAAAATTAAGATAGCGGTCTAAGGGTTAATAGTACGTCAAATGTCCGTTAGGTCGACGACTACCTACAGACGATAATGCCAATGGTTTGAGATGCATGCATGGGATCTCAACTTCTTTCTTATTCAGTAATTAACCAAACTTACCTATGTATACACTATATGTATTCCTGCCACATTGCTATTTACTGATGTCTTACTTAAGCAGAAAAATTCACATAAGCTCACATTGAGCTTGTTTTCTAATCTTTATCCAATTTCTGCCCATGTATGTTGATGTATACATGTATTTAAAGGTACATGCCCACTCAGTAGGCACAAAATGTTCTTGATATCAGAGACATCATCTGAGACATTTTGCAAAATAAACATGCATTCACCATTACCCCACGTATTGATTGGCATTATTATACATGTTCTATCAGATGTAAATTTTCACACTGATATCAGGGGCGATAACCGTGTTTCCTTAAAATGTTAACAGACATTACTATTTATCCTCTGTATTTATTTTTTGATGTGCAATGATCATACTTTATAATCTGTAATCGCTATACAGATATAATCATTTAGTAATATTTATTTTACTGATAGTGACTCTCGGTGGTAACAGGCTATTTTCATATGCAAATGAGGCATGGTATTTTTTACTTATTTATACAAATTAAATGTGTCACCTGAAAAAAAAAATATTTTCGACAGATTATAAAGTATGATCAATGCAAATCAAAAAATAAATACAGAGATTAATAGCAATGTCCGTTAACATTTTAAGGAAATGTGGTTATCACCCCTAAATGAATGTTTATTTTGCCAGAAAATTTCTCTGATATAAAGAACATGTTGTGCCTACTGGGTGGGCATGTACCTTTAATCTGATATAAACAGTGTTTAAACTAAACTAAACTATAGTCTGTTTCACGAAAGCTGCCCAAATTTTACGGCTATATAGACAATTCAAAAACAATATTATTTTCGATAATATCAAATTAAAGAAAAATTTAAGAATGAGCCTTCTTTTTATTTCGTGAAATTCGGTCAAATATTGATTTTATTACGGAAAATTGATTTGTCTATGGGAATTTAACATGGGGGGAAAAAGTGGTAAGGAAGTGTGGGAGGAGTCAAAAAACGAAAGATTTTGGAAATTGACTCTGAAACCTAGCTAGATAGCTTGGATATGATCTAAGAAAACAAAAGTTAAATTTTAAAAATCGGTCCAGTATTTCTGAAATTCTAAAAAATTTCCCCATGTTAAATCCCCATAGACATCTTCACTATTTTAAAAATCGGTCCAGTATTTCTGAAATTCTAAAAAATGTCCCCATGTTAAATCCCCAGACATCTTCACTCCGTGAAGATGTCTATGGGGATTTAACATGGGGAAATTTTGTTTTCGCAATAAAATCAATATTTTGACAAAATTTCACGAAATAAAAAGAAGGCTCATTCTTAAATTTTCCTTTAATTTAATATTATCGAAAAAAAATATGGTTTTTGAATTGTTTATATGGCCGAAAAATTTGGGCAGCTTTCGTGAAACAGACAGTAAATACCATACTCCCCATTTATCCAGTGACAGCCACATTGATATATATTTTCTGCTTGCTTTATTTGTAACCAGTGTCTGTATTATTGTTTTACATGTGCTATTGCAGATTTATATAGCTATTTATATAAAGAATACACAGTAATTACATTGACCCACAACTTGAGTGTCTTTTACCAAAACTATTGGCTTGGAGAATAATGCATTTCATCAACAGAGATGTGTTAGTCATTCTGGTACGGCGGCTTTGTTAACCCTTTGAACCCGAAATCCCGCTATATCGGTTTATGCAAAAAGTGCAGATCCAGATGAGCCGGCTCGTAACGAGCCGTCTCATCAGGATCTGCACTTTTTGAAAGTAATTTTAATATTTTTGAGAACAAAAACACCCCCTTTTCATAAATGGACGAATCTGAAAATCATTTTGTGACCATTGGATTGGTCGGAACATTAGCATATCACAGTCCATTCCAGTTCCTTAGGGTTGAAAGGGTTAATGATCAATCATTTATTTATTTAATGGTGTTTAACACCCAGTCAAACTAAAGGTGATTATAGCCAGGTTAACAGGGTTGACTCCCATATTTCACCTGTATGGAGGGGGGGGGGGATAATATATATTCAACCTTGAAATTTGAATACCTTATCTGGTGCAAGGTCCTCACCACACCAGAGTCACTTATCCCCACGCCATAAAAGTAATAGGATTAGTACTAATCATACAACTTTAATAATGAGTATACGCAGATTAAACTCTCAAGTAACAAAGACGTAACTGAGGGCCAACCCAGGGAGTGATCATTTATTTTCCCCGAAATGCATTATTTCATATAGTACTAACGACTGCATATATTTGATGCTTAAAAGTATGCAGAAATATTATACTGAATTTATTACATTATCACAGCCAAAATGGCTGTGATAATGTAATAAATTCAATATAATAAAAAATAATAAATTTATCCTAAAATTGAAGATTTCTCCCTCAAAGTATACTTTGCTAGATAAGTCTACTTTGCAATGTTGGTGAAATCTGCTGCAGGGATATCGGGAGTGCAGTAAGGTGCAGGGATATCGGGAGTCCAGTAAGGTGCAGGGATATCGGGAGTCCAGTAAGGTGCAGGGATATCGGGAGTGCAGTAAGGTGCATGGATATCGGGAGTGCAGTAAGGTGCAGGGATATCGGGAGTGCAGTAAGGTGCAGGGATATCGTGAGTCCAGTAAGGTGCAGGGATATCGGGAGTCCAGTAAGGTGCAGGGATATCGTGAGTCCAGTAAGGTGCAGGGATATCGGGAGTCCAGTAAGGTGCAGGGGTATCGGGAGTGCAGTAAGGTGCAGGGATATCGGGAGTCCAGTAAGGTGCAGGGATATCGGGAGTCCAGTAAGGTGCAGGGATATCGGGAGTGCAGTAAGGTGCAGGGATATCGTAAGGTGCAGGGATATCGGGAGTGCAGTAAGGTGCAGGGATATCGGGAGTGCAGTAAGGTGCAGGGATATCGGGAGTGCAGTAAGGTGCAGGGATATCGGGAGTGCAGTAAGGTGCAGGGATATCGGGAGTGCAGTAAGGTGCAGGGATATCGGGAGTGCAGTAAGGTGCAGGGATATCGGGAGTGCAGTAAGGTGCAGGGATATCGGGAGTGCAGTAAGGTGCAGGGATATCGGGAGTACAGTAAGCTGCAGGGATATCGGGAGTGCAGTAAGGTGCAGGGATATCGGGAGTGCAGTAAGAAGTGCAGTAAGGTGCAGGATATCGGGAGTGCAGTAAGAAGTGCAGTAAGGTGCAGGGATATCAGGAGTGCAGTAAGGTGCAGGGATATCGGGAGTGCAGTAAGGTGCAGGGATATCGGGGGAGTGCAGTAAGGTGCAGGATATCGGGAGTGCAGTAAGCTGCAGGGATATCAGGAGTGCAGTAAGAAGTGCAGTAAGGTGCAGGGATATCGGGAGTGCAGTAAGCTGCAGGGATATCGGAGTCCAGTAAGGTGCAGGGATATCGGGAGTGCAGTAAGGTGCAGGGATATCGGGAGTGCAGTAAGGTGCAGGGATATCGGGAGTCCAGTAAGGTGCAGGGATATCGGGAGTGCAGTAAGGTGCAGGGATATCGGGAGTGCATTAAGCTGCAGGGATATCGGGAGTGCAGTAAGGTGCAGGGATATCGGGAGTGCAGTAAGGTGCAGGGATATCGGGAGTGCAGTAAGGTGCAGGGATATCGGGAGTCCAGTAAGGTGCAGGGATATCGGGAGTGCAGTAAGGTGCAGGGATATCGGGAGTCCAGTAAGCTGCAGGGATATCGGGAGTGCAGTAAGGTGCAGGGATATCGGGAGTGCAGTAAGGTGCAGGGATATCGGGAGTGCAGTAAGGTGCAGGGATATCGGGAGTGCAGTAAGGTGCATGGATATCGGGAGTGCAGTAAGGTGCAGGATATCGGGACTCCAGTAAGGTGCAGGGATATCTGGAGTCCAGTAAGGTATCGGGAGTGCAGTAAGGTGCAGGGATATCGGGAGTCCAGTAAGGTGCAGGGATATCGGGAGTGCAGTAAGGTGCAGGGATATCGGGAGTGCAGTAAGGTGCAGGGATATCGGGAGTCCAGTAAGGTGCAGGGATATCGGGAGTCCAGTAAGGTGCAGGGATATCGGGAGTCCAGTAAGGTGCAGGGATATCAGGAGTGCAGTAAGGTGCAGGGATATCGGGAGTGCAGTAAGGTGCAGGGATATCGGGAGTGCAGTAAGGTGCAGGGATATGAGGAGTGCAGTAAGGTGCAGGGATATCGGGAGTCCAGTAAGGTGCAGGGATATTGGGAGCGCAGTAAGGTGCAGGGATATCGGGAGTCCAGCAAGGTGCAGGGATATCGGGAGTGCAGTAAGGTGCAGGGATATCGGGAGTCCAGTAAGGTGCAGGGGTATCGGGAGTGCAGTAAGGTGCAGGGATATCGGGAGTGCAGTAAGCTGCAGGGATATCAGGAGTCCAGTAAGGTGCAGGGATATCGGGAGTCCAGTAAGGTGCAGGGATATCGGGAGTCCAGTAAGGTGCAGGGATATCGGGAGTCCAGTAAGGTGCAGGGATATCGGGAGTGCAGTAAGGTGCAGGGATATCGGGAGTGCAGTAAGCTGCAGGGATGGGATCGGGAGTCCAGTAAGGTGCAGGGATATCAGATCAGTAAGGTGCAGGGATATCGGGAGTGCAGTAAGGTAGTCAGGGATATGGGAGTGCAGTAAGGTGCAGGGATCTCGGGAGTGCAGTAAGGTGCAGGGATATGGGATTGCAGTAAGGTGCAGGGATATCGGGTGAGTCCAGTAAGGTGCAGGGATTATATCGGGAGTGCAGTAAAGGTGCAGGGATATCGGGAGTCAGTAAGCTGCAGGGTATATCGGGAGTGCAGTAAGGTGCAGGGATATCGGGAGTGCAGTAAGGTGCAGGGATATCGGGAGTGCAGTAAGGTGCAGGGATATCGGGAGTCCAGTAAGGTGCAGGGATATCGGGAGTGCAGTAAGGTGCAGGGATATCGGAGTCAGTAAGGTGCAGGGATATCGGGAGTCCAGTAAGGTGCAGGGATATCGGGAGTGCATTAAGCTGCAGATATCGGGAGTGCAGTAAGGTGCAGGGATATCGGGAGTGCAGTAAGGTGCAGGGATATCGGGGAGTGCAGTAAGGTGCAGGGATATCGGGAGTGCAAGGTGCATGGGATATCGGGAGTGCAGTAAGGTGCAGGGATATCGGGAGTCCAGTAAGGTGCAGGGATATCGGGAGTGCAGTAAGGTGCAGGGATATCGGGAGTGCAGTAAGGTGCAGAGATATCGGGAGTCCAGTCAGGTGCAGGGATATCGGGAGTCCAGTAAGGTGCAGGGATCGGGAGTCCAGTAAGGTGCAGGATATCAGGGAGTGCGATGTAAGTGCAGGGATATCGGGAGTGCAATAAGGTGCAGGGAGGGATATCGGGAGTCCAGTAAGCTGCAGGGATATCGGGAATGCAGTAAGGTGCAGGGATATCGGGTGTGCAGTAAGGTGCAGGGATATCGGGAGTGCAGTAAGGTGCAGGGATATCGGGAGTGCAGTAAGGTGCAGGGATATCGGGAGTGCAGTAAGGTGCAGGGATATCAGGAGTGCAGTAAGGTGCAGGGATATCGGGAGTCCAGTAAGGTGCAGGGATATTGGGAGCGCAGTAAGGTGCAGGGATATCGGGAGTCCAGTAAGGTGCAGGGATATCGGGAGTGCAGTAAGGTGCAGGGATATCGGGAGTCCAGTAAGGTGCAGGGATATTGGGAGTGCAGTAAGGTGCAGGGATATCGGGAGTCCAGTAAGGTGCATGGATATCGGGAGTGCAGTAAGGTGCAGTGATATCGGGACTCCAGTAAGGTGCAGGGATATCGGGAGTCCAGTAAGGTATCGGGAGTGCAGTAAGGTGCAGGGATATCGGGAGTCCAGTAAGGTGCAGGGATATCGGGAGTCCAGTAAGGTGCAGGGATATCGGGAGTCCAGTAAGGTGCAGGGATATCGGGAGTCCCAGTAAGGTGCAGGGATATGGGAGTCGAGTAAGTAGTAGGGATATCGGGAGTGCAGTAAGGTGCAGGGATATCGGGAGTGCAGTAAGGTGCAGGGATATCGGGAGTCCAGTAAGGTGCAGGGATATCGGGAGTGCAGTAAGGTGCAGGGATATTGGGAGTGCAATAAGGTGCAGGGATATCGGGAGTGCAGTAAGGTGCAGGGATATCGGGACTCCAGTAAGGTGCAGGGATATCGGGAGTCCAGTAAGGTATCGGGAGTGCAGTAAGGTGCAGGGATATCGGGAGTCCAGTAAGGTGCAGGGATATCGGGAGTGCAGTAAGGTGCAGTGATATCGGGACTCCAGTAAAGTGCAGGGATATCGGGAGTCCAGTAAGGTATCGGGAGTGCAGTAAGGTGCAGGGATATCGGGAGTGCAATAAGGTGCAGGGATATCGGGAGTCCAGTAAGCTGCAGGGATATGGGGAGTGCACGTAAGGTAAGCAGGGATATCGGGAGAGTGCAGTAAGGTGCAGGGATATCGGGAGTGCAGTAAGGTGCAGGGATATCGGGAGTCCAGTAAGGTGCAGGGATATCGGGAGTGCAGTAAGGTGCAGGGATATCGGGAGTCCAGTAAGGTGCATATATCGGGAGTAAGGTCAGTAAGTCGTGCAGGGATATCGGAGTCCAGTAAGGTGCAGGGATATCAGGAGTGCAGTAAGGTGCAGGGATATCGGGAGTGCAGTAAGGTGCTATGGATATCGGGACGTGCAGTAAGGTGCAGGGTATATCGGGAGTGCAGTAAGGTGCAGGGATATCGTGAGTCAGTAAGGTGCAGGGATATCGGGAGTCCAGTAAGGTGCAGGGATATCGTGAGTCAGTAAGGTGCAGGGATATCGGGAGTCCAGTAAGGTGCAGGGGTATCGGGCAGTGCAGTAAGGTGCAGGGATATCGGGGAGTGCAGTAAGGTGCAGGGATATCGGGAGTCCAGTAAGGTGCAGGGATATTGGTGAGTGCAGTAAGGTGCAGGGATATCGTAAGGTGCAGGGTATCGGGAGTGCAGTAAGGTGCAGGGATATCGGAAGTGCAGTAAGGTGCAGGGATATTGGAGTCCAGTAAGGTGCAGGGATATCGGGAGTCCAGTAAGGTGCAGGATATCGGGAGTGCAGTAAGGTGCATGATATCGGGAGTGCAGTAAGGTGCAGGGATATCGGGAGTGCAGTCAGTGGAAGTGCAGAGATATCGTGAGTCCAGTAAGGTGCAGGGATATCGGGAGTCCAAGTAAGGTGCAGGGATATCGTGAGTCCAGTAAGTGCAGGGATAATCGGGAGTCCAGTAAGGTGCAGGGTATCGGGAGTAGTGCAGTAAGGTGCAGGGATATCGGGATGTGATGCAGTAAGTGGTGCAGGGATACGGGAGTCCAGTAAGGTGCAGGGATATCGGGAGTGCAGTAAGGTGCAGGGATATCGTAAGGTGCAGGGATATCGGGAGTGCAGTAAGGTGCAGGGATATCGGGAGTGCAGTAAGGTGCAGGATATCGGGAGTGCAGTAAGGTGCAGGGATATCGGGAGTGCAGTAAGGTGCAGGGATATCGGGAGTACCAGTAAGCTGCAGGGATATCGGGAGTCCATGTAAGCTGCAGGGATCATCGGGAGTCCCAGTATGGTGCAGGGATATGGGAGTCCAGTAAGGTGCAGGGATATCGGGAGTGCAGTAAGCTGCAGGGATATCGGGAGTCCAGTAAGGTGCAGGGATATCGGGAGTGCAGTAAGCTGCAGGGATATCGGGAGTGCAGTAAGGTGCAGGGATATCGGGAGTCCAGTAAGCTGCAGGGATATCGGGAGTCCAGTAAGGTGCAGGGATATCGGGAGTCCAGTAAGGTGCAGGGATATCGGGAGTGCAGTAAGCTGCAGGGATATCGGGAGTACAGTAAGGTGCAGGGATATCGGGAGTCCAGTAAGGTGCAGGGATATCGGGAGTGCAGTGATAAGCTGCAGGGATATCGGGAGTCCAGTAAGCTGCAGGGATATCGGGAGTCCAGTAAGGTGCAGGGATATCGGGAGTCCAGTAAGGTGCAGGGATATCGGGAGTGCAGTAAGCTGCAGGGATATCGGGAGTCCAGTAAGGTGCAGGGATATCGGGAGTGCAGTAAGCTGCAGGGATATCGGGAGTGCAGTAAGGTGCAGGGATATCGGGAGTGCAGTAAGGTGCAGGGATATCGGGAGTGCAATAAGGTGCAGGGATATCGGGAGTGCAGTAAGGTGCAGGGATATCGGGAGTGCAGTAAGGTGCAGGGATATCGGGAGTACAGTAAGCTGCAGGGATATCGGGAGTCCCGTAAGGTGCAGGGATATGGGGATGCAGTAATGCAGGGATATCGGGAGTGCAGTAAGGTGCAGGGATATCGGGAGTGCAGTAAGGTGCAGGGATATCGGGAGTGAGTAAGGCAGGGATATCGGGAGTGCAGTAAGGTGCGGGAATATCGGGAGTCAGTAAGGTGCAGGGATATCGGGAGTGCAGTAAGGTGCAGGGATCGGGAGTCAGTAAGGTGCAGGGATATCGGGAGTGCAGTAAGGTGCAGGGATATCGGGAGTCCAGTAAGGTGCAGGGATATCGGGAGTGCCAGTAAGGTGCAGGGATATCGGTGAGTGCAGTAAGGTGCAGGGATATCGGGAGTCCAGTAAGCTGCAGGGATATCGGGAGTGCAGTAAGGTGCAGGGATATCGGGAGTGCAGTAAGGTGCAGGGATTCGGGAGTCCAGTAAGGTGCAGGGATATCGGGAGTGCAGTAAGCTGCAGGGGGGGGGGGGGGTATCGGGAGTGCAGTTAAGGCTGCAGGGATAGTGAGTGGGAGGGTGCGGGAAGTAAGGTGCAGGGATATCGGGAGTCAGTAAGGTGCAGGGATATCGGGAGTGCAGTAAGTGCATGCAGGGATATCGGGAGAGCATAAGGTGCAGGGATAGGGTGCAGGGAATGCATATCGGAGTGCAGTAAGGTGCAGGGATATCGGGAGGGAGTGCAGTAAGGTGCAGGGATATCGGGAGTGCAGTAAGCTGCAGGATATCGGGTCGTAAGGTCAGGTATCGAGTGCAGTAAGTGGTGCAGGGATATCGGGAGTGCAGTAAGGTGCAGGGATATCGGGAGTGCAGTAAGGTGCAGGGATATCGGGAGTGCAGTAAGCTGATATCAGGGCTATCCAGTAAGGTGCAGGGATATCGGAGTCAGTAAGGTATCGGGAGTGCAGTAAGGTGCAGGGATATCGGGAGTGCCAGTAAGGTGCAGGGATATCGGGAGAGTGCAGGGTAATGGAGCCAGAGGTATCGGGAGTGCAGTAAGGTGCAGGGATATCGGGAGTCCAGTAAGGTGCAGGGATATCGGGAGTCCAGTAAGGTGCAGGGATCGGGAGTACGTAAGTGCAGGGATAGAGTGCAGGGTAAGGTCGGAGGATCGGGCTCCGTACGGTGCAGGGATATTGGGTGGAGTGCAGTAAGGTGCAGGGATATCGGGAGTGCAGTAAGGTGCAGGGATATCGTGAGTGCAGTAAGGTGCATGGGATATCGGGAGGGTCCAGTAAGGTGCAGGGATATCGGGAGTGCGCAGTAAGGTGCAGGGATATCGTCCAGGAGTGGGATAAGGTGCAGGGATATCGGGAGTCAGTGATGGTGAGTCTAAGGTGCGGGATATAGGGAGTGCAGTAACGGTGCAGGGATATCGGGAGTGCAGTAAGTGCAGGGATATTCGGGAGTTTGCAGTAAGTGCAGGGATACCCCGGGAGTCCAGAAGGTGCAAGGGATATCGGGAATCCAGTAAGGTGCAGGGATATCGGTGAGTGCCAGTAAGGTGCAGGGTATCGGGAGTGCAGTAAGTGCCAGGGATATTGGGCGTGCAGTAAGGTCGGGATGGTCAGATGCAGTAAGGTGCAGGGATATCGGGCTCAGTATAAGGTTGCAGGATATCGTGGAGGTGCAGGATATCGGGAGTGCAGTAAGGCCGGGTGAGTGCAGTAAGGGATGCAGGGATATCGGGAGTGCAGTAAGGTGCAGGGATATCGGGAGTCCCCAGTAAGGTGCAGGATATCGGGAGTGCAGTAAGGTGCAGGGAGGGCCGGAAATATCGGGAGTGCCAGTAAGGTGCAGGGATACTCGGGAGTCCGGAGTAAGAGGATATCGGAGTGCTGGGGGCAGTAAGGTGCAGGATATCGGGAGTGCAGTAAGGGTGCAGATAATCGGGTGTCAGGGTAATGGACGAAGGGAGTGCCGTAGGTCAAGGGCTATCGGGAGTCAGTAAAGTGCAGGGATATCGGGAGTCCTGTAAGCTTGCAGATATCCGGGATGCCAAGTAAGGGCTGGGATATCGGGAGTGCAGTAAGTGCAGGGATAATCGGGAGTGCAGTAAGGTGCAGGTGGATATCGGGAGTCCAGTAAGGTGCAGGGATATCGGGAGTGCAGTAAGGTGCAGGGATATCGGGAGTCCAGTAAGCTGCAGGGATATCGGGTGAGTGCAGTAAGGGCGGTGCAGGGATATCGGGAGTGCCAGTAAGGGGTGCAGGGATATCGGGAGGGTGGACTAGTCGGGATGAAGTGCAGTAAGGTGCACGGGATATCAGGAGTCCAGTAAGCTGCAGGGATATCGGGATGGGAGTGCAGTAAGGTGCAGGGATATCGGGAGTCCCCAGTAAGGTGCAGTGATTATCGGAGTGCAGTAAGGTGCAGGGATATACGGGAGTGCAGTAAGGTGCAGGGGATATCGGGAGTGCTAGTAACGGGAGTGCAGTAATGCAGGGATATCGGGAGTGCAGTAAGGGTGAACCCACATTGTTAAATTTACCCTTTGCATTCTCCCAACCAGCCGCCCACTGTTACTGATAAAAAATATGTGTATCCCCACCCTCACCTTGCCACCCCCACTATAGTAAACACTATGAGCAAACACAAGTTGCGTGTTGGTCGCCACATGTGATACAATATTGGAGACGAGCCATGTGATTTTGTACCCAAGGAGATGTGTGATTGTCATGAAAAAAATTACCGAAAATACATTTTCTGTATATAATAGTGAAAATTTAAAACATTTACAGCAATTTACAGAAAATATGGTAAATTTTGTTAATATTTTTTTCACGAGATATCACACATACTCATATATCGTCGCTGTTCTTCCAAAACCTCGTAAGTCAAATCTTTACTTTTCAGGAACCAAATAAAACTAAATATCTTCCAACTGAAAATTAATATTGGCATAGTATTTCGAAGTAACTACGACATTTATATATCGTTTTTAACCATATCAATGTTAGCACTTGCAGTTAAATACTACAATCTACCTGTCATATAGATGTTATTCTATTGGAATACTACAATCTACCTGTCTTACAAATGTTATTCTATAGTAATACTACAATCTACCTGTCATATAGATGTTATTCTATTGGAATACTACAATCTACCCGTCATACAGATGTTATTCTATAGTAATACTACAATCTACCTGTCGTACAGATGTTATTCTATTGAAATACTACAATCTACCTGTCGTAGACGTTATTCTATTGGAATACTACAATCTACCTGTCATACAGATGTTATTCTATAGTAATACATGTACTACCGGTATGCCCCTTTTTCGACTGAAATTCTTTTTTTCCTAGTCTGGCGAACTACTTCTATAGTTTTTGGCCGATGTTATTCTATGCATTTGCTGGTTTTGACGAGTGTTTATGTAGTAGTCATCTGTATATGGCAGGTGGGAGCATGTGATGGGTAATTTAACGATCTGGTTCATCCTTTAATACCGGAATCCCAACTGGAGACCTGGTTTGGCCCTTTGGAACTTTGTATGCGACAGCTGAATCTGGTTATACCCCTTTTGTCAGTATTACGATTATTCATAATCCGATTACTTTCAGGGGAAGGGCCCAAGTGGTTTTGGTGTGGTATGGACCTAGCACCAGGTCAGGTTATTCTGATTTCAGGGCAGAATATATATATTTTTTTCAATGTAAATATTCCGTTCTGATTTTGGGATTTCTCCCCAATGCTGTAGGTTGAATACGGGATCAAACCCGTTGGCCCGGCGGCCTTAAATGACCTTAGCTGTTGATAGGCTGTTAAACACCAACAAACATTCACCCGATATAAATTATTATACCCACTTTTTTAGGAAAAAAAAATGGGTATATTGTTTTCGTCACGGGTGTCCGTCCGTCCGTCCGTCCGTCCGTCACGTTTCTTGTAACTCGAAAAACTTTTTCACCTTCATACCTACGCGCCTGATATTTGGTATGTAGCTTCGTTATCATGTGCAGATGCGCAAAGTGAATTCGGATTTTTCATCCGACCCTCCATCATGGATTATCTCCCCCTTTCGGACTCAGAATTTCCCATTTTTTCCTTGTAACTCGAAAAACTTTTTCACCTTCATACCTATGCGCCTCATATGTGCTATGTAGCTTCGTTATCATGTGCAGATGCGCAAAGTGAATTCGGATTTTTCATCCGACCCTCCATCATGGATTATCTCTTTCGGACTCAGATTCCCCATTTTTTCCTTGTAACTCGAAAAACTTTTTCACCTTCATACCTACGCGCCTCATATTTGTAGCTTCGTTATCATGTGCACATGCGCAAAGTGAATTCGGATTTTTCATCCGACCCTCCATCATGGATTATCTCCCCCTTTCGGACTCAGAATTTCCCATTTTTTTCCTTGTAACTCGAAAAACTTTTTCACCTTCATACCTACGCGCCTCATATTTGCTATGTAGCTTCGTTATCATGTGCACATGCGCAAAGTGAATTCGGATTTTTCATCCGACCCTCCATCATGGATTATCTCCCCCTTTCGGACTCAGAATTTCCCATTTTTTCCTTGTAACTTGAAAAAACTTTTTCACCTTCATACCTACGCGCCTCATATTTGCTATGTAGCTTCGTTATCATGTGCAGATGCGCAAAGTGAATTCGGATTTTTCATCCGACCCTACCATTCATGGATTATCTCCCCCTTTCGGACTCAGAATTTCCCATTTTTTCCTTGTAACTCGAAAAACATTTTCACCTTCATACCTACGCGCCTCATATTTGCTATGTAGCTTCGTTATCATGTGCAGATGCGCAAAGTGAATTCGGATTTTTCATCCGACCCTCCCATCATGGATTATCTCCCCCTTTCGGACTCAGAATTTCCCATTTTTTCCTTGTAACTCGAAAAACTTTTTCACCTTCATACCTACGCGCCTGATATTTGGTATGTAGCTTTGTTATCATGTGCAGATGCGCAAAGTGAATTCGGATTTTTCATCCGACCCTCCATCATGGATTATCTCCCCCTTTCGGACTCAGAATTTCCCATTTTTTCCTTGTAACTCAAAAAACTTTTTCACCTTAATACCTACGCGTCTGATATTTCGTTCGTAGCTTCGTTTTGATGTGCAGATGCGCAAAGTGAATTCGGATTTTTCATCCGACCCTCCATCATGGATTATCTCCCCCTTTCGGACTCAGAATTTCCCATTTTTTACTTGTAACTCGAAAAACCTTTTCACCTTCATACCTACGCGCCTCATATTTGCTATGTAGCTTCGTTATCATGTGCAGATGCGCAAAGTGAATTCGGATTTTTCATCCGACCCTCCATCATGGATTATCTCCCCCTTTCGGACTCAGAATTTCACATTTTTTCATTGTAACTCAAAAAACTTTTTCACCTTAATACCTACGCGTCTGATATTTCGTTCGTAGCTTCGTTTTGATGTGCTGATGCGCAAAGTGAATTCGGATTTTTTATCCGACCCTCCATCATAGATTACCTCCCCCTTTCGGACTTAGCATTTGGGGAAAGTGGGTATATTGCGATGGCGCGCCATCGACTTTTTCTAGTTTGGACATAAATAAGGATATATACACATTCACCCGATAAAACTATTTGGGCATAATAAGGATGTATATACATTCACCCGATATAAACTATTTGGACATAAATAAGGATATATACACATTCACCGAATATAAACTATTTGGACATACATTAGGATATAAGTGGGTGGTTGGTCGGGTGAACGTGACGGCGTAAATTAACAGTAGGGGTTCCTCCTTATAGGAATCATGATTTGCCTGGTTTAGCCCTCAGGTTACGTTTTTATCTTTGGCTCTTTTGTTACCTGGGAGTTGAATTGGGTTATTGCCCATTATAAAAGTAGTAAGATTATTACTGATCCTACTGCTTTTTGGAGGGGGCCAAGTGATTCTGGTGTGGTGAGGACCTGGCATAAGATCAGGATTATTCTGATTTCAGGGCTGAATATATAGTTTTTATTGTAAATATTCAGTTCTGATTTTGGGATTTTCCCCCCATTTGAACATGTACTTGAGCATGTACTTGTACAGGTAATACATGGGATTTAGTACTAAACCCATTGACCCGGTCTTAAATGACCTTAGCTGTTGATAGGCCGTTAAACCCCAACAAACAAACAAAACAAAACATAAGGATATATCCACATTCACCCGATATAAACTATTTGGACATATAAAATAAGGATATATACACATTCACCCGATATAAACAATTTGGACATAAATAAGGATATATACATATTCACCCGATATAAACTATTTGGACATATAAAATAAGGATATATACACATTCACCCGATATAAACTATTTGGACATAAATAAGGATATATAGAGAATAGTAGGTTAGTGCCGTGAATGGGAAAAATATCTGGCGAGGCTTAGGAAATTGGATGGGCGAGGCTCTGCCGAGCCTATCCGGTTTCCGTGCAGAGCCAGATATTTTTTCCCATGCACGGCACTAAACCTTACTATCTATTTATCCCGTCAACATTCTAAAACAGCATTTAACATCACACTTATTGGCGCACAGAACATAGTTCGATAAAGTATGGTTGTAAAATCTGTTAATCAACAGTCATGACAGTAAATTGATCAAATAATAATTTCAGACTTTAGGAACTTTACATATCAAAATATTTCACGAATAATCTTAAAATGTTACAACGATTTTGTTTCCGTTCTATTCACCGTTCGTGAATCATGGAAATGAAAAAAAAAACAAGATGGCAGCTTTACGATTTAATCCTATTTAGAATGGCAACCATCCATCCCGAATTAAACATTAAAACGCGTACTTCAGGCAGGTTCAACAGATAAATGTTCTGTTGATACTTTATATTTTGTCACCGACAATGTGAAATTACAGCTTCTGTTCAACGAAATACACTCTCAAAATTCACCAGACCCATCCATTTCCATTTGGTGCAGATTCTGCAACGATTGCGATCTGTCCAGAATAAAAATCAACAACACAAACACCATTTTGTTTTGTTTATTTCCTTACCTGACTGGAATCACTGGGAGCAGCCATTTTTATTCTAAATGATGTAGTAGACTTATTGATGTAAATATAAGTATGAAGTCAGTCATGTTTGAATGACGGTCGTAATGGAAATTGATTTGACATTCAGAAAATGACATGCACTTAATTTTATTTTCTGGCGATATCGTTTTTTAGTTGCCAAATTTAACCCTCACAAAAACTGTAAACGGTTCCATTTCCATCAGACTATTCAGTCAACTCAAGAAGTATACTGGGGAAAGTAGTCACCAACACGAATGACGCGTATGAATTGTGATTAGGTCGTATTGACAGGATATCAAATATGTTTCACAACGGCACCTTGTTTCCACGGCACATAGCACTGCGTTGACGGGAAAAAAAAAATAAATACACATTCACATCCGAATGTAAAACTATTTGGACAAAAATAAGGATATATATGTTTTACGTTTTTTTTCTCAATTGTATTCATAATAACAACGAGATTGTGCTATATATAATACTGGTTAGGATTAGTGAAGTCTGTGAAACCAGAATTTTGTCCAAACTGAACATCTACAATCTCGATTTTTCCCTTTATATAATTATCTACAACATGTGCTTAGGGGTGATAATAAATATGTGTCTGTGAGTGAAGAAATGGGGCTTTGCGACCAGTGCAGATCCAGATCAGCCTGTGCATCCGCACAGTCCGATCAGGATCTGCACTGTTCGCCATTCTATAAATGAAATTCCCGTCGCGCGTCAAACAAGCAATATAGATCCTTATCAAGCTACAGGAATGAGCTGTGTGATCAGTAGTCTATTTCACCAACATTGCAAAGTATACTTATCTAGCAAAGAATACTTTGAGGGAGTAATCATTTATTTTTCCTGAAATGCATTATTTCATATAGAACGACTGCATATATTTGATGATTAAAAGTATGCAGAATTATTATACTGAATTGATTATATTATCACAGCCAAAATGGCTGTGATAATGTAATAAATTCAGTATAATAAAAAATAATAAATTTATCATAAAATTTTAAATTTCTCCCACAAAGTATACTTTGCTAGAAAAGTATACGTTGCAATGTTGGTGAAATCGTCTACAGGAGTTACACTGGTCACATATCCCATAATCCCCATTTCTCCAGAAACAGCCACATACCATAATACAATAGTGAACTAGATTTGTCAGTAAGCGGAATACCCCCCCGCGTCAGCCCTGACCTAGAATGAATTCCAGCTCGCATACTATCATTTTCAGATAAAAGACTATGTCAGCACACTGGTGGTTCCAGTTGAAAAAAGCAAACTAGACATTCTAAGTCCGTGACCTTGACCCCTGGCATAAATGGAGATCGTAGGTAGGTTTGTTGCAGAATGATGTATGTGTGTCAGAGAAGGGCCGGGTAAAATATCACTGCATTCCGCAAAGGGAAAGGAAATTTACATTTGTTAAGTTTTAGTTTTTTTCTAAGTTTATAAATCCGTGACCTTGAGCCCTGGCATAAATGGGGGTCATAGGTTTGTTGCAGAATGATGTATGAGTGTCAGAGAAGGGGCGGGTAAAATATAAAAGATTTTCCGCAAAGGGAAAGAGAAGTTAAAAGGAAATTTAAGGGGGGGGGGGGAGTATAAATAAATATGCAGATTAACCCTTAGACCGCTACACACAACAATTTTCGTCTGCTGTTGCTGTTATACCTTGCCTGATTTGTCAATGAAAACATGGTTTGACAGCACTTCAGAATCATTTCCAATGGATGGAAATGATTCTGAAGTGCTGTCAAAGCATGTTGTAAATTATTCTAAAGTGCTGTCAAACCATGTTTTGACGATAAAAATGGAAAATAGAAAATAAACAGCAGACGACAAAAAAATTAAGACAGCGGTCTAAGGGTGAATTAAATAGTCGTATTGCTATGCCAATGTTACATCAAACCTATGTGACAAAGGCTTTCCAAACATCAAATTGTGGCAGTCTCGGCAACTGACGACATTACGAACTTGACATATTTACAACCTAATTACGCTATCACACGTTAATATCAGCAGTATAATTTTTAACAAATATATAATTAAAATTCGAGAATAAAAGCTATATTTTTTATATAAATACAACATTTATGTGTCCATTGGATTCACACCTGCGGGGTGGGTGGCAGGTGGGAGCATGTGATGGGTAATTTAACGATTGGGATTCATCCTTACCGGTATCCCGAACAGAGACCTGGTTTGGCCCTCAGGTACGTCTTTGGCATTCTTGTATGTGAGGGTTAAATCTGGTTATACCCCTTGTATGAGTAATACGATTATTCCTAATCCTATTACTTTCAGATTAGTGACTTTTGCGTGGTATGGACCCGACACCAGGTCAGGTTATTCTCATTTCAGGGCTGCATATACAATGTATATTTATTTCAATGTAAATATTTAATTCTGATTTCAGAAATTTCCCTCCAATACAGCAGATTACATACAGGATCGAACCCGTTGGCCCGGCCTTAAATGACCTTAGCTGTTGATAGGTTGTTAAACACCAATAAATAAAATCAAATCAATGACACCTGGCGCCAAGTGATTTTGTGTAGTAAGGGTGCCTGGCACAGGATCAGGACAATGTCTTTCAGTCCTGAATGTTTTATTGTACTTTTAGGGTGGAATGTGGAGTGTTTGCCCCATACTGATGCATTCTCGTCTCTATATGGCCTTGTAATCAATCAATCAATCAATCAGTCAATTTTCTTAGAGCACAATGGACTGGCTAGGGCGAGTGACACATCTACAATGTGCAAGGCTGGGTCACACACACACACGCGCGCACGCGCGCACACACACTCACACATGTATTGTACAAGACAGTGAAATACATTATATTTGTTTAATAATAAAATTGGTGTAAATTGCCATTTTCATGTCGTATTGCTTATATTTCCCACGGTCATTCTCAACGTGAAATTAGCCTAAATCAAACCACAACAAAATGTGACATAGTTTCAACTCAATAGCTATGATATGATGTGAAATTTGTCCATGCCAGATACAATATCATTACGACAATTGGAAATGTGTGTGTGTGTCTTTTTTTATTCTCGCGATTTAGACTCAAAATATCACTTGACATCTTCTCTGGCATAGAAATGTTTAAATTCCACAGATATCACACATATTCAGTGGAAACACTTTGATGCCACTAGCCTATTTCACCAACATTGCAAAGTATACTTAGAGGGAGAAATATTAAATTTTAGGACAAATTTTATTATACTGAATTTATTACATTTTCACAGCCATGTTGGCTGTGATAATGTAATAAATTCGGTATAACAATTCTGCAAACTTTTCAGGCGCGGATACAGAAATAATTGCAGGGGGGGTCTGTAATTACAAGTCGGCTATCCTCCGCGAGCGCGAAATCGTAAAGTAGGGGGGTGTGGGTGTCCTCCCCCAGGAATTTTTTTTTTAGATGTCAGATCGCCGCAGATGTGATTTCCAGACACCTAGGCCACGAAAAAAGTCATCCAACTATTAAGAGTAGTGTAGATTTTCGTCTTTTTTTGCGGGGGGGGGGGGGGGGGGGGGGGGGGGGGTGGGGGTGGGGGTCCAGACACCCCCCCCTGCTCCCGGTAAAAAAAAGACGGGGGGGGGGGGGTCCCCCCCCCCCCCCTCCCCCCCCTGTATCTGTATCGCCTGATCAGTAGTTCTATATGACATAATGCATTTCGAGAAAAAAAAGATTACTCCCTCAAAGTATACTTTGGCAATTGGAAATGTGTGTTATCTTGCCTGATTTGTCAATAAAAACATGGTTTGACAGCACTTCAGAATCATTTCCAATGGATGGAAATGATTCTGAAGTGCTGTCAAAGCATGTTGTAAATTATTCTAAAATGCTGTCAAACCAAGTTTTTGATGATAAAAATGGAAAATAAACAGCAGACGACAAAAAAATTAAGATAGCGGTCTAAGTGTTAATTAAATAGTCGTATTGCTACGCCAATGTTACATCAAACCTATCTGACAAAGGATTTCCAAACATCAAATTGTGGCAAAGTCTCGGCAATTGGAAACGTGCGTTTGTTTTTATACACCTGATAGAGACCGTCCTGCCATGGTTTGTGTATCTTTTTTTCATGAAATAGATTTACAGAAACTGTAATAATTTCTGTACATGTCGTTGAAAGATGACGAGATTTTCACAGCAAATGCGGAATTCTATTCCGCATTTGCTGTGTAAATATCGTCATCTTTCGACGTCATTTACGGAAACTCGTAAATATTTTTCACGAGATATCGCACATGCTCTTACGTACAAAATCGCATGGCATGTCTCATATACGGTGATTGACGAACTATATGGTAAAGTACAGCTTGTCGACGTGCATCTTGTAAATGACAAGGCACCAGAAGGTGGCGCCCCACAGGTGCATAGCTAGTAACGGCGAACTATATGATAAAGTACATCTTGTCGACGTGCATCTTGTAAGTGACAAGGCACCAGAATGTTTTTGTGTCCCACAGGTGCATGGCTAGTAACGGCGAGCTATGTGGTGAAGTACATCTTGTCGACGTGCATCTTGTAAGTGACAAGGCACCAGAAGGTGGCGCCCCACAGGTGCATGGCTAGTAACTGGGCGTGAGACGTCGGATCCACGTAGATCTGCACGGGGAAAAACTGCTGCAGCACGATGTGCGACACGTACATAAAGATCGAGTTCATTCCTGAAACACGACAAAACATGGGTGTGAGCAGCAAAATTTGAGAAAAGAGAACATTGGTGAAAAAAGAAATATGAGAAAACCTATGCACTCAAAATCAATATCTGATTTTTGCGCACTGTTTTAGCCTAAGGCCTTTATCAAGGACTTCATTTATTGTAAAAATACTAAATCTGAATAACATTTAGTGGTTATTGTGTGGTTAAATAAACAAAGCTAATCCCCTCACTGGCAGTTTTGATAAAACAAAAAACCCAAAGAAACTTTAACACATTTGCCTTACAAACAAGGTGAACATAAGTCCTCAGTCACCTGGACTTTGGGTGGTCAGACGTGGGCAGTGCGCACAACAAAGCACCATCCCTAGACACACATTGTAGCCAAATATTCTCAAAATTGGTGAAGCGGTTCATGAAAAATGAAAGGTGTTACTAACGTACGTACGTACGCACGCACGCACGCACGCACGCACGCACGCACGCACGCACGCACGCACGCACGGCACGCACGCACGCACGCACGCACGCACGCACGCACGCACACGCACGCACGCACATGGACTAACGCTAACGCGAGGGAATAATACATCTATTTACTGCTACATCCAAACAGTAAACTTACCGGGGTAGTAGAATGGAGCACCGGACCATATTTTATACACGTCTATCGTCAGGTAGCAGAACGCGAGGAGTATAAACGCCATCGATGCCAGCACCAACACAAATGTGATTGTCCTACAATATGGAGCAGATCCTGTGAGTTAACTCTATGCATGCTGGGAAATTTGTGGGCTATAAATAGTTCAAAAATAGCAGATGATAATTCATTATATTTTCTTTTATTTCTCCTTATAAATGTCATGAATACGTCTTGGAATTTCATTAGAATTGTGTGCGGAGGACACAATTGTAATGAAATTTCAAGACATATTTACGGAGAGAAATAAAACATATACTCCTAATTCATTTGGCGGATATTTTCGCCGCTAGCATGCAAAGAGTTAATAAATCTTTATAAATCATACCGGTCATAAAGTGAAAGCTCCATGGCAGAACATATTACGAAAACATTTTTTTTTTTTTTTTTTTTTTTTTTTTTTTTTTTGGTCTGAAATCAAGAGATTTGGCTTGAAATCAGGAGTTTTTTCCTCAACACATTTTATTGGTACATTTCACCTAATAATAGACAGATCCTATCAATAATAAACTAGATTGTTCAGTAAGCAACGTGTGGGTCCCTAATGGGCTTGTGACCTTGACTCTGGGCTGGCGGCATGAACGTGAATTTGTCACAGGGTGGTAGAGGTCCATTGGAGCAATGCATGTGTGAAATGTGAAGCAGATCCGAGTAAGGCAATAGAAGTTATAACCAATTTCTCAGATGTTAAGTTTTGTAAAGAGACTAAGTGTGTGACCTTGACCTCGAGATCAGCGGGGATTTGTCACAGCATGATAGTAGAGCCTTAGAGGAATGCATGCATGAAATATTAAGAATTTTCTATGAAAGAAATAGTTCTAACATATTTCTCTGATGTCAAGTTTTGTAAAGAGACTAAGTATGTGACCTTGACCTTCGGATCAGCGGGGGCTGGACGGTCATGGATTTGTCACAGCATGATAGTACAACCCTTAGAGGAATGCACAAGTGAAATATTAAGAATTTTCAATGTAGGAAATAGAAGTTATAACTTATTTCTCTGATGTTAAGTTTTGTAAAGAGACTAAGTATTTGACCTTGACCTTGAAATCAGCGGGGGTTGGATGGTCGTGGATTTGGCGCAACATGGTATTAGAGCCTTACAGGAATGCATGTGTGAAATATTAAGCATTTTAGATGAAGGAAGTGTAAGTTATAACTTATATTTCACTGATGTTAAGTTTTGTAAAGAGATTAAGTATTTGACCTTGACCTTGGGATCAGCGGGGGTTGAACGGTCGTGGATTTGGCGTAGCATGGTAGTAGAGCCTTACAGGAATGCATGTGTGAAATATTAAGCATTTTAGATGAAGGAAATAGAAGTTATAACATATTTCTCTGATATTAAGTTTTCTAAAGAGACTAAGTATTTGACCTTGACCTTGGGATCAGCGGGGGTTGGACGGACGTGCATTTGGCGCAGCATGGTAGTAGAGCCTTACAGGAATGCATGTGTGAAATATTAAGCATTTTAGACGAAGGAAATAGAAGTTATAACTTATTTCTCTGATGTTAAGTTTAGTGACGGACGAATGGACGGACGTCAAGACAACCGGACTCCAGTATACCCACCACAATAAGTATAATAAAGAGAAGTGGGTTAATTGTATTTGTGCAGATGCACAGGCTGAATTGGTATCAAAACCAGTAATCCTCACTTCTCCAGTTAATTAAGAGAAATTATGCTAATTTATGTTTGTGTTCACAATATATTTATTTATTTAATGGTGTTTAACGGCCTGTCAACAACTAAGATCATATTAGGCTGTGGATATTTACAGAAATATATATAGGCTAGTTAGCCCTGAAACTAGAATATCCTGATCAGTAGCCTATTTCACCAACATTGCAAAGTATACTTTTCTAGCAAAGTATACTTTGAGGGAGTAATCATTTATTTTTCCTGAAATGCATTATTTCATATAGAACTAACGAGTAACGACTGTATATATTTGATGATTAAAAGTATGCATAATTATTATACTGAATGTATTACATTATCACAGCCATTTTGGCTGTGATAATGTAATAAATTCAGTATAATAAACATTAATAAATTTATCCTAAAATTGAAAATTTCTCCCTCAAAGTAACTTTGCTAGAAAAGTATACTTTGCAATGTTGATGAAATAGGCTACTGGTGCCAGGTCCTCACCACACCAGAGTCACTTTGCCCTAGCCGCTAAAAGTAATAGGATTAGTGGTATTAATCATACTACTTTATAATGAGTATGACCGGATTCATCTCTCACGTACAAGAAAACCAAAAACGTACCTGAGGGCCAAACCAGGGATATCGTGATTCCAGATGAACCCCACCGTTAAATTACCCTTCGCATGCTCCCAACTAACCACCCGCTTGTGTTCACACTGTTTAAATTTATAAGAGCACAGCAAAACAATGCAAACACTCATTTGAAATTTGATCACCCCAATGATCAGCAATATACAGAACACCAACAATGAATGAAAATATAAACCAATGTGTGTTGAGAAAATGACTTGAAAGTAAAGGTTAACCAAGAGTTAAGAGCATAAAATTGCTATTAGTAATTCAAGCTGAACAAGAGTGCCGAAGGTCACAATATACGAACGGTGAAGCATAGCCAGTCAGCAAGCGGAGATAACTCACTAATGAATAGGGCCTTGCTCTTGCCATGATAAATATGAGTACCAAATTTGGTTACAATTCGTCAAGATGAACTTGAAAATCAATAGTGTTACATGGTAAACATGTACATGTATACCGAATTTGGTTCAGATGTGACAGGTAGAACTTGAGTTATTGTGTGGACAAGGATACAGAATGGGAACATTAGCGCCAAGGGGAGGTAAGTCATCTGAACTTTTCTTCATTAGAGGATTCTAAACTCAAACATGGGCAAATTTCATTCAATAGAGACAATTCTAAGCTGAATCATGGATAAATTTTGTTCATTAGAGACGGTTCTATGCTGAAACATGGGCAAATTTCATTCATGCTGAAATTTAAAATCAATTAGGTTCTTTGTCTTGCGGTGAAAAACATGTATACCAAATTTGGTTATGATCCGTCCAGTAGAACTATAGTCATTGCATGGACAAACTGTGCCTGCCTATACAAGGTGAATACATAATACGTCCAAACAGGTGTATAAAAAGTAAGGACATAGACGGCTGGGTGGATTGTGGGCGAGTTGTGGTGAGTGATGCACAAAGTAAGGCTGTGACTGGAGAAATGGGGTTTACAGGTTTTGCGACCAGTGTAGATTCAGATCAACCTGTGCATTGGCTAGCAGTCTAGTCCCCATATTGTATAATTGTACATCATGTAAATGCATTGATCAACACCAAAATTGAGCCAAATTGTTCATATTTGGCGGCCATTTTGATTTATTTGACCAATTATTATCCAAATAAATGTTTAAAATCATCTAATTGGCTTGTTATGTTCACACACCCATTAAATAGTGATAAAATTTGGAAATATATGATGATAGCGCAATTGTATAATTTTTTTTTTAAAAAAAAAAATGCGGCCATCTTGATTTATCAATATTTGACACCTATCCACCATTTTTTTTTAATTTTGGTAAACTTTGTTTTTTTATGTTGGTACATTGGTGTTCAGGAACAACTGGTAAAAAAGAAATTGTGTTGCAATTTGTGGTGGGTCATTTCATATTTTGACTGGCCTAAATCAGAATACATGTATACATTGTTGCCATTCCATCAATGAAACTCTTTGCAGTAAGTTGAGACCTCATGCAGGCAACTCTTTGCAGTAAGCTGATACCTCATACAGGCAACTCTTTGCAGTAAGTTGATACCTCATACAGGCAACTCTTTGCAGTAAGTTGATACCTCACACAGGCAACTCTTTGCAGTAAGTTGATATACTCAACAAAACTAGAAACGTCCCTGTTTTATAGCTGGTGTAGCTCTGTCTATGTATGTACCACATGTTCAAAGTACATGTATTTTAAACCGTGGCGATGTTCAGAATACGATCGTGAATAGTTTAGCCGATACACACGGTTTACATAGCGGCCAGTGACCGGAACGTTGATTTCCACTTTTTGCACGTGCACGCTATACTTGTCATCGATAAGGGTTGATTCAGTTCATTGTCGTACCATTCATGCGATAGGGGCTATTCGGAAAATTAAAAAACTTTTTTAATTTTTCACTGTTTTCGATATGCCACGGCTTTCCGAAAACGAGCGAAATCAGGCAATGGATGCTTGCGGGTGGGGATGGCCCGCCATGGCGGTCGCGCCTCGGTTTGGTTCTGTCGGAAGAACCGATTGATCGTCTTGCAGCCCGGTTACCAGCAGACTGGGGCTGTTCACGACCGCAGCGACCTGGTAGGCCTCGTGTAAACGACGGCTAGAGCAGATCGTTACATTTTTTTTACGTTGACGCACTTACGTCAACGGTCGATTGGCATCCACAGTCACTGCTAGGCGATACGGTGTCTCAGGGCAGACCATTCGCAACCGTTACGTTGTAACGCCCAACCAATCCGGGCACGCCGCCCGTACACTGGTCAGATAATGACCCAACGTCACCGTGCTGCCAGACTGTTATGGGGCGCGACGTCATCTGAACTGGAGAAGGCTGACTGGAACCCGAGTTTTGTTCACCGATGAATCTCGTTCACAGTTATCATGCTGACGGAAGATTACGGGTATACAGGCGTAAAAATGAAAGATTCACCGATTGTTGCATTGTTGAGAAGAACAGGTTTGGGGAGGGAGCGTAATGGTCTGGGGTGGGGATTCATGGGAAACCGAAGACAGATTTGGTTGTTGTACAGGGCAACATCAATGCACAACGTTTATGTTGCAAGATGTGCTAAATGCACATGCCTTACCATTTATTCCGTCAGCATGGTCCTTGTGTGACATTAATGCACGACAATGCCCGCCCTCACGTAGCCAGGGTCACCACTCAATACTTACAGCAAAACAACGTCGACGTCATGCCATGGCCCGCGGTCTCCCCGGATCTCAATCCCATTGAGCACATATGGAATGAGCTGGGCCGCAAAGCACGAGCTAACCATCAGATTGACAATGTTCGCGATCTTACACGGGCGTTACAACGGGAATGGAGGAATTTGCCCAACGCACTGGTATTGCGTTACGTCACGTCGATGCGCGTAGGATCATTGCATGCATTCATGCAAATGGTGGCCACACTCGGTACTAACGAGATTTACTGAATTTGCCACATTACTTATTGAAATTCCATCTCTAAACATTAAGTAACACATTTCTGAGTTTTTGTGATTTTTGATTTTGACCCCTACCGCCCTTGGCCGGTTATCTCTCGAATATTTAACAAGATATCCAAATGCAATTTATTGGCTTTGATACAGAAATGAATGAACTTGTTTTTCCATTTTGATTTTTAAAAGTAACCCTTTTGGTTTTTGATGAATCTTTCCTTAAACATGGAGGGACGTTTCTAGTTTTGCTCAGTATACCTCATACAGGCAACTCTTTGCAGTAAGTTGATTTTTGCAGTAAGTTGATACCTCATGCAGGCAACAGTAATTATGAAATGGCTCACCATAAATTTGTATTCACAGGGATCCAGCCTCCATCCTTTCTACCCTTGCACAATAACGTCCCTATCAGTCCCTGCAAAGAAATAATTTACTACTGAGATGTACCCCTAAACAACATTAACCCTTTCACCCCTTAGTAACTGAAATAGATTTTTATATGTTAATTTTGCAACCAATACAACCATCACAACTGATTTTAAGACTAGTCCATTTATGAAAAGGGGATGTTTTTGTTCTTAAAAATTCGAAAATTACTTGCAAAAAGTGCAGATCCTGATGAGACGGCTCGTCACGAGCCGGTTCATCTGGATCTACACTTTTTGCCAATACCACTATACAGGCCTGTGGTATTGAAAGGGTTAATACAACTTTATAAGTCATTTAACGTTGACTTTAACACAGAGGCCGAATGGGTGGGCTATAGAATGAAAAGATGACAAATAAGTATATGAAGTTTCAAGACAATCCGACGTACGGTAACAATACGATACAATACGAGGTAGCCAAACGTTTTAAATCAAATCTCGGACAGACAGCAAACTGATGGTCAGGATGGTGACTACATGTGCCCCCAAAAAATGTTCCGGGTACATAAAAATTAACAATTAATTACATACATACATACATACAATGTTGAATCTGTGTTTATCTGGTAGTCATGTTCGACGTCTATCATGGACCTGTTGACTCTTTTATAACGCCATTGCGTTCGTCTCAAAAACAGGCTTTGGCAGCACTTTTAAGTTTAGAATCATTTCCAAATTTCCAATGGAAATGATTACATGTGCTGTGAAACCATGTTTTTATCCAGAAGGAAGACACAATACAAAAATTAGACAACATAATTTTTGTTTCCCAAGGTTAATGCATATCAACTATGTGTTTTAGTTTGTCGGCAGAAAAACATGGAAACAGACTGTAAGTCACATGACAGAACCTTGGGATGTTGGGGGTGGTGGAGGTGCACGCATAATACACTACAGCCTGCGCTAATCTTGCCAACATTTATTAATTTCCTTATTTGAAAATACTTGAATATTGTGCTTGTGCTACAGATCAGGCTCGGCCAATCAAACTGCTCGACTACGGGAGTTGCGATTGCCAATAGATATTCAGAAATGTTGAAAATCTGGGCAAGATGAACGCAGGCGGCTGTGTACCGGTATCCTGGTAAGGAATGGGCCCAGCTTACCAACACAACTGCCCAGACAAGGAACCGGCGCACCCGAGCCTTGCAGTCCTTGTAAAGCAGGAGAATCTTGCCGGCCTGTAACATATTAAGGCAGTGTATTAACTAGAAAATGTGTTCAGAGAACATGGATGCCCCACATACCACTTTGGTAGTAAACGAACGAGGAAAAATTATTAGTCGAAAAGGGGGTTGAATAAAAAATCTAAATAAACTTTGCGCATCTACTCATGATAAGGAAGATACATACCATGTTTCAGGGGTGTAGCCATTAGGGTTTAAAAGTTGTACATACATGGGCCATCGCTACTGGCGAGATACGGAGACTGCTACACAAAACATTTGTGGTGATAAGTATAGCTTCATTCTATGATGATGTGATGGTGATTTGTGGCTGATTTCATATGATATTTATTAAACAAGAATTCCGCGGAATCAAATGTCTCGCCTTGTTCCGTCTTGACCTTGACCCTGGGGCCCAAGAAAAAAATATTAATAGTCATATATTCATCTACATATCATAGTAAAGGTATGTATAAAGTTTGATGACTGTAGCTGATAAGGTATTGAAGTAATGACCGCAACACGAAAACATAACATTGAATGATTGCCGCCGCCGCCGCCGCCGACGACTGGAAAAGCAAAACCTATGTCTCGCTTTCCGCTTTCGCGGGCGAGACAACTAGTTAAATTATTTCATATGAAATCAGTCAACTTGTTTAACCCCTTACGACACCAGAGACGTCTTTCCTCATATTTGCAAACAGTGTAGATCATGATGAGCCGGCACGCTACAAATAGTGTAGATCATGATGAGCCGGCACGCTACAAACAGTGTAGATCATGATGAGCATGATCTACACAATTTGCAAATATTTGTTTAATTTTTACAAACTACATATAACCCCATTTTCTACACAATGGAACAGTCTCAAACTTAACATGGAATAGTCCTTGTCCATGTCCGTTACTCAGGCCTGTATAGTGGTATTGGCAAACAGTGCAGATCCAGATGAGCCGGCTCGTCACGAGCCGTCTCATCAGGATCTGCACTTTTTGCAAGTAATATAGCATTAATCTGAAGGGCGTTGACGCTCATACTTAGCTATTTTGTTATTGAGAGAAAATTCTACAATACGAGACAAAAATATCTTCATAAACTAACCTATATAAATTCTGTATTAGCAAAATGCTTAGGTCACTCTCTATGAAGTAGAAAGTAAACAAAGGATGCTTCAAATGCAAATTTGGAAATACTTCTCTGTCATAAAGCTTATGTAATGTAATGTAATGTAATGTAATGTAATGTAATGTAATGTAATTATAGAGTTATGTACTCAGAAATAGTGCAAGTAATGTATATTGCCCACCATAGGAATCGGGGGGCAGATCCAGGATTTATGTCTAGAGGGGGCGGGGATTTCAAATGAGACATATGATCGTCAACTTTCATAAAATTCCAATTATTTTCTGCATTTTTTATGTTGTTACCACTCAATTGAACCGTCTCGACGAGACGGTTCAACTGAGTGGCAACAACGTACACTTTGGGTGAGAAATGAGCAGATAATCATATCTTTCCACGTAAAAAATGGGTTAAATTCTAAACTCGACCAATTTTAGAGGTGGCGTGCGCCCGACACGCCCCGACCTGGATCTGCACCTGGGAATACAGGTGGGACATGTTTACCTGTAAGCCGAGAAAACAGAGGAAGCAGGAGGTGAGGGTCCCCAGCAGGCCTTCCGGGTCGTAGGGAATTGTTGTCGCATAAATCTCCTGCATAACGTCACAGGTGAAAATATATCAGAATACATGTATGTGAATTGTAGGTAGGGAATTGTTGTCGTGTAGATCTCCTGCATAACGTAACAGGTGCAAATATATCACAATATGTCAATTGTAGGTAGGGAATTGTTGTAGTGTAGATCTCCTGCATAACGTAACAGGTGCAAATATATCACAATATGTCAATTGTAGGTAGGGAATTGTTGTCGTGTAGATCTCCTGCATAATGTCACAGGTGCAAACATATCACAATATGTCAATTATAGGTAGGAATTGTTGTCATGTAGATCTCCTGAATAACGTCACAGGTGCAAATATATCACAATATGTCAATTGTAGGTAGGGAATTGTTGTCGTGTAGATCTCCTGCATAACGTCACAGGTGCAAATATATCACAATATGTCAATTGTAGGTAGGGAATTGTTGTCGTGTAGATCTTCTGCATAACGTCACAGGTGCAAATATATCACAATATGTCAATTGTAGGTAGGGAATTGTTGTCGTGTAGATCTTCTGCATAACGTCACAGGTGCAAATATATCACAATATGTCAATTGTAGGTAGGGAATTGTTGTCGTGTAGATCTTCTGCATAACGTCACAGGTGCAAATATATCACAATATGTCAATTATAGGTAGGGAATTGTTGTCGTGTAGATCTCCTGCATAACGTCACAGATGCAAATATATCACAATATGTCAATTGTAGGTTTTGTTTGTTTGTTTGTTGGGGTTTAACGGCCTATCAACAGCTAAGGTCATTTAAGGCCGGGTCAATGGGTTTAGTACTAAATCCCATATATTACCTGTACAAGCACATGTTCAAGTACATGTACAAATGGGGGGAAAATCCCAAAATCAGAACTGAATATTTACAATAACAAAACTATATATTCAGCCCTGAAATCAGAATAATCCTGATCTGATGCCAGGTCCTCACCACACCAGAATCACTTGGCCCCTCCCAAAAGCAGCAGGATCAGTAATAATCTTACTACTTTTATAATGGGCAATAACCCAATTCAACTCCCAGGTAACTAAAGAGCCAAAGATAAAAACGTACCTGAGGGCCAAACCAGGCAAACCGTGAATCAATTGTAGGTAGGGAATTGTTGTCATGTAGATCTCCTGCATAATGTCACAGGTGCAAATATATCACAATATGTCAATTGTAGGTAGGGAATTGTTGTCATGTAGATCTCCTGCATAATGTCAGAGGTGCAAATATATCACAATATGTCAATTGTAGGTAGGGAATTGTTGTCATGTAGATCTCCTGCATAATGTCACAGGTGCAAATATATCACAATATGTCAATTGTAGGTAGGGAATTGTTGTCATGTAGATCTCCTGCATAACGTCAGAGGTGCAAATATATCACAATATGTCAATTGTAGGTAGGGAATTGTTGTCATATAGATCTCCTGCATAACGTAACAGGTGCAAATATATCACAATATGTCAATTGTAGGTAAGGAATTGTTGTCATGTAGATCTCCTGCATAACGTCACAGGTGCAAACATATCACAATATTTACACTGCCCTTAAATTCATAATGGAAACGCCCATTCAACGCGACGTTGTTGATTCGTTAAAGTCTGTTTGACGTCATTAAATGTTCATCGTCGTTGGCAATAATGTCACGCTATTGACCGGCAACGTGACGTAATGACGACAAAATGACTTAAAACAATGATTCCTAAATTATAAACCGTATTTAGTTATTTACCTGTTTGAAACTATCCGAAAATGCAATGTAAGTAATCAAACCATGGGCAGTTGCGTTTACTGTAGTATGAAAAAGATTTGGTCTGTTTAAAGTTTGCAATGAGTCCTTTGGAATAGCGAACTTAACATGGGGGTTAAAAAATAGATTTTTGAAATAATTTTTAAATTTGTGGACCAAGTTTCAAAATCTATCTTAGTTATTATAATTTCCAGCCTATCTAACCAGGTTTCGGAGTTAATTTCCAAATGTTTTCGTTTTTCGACTATCCTCGTCATTCTCCAGCTTATTTTTGTTCCATGTTAAATACACACTGAACGATTACAGACTGTTGTATCCTGGACTACAGTAGTCACTCCAGTAGCTGATTTCACCAAAATTGTAAAGTATACTTAGAGGGAGAAAATTTCAATTTCAATTTCAATTGAAAGATAAATTTATGAATTTTTATTATACTGAATTTATTACATTATCACAGCCATTTTGGCCGAGATAATGTGATAAATTCAGTATAATAATTCTGCATCCTTTTAATAAACATATGCAATCGTTAGTTCTGTATGAAATAATGCATTTCGGGAAAAATAAATGATTACTCCCTCAAAGTATACTTAGCTAGATAAGTATGCTTAGCAATTTTGGTGAAATCGGGGCTACAGGATATGACAATTTGTAATAGCCAGCGCGTATTTGGACAATGCATGGCTAGTTACCTGATAAATGCTGTTACCTTGCAGGTTGGTGTTTGGTACATATGGTCATTGCCGAATATAGTCCTGTCTATATAGCTGGCGGCCCCTCCAGTACAATCTGTTACATTATACTCCGGATCATCATTGGCCAGCCCTCCCGGCCCCAAGTAGCCCCTACAATAACAATGGACGAATATAGTCCTGTCTATATAGCAGGCGGCCCCACCTCCAGTACAGTCTGTTACATTATACTCCGGAGCATCATTGGCCAGCCCTCCCGGCCCCAAGTAGCCCCTACAATAACAATGGACGAATATAGTCCTGTCTATATAGCTGGCGGCCCCTCCAGTACAGTCTGTTACATTATACTCCGGAGCATCATTGGCCAGCCCTCCCGGCCCCAAGTAGCCCCTACAATAACAATGGACTAATATAGTCCTGTCTATATAGCAGGCGGCCCCTCCAGTACAGTTTGTCACATAGTGCCCTGGAGCGTCATTGGCCCGCCCTCCCGGCCGCAAGTAACCCCTAGAAATAAAAATTGATGGATACAGTCCTGTCTATGTAGACGATGCCCAGTGTTTCAGAACCAATTTAGCAGCAATAAGTCACCTCAGATAGTGATCAAGGAATTCCTACAGTTTCCGAGCCGAGTTCTATTTATCAGCTAATGAGTTATGTTTCCGAATTAGCAAATATGACAGTATTCAGTGAAAACAAACGCTGACCACCGATGTCAAGAGGTAATATTGTGATGTCGTTCGACCAACAAAACGTCTGTCATCCCAATACAATACACTAGAGCCACGTGACGTCCTGCGATGTTGTTGATTGATTAAAGTTCGTTTGGCGTCATTAATTTCCACGAGGTTGTCGCTATCACGCTATTGACCGGCAATGTCGCTGTTCCAGGAATTGCGACAAAATGACGTAAAACAAGATTCTTCATTTTAACGCCATATTTAGTTATTTACATTTTTTAAACTATCAGAAAATGCAGTGTAAATATAAGTAATAAAACAATGGGTTGTTGCGTTTACTGGAGTCTACAATACATTAGGTCTGTTTACAGTTTGCGAGGATTCCTTTGGATTCCACGCACTTTAAACTCCAATACACGCCAATAAACGCAACAGCCCATGGTTTTATTCCATAACTCTTTGCATGCTAGTGGTGAAAATATCCGCCAAACGAATTAAGAGCATATGTTTTATTTCTCTCTGTAAATATATCTTGAAATTTCATTAGAATTGAGTCCTGAGGACTCAATTCTAATGAAATTCCAAGACATATTCATGATATTTACGAGGAGAAATACAAGAAAATATGATGAATTTTTGTCCGCTAGTTTTGAACAATTTATAGCTCACAAGTTTCCCAGCATGCAAAGAGTTAAGAGATTTTTCCCCGGAATTTCTTATCCAGTCAATGCAGGATACGACAATTTGTTATCAGCCGATACGTATTCGGCCAATGCAAATCTCATTACTTGTTATTTTTTAGTATTACACGAAAGAAGCCGACTATATATATCCTCTAGTATGGTGTCTGGATAACAGTGAATCTATCCTCATTTGGCTTTCGTACATAACCTTTTACTCGGAGAATTAGACACGGTTAAATATTGTGGGGGATGCTATCTCAATGAGGATCCTGTATGGAAGTAACTGAGCACGGTCCCACCAATAAATAATAATGATTCAACTGAATTACCACAAACACAGAAAACAACATATATGTTTAGATTTTCGATCTTAACCAGACTGTGACCTTATCAAAACTAGAAAAGAAGACACGGAGATGAGACCAAGGAACCCATGAAAACATATATCTTCGCAATACACAATGGTAGCAGCATGACACGTGTAAACTATGATAGTTTTCCCTAATCTTTCAGTTCATGCATCAATCACAACAAGACAACTGTAGACAAAACAAAGTGGATAGCCATCAATGTGAGGGAGCTATTGTTGAAGTTTGATAATGATCCGACTAATGGAGATATTCAACATTTGGACGCACTTGTTTACGACAACGAAGTCGGAATAAATGTGACATTAGGTGAGACAAAATTGGCTCGATGGCTGACTAAATGTACTTCATGACATTTGCAACTAGCACAGCCCCAGATCAGGGCTAATGCTGTTCGCCATCTTTCTTTCTTTTCTTTATTGGTGTTTAACGGCCTATCAACAGCTAAGGTCATTTAAGGCCAGGCCAACACATTTAACCTACAGCATGGCATACGTCAAAAAAAAGTATATATTCAGCCCTGACATTACAATAACTTGACCTGGTGCCAGGTCCATAACACACCAATGTCATTTGGCCCCTTCCCTAAAAGTAATAGGATTACAAATAATCGTAATACTCACATAAGGGGTATAACCAGATTCAACTGTCACATACAAGAATGCCAACGACGTACGTGAGGGGCAAACCAGTAACCGATTTCACCAACATTGCAAAGTATACTTTTCCAGCAAAGTATACTTTGAGGGAGTAATCATTTATTTTTCCGAAATGCATTATTTCATATAGAACTAACGACTACATATATTTGATGATTAAAACTATGCAGAATTATTATACTGAATTTATTACATTATCACAGCCAAAATGGCTGTGATAATGTAATAAATTCAGTATAATAAAAATTAATACATTTATCTTAAAATTGAAAATTTCTCCCTCAAAGTATACTTTGCTAGGAAAGTATACTTTGCAATGTTGGTGAAATAGGCTACTGGTCTCCAGTCAGGAAGTGAAACATGAACAGGGTCTACAAATGTTGGAATGTGTCTGTGACTGGAGAAATGGGGCTTATGGGTTTTGCGGCCAGAGTAGATCCAGATCAGCATGTGTATCAGGATATCCACTATTTGCTATTCCATCAATGAAACACCCGTCATGCTTTTAGCAATTGATATAGACCATTATCTGGCTACAGGAGTGTGCGATTTGATCAGAAGCTACTTGTCACAAATCCCATAAGCCGCATTGCTCCAGTCACAGCCTCAAATATGAACTGTTGGTAATTTTAGTTTTTTCGACATCAGACAGCCTGTTACGGCTTCGTAATATGGCCATACATACCAACTTTGGACATTATAAGTACTTAGGTGTTTGCGGAATGTGAAGCGTGAGGGCGGTTTTTTAAATATATATAAATTTTTGTTTGAGATGTTCATCTCTGATTTTCTTCAAGTTGCCAGATGAATATATTTTGTGAGGTTCCCCCGAGGTGTCTGGTTTAGACAGGTGTCGCCGTATGCCCAAGGGGAACTCCTGAGGTGTCTGGTTTAGACAGGTGTCACTGAATGCCCAAGGGGAACTCCTGAGGTGTCTGGTTTAGACAGGTGTCACTGTATGCCCAAGGGAAGCTCCCAAGGTGTCTGGTTTAGACAGGTGTCACTGTATGTCCAAGGGGAACTCCCGAGGTGTCTGGTTTAGACAGGTGTCACTGTATGTCCAAGGGGAACTCCCGAGGTGTCTGGTTTAGACAGGTGTCACTGTATGTCCAAGGGGAACTCCCGAGGTGTCTGGTTTAGACAGGTGTCACTGTATGTCCAAGGGGAACTTCCGAGGTGTCTGGTTTAGACAGGTGTCACTGTATGCCCAAAGGGAACTCCCGAACAGGTGTCACTGTATGCCCAAAGGGAACTCCTGAACAGGTCTCACTGTATGCCCAAGGGGAACTCCAGAGGTGTCTGGTTTAGACAGGTATGCCCAAGGGGAACTCCCCGAGGTGTCTGGTTTAGACAGGTGTCACTGTATGCCCAAGGGGAGCTCCCGAGGTGTCTGGTTTAGACAGGTGTCACTGTATGCCCAAGAGGAACTCCCGAGGCGTCTGGTTTAGACGGGTGTCACTGTATGCCCAAGGGGAACTCCCGAGGTGTCTGGTTTAGACAGGTGTCATTGTATGCCTAAGGGGAACTCCCGAGGTGTCTGGTTTAGACAGGTGTCACTGTATGTCCAAGGGGAACTCCTGAGGTGTCTGGTTTAGACAGGTGTCACTGTATGTCCAAGGGGAACTCCCGAGGTGTCTGGTTTAGACAGGTGTCACTGTATGTCCAAGGGGAACTCCCCCCCGAGGTGTCTGGTTTTAGTCAGGTGGTCACTGTATGTCCAAGGGGAACTCCCGAGGTGTCTGGTTTAGACAGGTGTCATTGTTATGCCCAAGTGGGGAACTCCCGAGGTGTCTGGTTTATTTGACGGGTGTCACTGTATGTCCAAGGGGAACTCCCGAGGTGTTCTGGTTTAGACAGGTGTGTCCACTGTAGTCCAAGGGGAACTCCCGAGGTGTCTGGTTTAGACAGGTGTCACTGTATGTCCAAGGGGAACTCCCGAGGTTGTCTGGTTTAGACAGGTGTCACTGTATGCGCAAGGGGAAAACTTCCGAGGTGTCTGGTTTTAGACAGGTGTCACCTGTATGTCCCCAAGGGGAACTTATTCCGAGGTGTCTGGTTTAGAACAGGTGTCACTGTATGCCCAAAGGGACTCCCCGAACAGGTGTCACTGTATTGCCCAAAGGGAACTCCTGAAACAGGTGTCACTGTATGTCCAATGGGGGAACTCCAGAGGTGTCTGGTTTAGACAGGTATGCCCAAGGGGAACTCCCCGAGGTGTCTGGTTTAGACAGGTGTCACTGTATGCCCAAGGGGAGCTCCCGAGGTGTCTGGTTTAGACAGGTGTCACTGTATGCCCAAGAGGAACTCCCGAGGCGTCTGGTTTAGACGGGTGTCACTGTATGCCCAAGGGGAACTCCCGAGGTGTCTGGTTTAGACAGGTGTCATTGTATGCCCAAGGGGAACTCCCGAGGTGTCTGGTTTAGACAGGTGTCACTGTATGCCCAAGGGAACTCCCGAGGTGTCTAGTTTAGACAGGTGTCACTGTATGCGCAAGGGGAACTCCCGAGGTGTCTGGTTTAGACAGGTGTCACTGATGCCCAAGGGGAACAGCCAATGTGTGTGATTTACAGCGGTTCCCATGTACGTACTTTGGGCAGCCGGGTACCGGCAGTAAGAAGATCAGCATGACCCAGACGGTGACAAACGCCAGATTGATGAGCCACTCCCAGACATAGTTTCTGATGTCACGCACACTGCTCCACTTTCCCTGCTGAAACTACACAGTAGGTTAAAGGTGCATGCCCACTCAGTAGGCACAAACTGTTCTTTATAGGAATTAAATAAGTGTATAATTGTGTCATTATTCCACCAGTTCTCAAGATTACAAGTGCCCACTATACAGATATAATAATTTAGTAATATTTATTTTACTGATAGTGACTCACGGTGGTATGAGGCTATTTTCATATGCAAATGAGGCATGATATTTTTTAATTATTTATAATAATTAAATGTGTCGATTAAAAAAGTGTGCCGTAAGTCACAAAATACGCCCGTCAAAGATGGGCCAGACAGCAAAGATGCAGAAATGTGAAGCTGTCACCAAGGCAAGAAACATTAATGAGAATTTGAAAATCTATAGCATTATTTCTTCCTCTTGTTGTGATAAACAGGTATACTAATTTAGGTAGAGATGTGCATAGTATAAATTATATAGAATTGGATAGAACTTTTTTTAAAGAAATGGCTGTCAAGAGTTAAAAAGGTGATATTTTTGTTAAAAAATAATTTTCGGCATAAAAACACCAGGGTGCACATCTACAATATGTGTAGAAGATGTGTGTATAGTTTCAGATCGATTGACAGAACGGTTTCAGAGGAGTTGTGTACACAAACTATGCAGTTTTTCTGTCCGCCGCCCGCCCACCCGCCGCCCACCCTAAAACATAATATGTACAGTTTTTTTAAAACGGTCATATGAAAATAAATAAAAATAACTGTCGGTTAACATTTTAAGGAAACGCGGTTATCGCCCCTGATATCAGTGTGCAAATTTACATCTGATATAAAATGCATAATTCCAATCAAGAATGAATAGCGTAAGAACCCAATCACTCTTGGATTATTTCATGATAATCAGTTCACCTTGTTAAATAAACTAGGCATGGGAGTGGAACACTATCCCCAATCCTGAAAATTTATTTGAGCAGCGGATTGCGCTGCGATTTGCTAGGGGGGTCTGGGGGCATGCCCCCCCCCCCCCATAATTTGTTTTCAATTCTAGATGCTCTGTGCTTCATTCTGAGGTATATTTGCTATAATTAGGAAAAATTGGCAACATAATCCATTTCAATTTAAAATAATACTTGCAACAAGAAGTCAGTACATGTATAACAGGGATTCCGCTGGGGAAAATAAAAGAATCGACAATCAAAAAAAATAATCTTGTAAATCCGTTGAGAATGGCGATAATTTCGAAAATTGTAATTTTTTATCGACATTCTCAACGGATTTACAAGATTCACAAAAGTGGTCCCTGGGACCTCAAATCCGGATTTCCGGATTAATCCGGAAATTTCCCATGCCTGATAAACGGTATATCTCTCATTGACAGTATATATTGTGACCACCACCATCGCATCGAGGCTGGAGGCCAGTGGATTTGTCACAGCACTTTAGAGGATCATCAGAGGAATGTACGTGTGAAATATGAAGCAGCTGCATGAAAGGAAACCAAATCGATGCAGGTTTGAGTTTCAACGGGGACAGCAGCAAGTGTGATGGTTTGGTGATCGTCTGGGTACTTCGGTTTCCTCCCACATTTAAGATCACGCTTACACCTCCGTCTGTGCAAACTAAAGTATATGTATTATTTTAAAGTCACATGGTCGAAAATTTAATAAAAAGAGTGACCATGTGGTCGAAAATTTAATAACAAGAGCTGTAGGAGAACAGCATAGCTCGACTACGAGGGTTGTCGATGTACACATAGCTTGACAAAGAAGGTGGCCGCGGCCCGCATAAAAACCTTAACCAAGGTGGACTAAAAACCTTAACCAAGGGAAATTAACTAAGTAATTCAAGGTTAAATGTAGGTCAATGTTAGATATAGGTCAGGGGTTATTGATGTACATCACTAGGAGATGAAGTTGGCCAAGTATGGTTGCTGTAGGCCCAGGAGTATTCCATATACAAGCTTGACTATAAACCTTAACCAAGTTTGAGTACAAACCTTAACCAAGGGGAAATAACTAAGTAATTCAATTGGTTAAATGTAGGTCAAGGTTTAACTATAGGTCAGGGGTTATTGATGTACATCCCTATGAGAAAAAGTTATCCAAGTATGGTGTCTGTATGCACAATAGTATTCCATCTACAAGCTAGACTAAAAACCTTAACCAAGGTTGACTAAAAATCTTAACCAAGGGGAATTAACTAAGTAATTCAAGGTTAAATGTAGGTCAAGGTGAAATATAGGTCAGGGGCTGTTGATGTACATCACTGGGAGCTGAAGTTGTCCAAGTATGGTGGGTGTAGGGCCAGGAGTATTCCATATACAAGCTTGACTAAAAACCTTAACCAAGGCATGACGGTGACACCGACGCCGACACCGACACCGACACCGGGGTGACTACATAAGCTCTAACTATTCTTTGAATAGTCGAGCTAAAAAGAGTGACTTTAAAACAATGTGTATTAAATGTGCTTCCCTTCGGAGGTTATTGGAAAGTACTAAAATATATGTGTTTTTGCCCTTGTTTGTAATCGTTGTAAAAGAAATAAAGTTGTTTTTAAAGCTGCTAAATGATGCTTATTTGTTGATAAAGGACTTGGGTGAATCGTTGGAATAGTGGGCTTCATTCAACATTTATTTTACTGTGGAAAGTTGTTAACCTTTAAAAGGCTGTAGTCGAGTTGCCAGCCCTATATGAACTATACGACACCCTGCAATGGTAATTACTGTAAACTTTTTTCATGTAAATGTGTTCTATATGGTTAGGGGAGAAAATTCAGCTTGGTTGCTACTTGTGTAATGTTGAGCAATTCTCAGAATTCAAGATGGCCACCGCCGCCATCTTGGATTTTGACAAATTTTCAACTTTTGATCTTTATGGCCTATCCAGTCGTGTAATACCTCCTTTTAGGGGTTGTAGAGGATGGGGAGTCAATTGTTGGTGTTAACTTTCGATATAGGGACAGTGTCAATGTAAAATCAGAGGTCGGAGGTAAAAATATTGTCATTATTCCCAAGAATGGAAGACGGAACCACAATATGAACCACAATATATAATATTACAAAAATAAATATCTTTAGGCTTCCTGCCCATAACACAGATACGTATAAGTAAAGATAAACTTTACATTTACAGGCTTGCCTAACATTGAAAATGTGGTCTAAATGACAGGCCTACTGGTGCGATACAGCATGACACAAATAGGTCACTCATTTTTGAAGGAAAACAATGAAATGACATAGTGATACTCATAGCTCTGCTCTGTTCTGTTTATATATTGAACTGTGCATGTATTAACGAATAATAAAGCAAGAACTGATCTATGGATGACATAGTGGCACTCATATATATTGGCATGAAATAACGAACGGTATAGCAAGAACTGGCCTAGTGACACTCATAGCTCTGTTCAGTGACTTGACATATATATTGGCATCAAATAGCAAACGATATAGCAAGAACTGGCATATGGATGCCATAGTGCCACTCATAGATCTGTTCAGTGACTAGACATATCTATTGGCATGAAATAACAAACTGTATATCAAGAACTGGCATATGGATGCCATAGTGACACTCATAGCTCTGTTTAGTGACTAGACATATATATTGGCATGAAATAACAAACGGTATAACAAGAACTGGCCTATGGATGCCATAGTGACACTCATAACTCTGTTCAGTGACTAGACATATACATGTGCATGGATTAACAAACAAAATGCAAGAACTGTCTTATGGATGACACAATGGCACCCACATCTCTGTTTAGAAAACAAAATGTAGTTGTAAATGTAATAACAGTACATCATGAACCAAAACAGCTGATGTACAGCACCATGACTTATATGGAGACAAACTATAGTACCACAGTATTACTGGTAAACAGTCACAACCACCTACTGGTCTTCATCATCGTCGTCTACAACAAGCCACCCTTCATCCTCTTCAATGTTTACCTGCTTGCTGGTGAAAGGACAACAACAGGTGACTCCCCCCTCACACTTGCAGTAGTCCGTGCATGAAAGTCCTGCACTGTTGCACTACAGCGTGCTCTGCTGCATGTCTTACCCTGTGCAGTGTAGCTGCAGCTCACTACATCCAGCAACGCTTGAGGAGCAACTGGTGTTGTTGCGATGGCTGGTGTGACCTTCGAGCCTTCGATGTTCCACCAAAGTGCTCAATGTATTCAGATTCTTTAGGTGGGTCACGTTGGTCCGCAGTCTTCCACAGTATCATCTGAAGGTGAGCTCTAAGCACATGCAGCTGCAGGTTGGCATCAGTCGGTGGCAGTTTTTTCAGTGGCGGAGGCTTCTTACGAGCACGATAGAAATCGGGCACGTGTTTCATTCAGTGACGTACAAACTCTTTTGTCCGTAGAGGTGTAGGAAGAAGCTGTCTGCTGTCGCCTTCAGTTTAGCATGGGTTGCGTCAGGTTGACCGAGTACTTATCGAGGCCGGGTATGTCTAGCTCTAGGAGCTTGAGCGCTGACTGCTTTCCTTTTCCAAAGGAATATGACACCGTATCGCAGCCCGACAACGCGTGGACACCGAGAAGCTGGCTGCATTTTCTGGGGCTCAACAGTTTTGTTGACGTCCAGGACATCACCATTCCATTTTTCAAGTTGAACCCTGGAAACGATGCGCTACCTCGATATCCAGTACACTAGGAAAACAAAAACGTCAGTGTCGTCACTGAGGATGCGGATGGTCTGGGAGCCATCTGCCGCCGCGATCAGCATGTAGCTGCAAAGGGTAATGTCCGCTTCCGCATGAGTGACGTCAAATTCTAACTTGTTGACAAGCTGGATGTTTTGTGGAAACGTATAGCCACATAATATATTGTTCAACAGACCCTTGTTCGTGGCATTATGAAGAATAGCTTCTCGACATGGAAGAGAGGTGTTCGGGGTCAGCCGGACTTCCTTAGCTCTTCCTCTTCTTGTCCGCTCATGGTCCTTTGCGCTAGGAGCTTCTTGGTCGTACCTATCAAACAGGACGATTTTCTTACAGTCAGGAGGGTAGTGGGCCATTCGAGCTCCGATGCTGGCAGCCAAATATCTTTCGGTGCCGGCGACTGGCCAGACGACGTGGTACAGCAATTGTCCGGCGTCAACTAGTATCACGTCTGGATCAGGTGGATTTGTGACAATGACACTCATACCCTTGAGGAGCACGGCCTTGACACAATTCCTAAGGCAGCCGTACTCATCGATCAGGGTGGGAGGGACTGGACTCAACTCGAACTGTAAAACATCTGCTAACTCCATGCTGCGCTGCTCTCCCACAACCAACAGCCGACTGAACAGTGTCTCAATGTCGTATATGGCCTTTCCCTTGACGGTGCCTTCTTGAGCGCCTCCATGGTTTTGACCTTTCTCTTTATGGTTGTGTGGAAGTCATTGCTTTGCGAAGCCGAGAACTGTTCGCTCTGCTCACTTCCGATAGCCAGTGCATCCGGAACATTCACTGTATGGGGCGCCACTTGGCCGTTGCAGATATTATATACAGCTGGATGCTTCTCCTTGAGGGGATGAGTATATTTCTCCAGCTCTGATGCGATGTTCCTCCGATCGGTCTCGTCCAGTCTCCTTCTCCCTCTCCTTCCTCCTTGTCTTGTTCTTCTCTTCGTCCGCTCCACCATGTGGCTTCTCTTCGTCTCCAGTTTCGCTGTACATATCTTCAATTGGCGATGTCGAGATGGGCGCATACACTGAAACTGTTGACCCACATGGCAACTTGCTCGGCACTCGTCGAAATGCCTTTCTTGCCTCCTCCAGCACCCTTCCCTCGCTTGATGTATGTCTGTTCGCCAAATTGATCGGCTGGCACCGCGGTTCCGCCGTCCGAGTGTCGACAGACATGGGCGCCTGCTAGTAGGTCCTCTTTGGCATGCTTGGGAAGGTGCTCCATCTGTCGTACATACCAGGTCAGGTAGCAGGCATAATTGTGGTGACATGCGGCGAAGAAATACGGTAGCATCGCATTGAGACAGTGCTGCAGGAGAAGAAAGTCACCATTCCGCGTGGGTGGTGGTCGGGCGATCGAGACGGCGTAAATTAACGGTAGTGATTCCTCCTTATAGGAATCACTATTTGCCTGGTTTGGCCCTCCGGTACGTTTTTATCTTTGGCTCTTTTGTTACCTGGGAGTTGAATTGGGCTATTGCCCATTATAAAAGTAGTTAGATTATTACTGATCCAAATGCTTTTGTGAGGGGCCAATTGATTCTGGTGTGGCGAGGACCTGGCATCAGATCAGGATTATTCTGATTTCAGGGCTGAATATATAGATTTGTTATTGTAAATATTCAGTTCTGATTTTGGGATTTTCCCCCCATTTGTACATGTACTTGAAAATGTACATGTACTTGTACAGGTAATATATGGGATTTAGTACTAAACCCATTGACCCGGCTTTAAATGACCTTAGCTGTTGATAGGCCGTTAAAGCCCAACAAACAAACAAAAAACACCATTCCGCTCTCCGTGCAGGAACATCAGCGCCAGCAGCGTAGGTTTCGGATCTTTTCTACATGCAACAAGGTAATTGCTCAGCTCTTGATATGTTTTGGCGCCTTTTGAAAAGAAGATCTGCAACAACACTACGATGATGAGATGGTATGCTCGTAGAGCATTGGTCCAGGCCTTTCCATTGACGATGCTGGTGATACCACCAAATGCTGCACTGATGAGAACTTCCACACCAGTTGCCTTCATCACTGTCCCAATACAACCCATGAAACTCATGGGAGTGTGCATCATGCCAGGGTGAAGTATGAGTCTGTTCCAGCGCTGAGGGTCGTTCCACTGGATTAGGCATGCAGTCTGGTACAGTTAGAGGTCGACTGAGAGGTGGATGTCCTGCATCCCGAATGTATCCATCCGTTCTGATTATAAATCATGTATATTATTAGCATGCCGATCTAACGTGGAAATGAAGACATATGTGAGCTCAAACGAATGTAAACTGTGTGGGTGGGGTAAATGTATGTATGTATACTTTTATATTCATTGAATATTGTTTTTTGTTTTTTGTAATATTGATATAAAAACATCAACTAGTGTTAGTATGCGTTTCGTAAGTACACAGATGTGTATTATCCACGGCTAAGTGAGCTACAACATATGTATGAAGACACACATTGTAACATATGCATTTCAATTGAAATAAATGTGTGGGGTAATTAAATATGCAATTATATATATGCCTACTGGCACTTAATCAAAGACATATCATCAAAATAGATTCCCCACTCATGAAAACCCCTGAAAAGTTGTATTACAAGACTCTCTAAGCCATCGAGATCAAACGTTGAAAATCAGTCAATTTCCAAAATGGCGGCGGCGGCCATCTTGAATTCTGAGAATAGCTCAACATTGCACAAGTAGCAACCAAGCTAATTTTGCTCACATAACCGTATAGAACACATTTCCATGAAAAAAGTTTACAGTAATTAACATTGCAGGGTTAACATTTTGGCAACTAGACTACTGCATTAAATTTTGTCGCCTGCTGTTCATTTTCTATTCTCCATTTTCCCTCATCAAAAACATGATTTGATAGCACGTTATAATCATTTCCAGTCTAAGCATGTTTATATTAAGAAAGAATACGAAGTATGAACGGCATCAGACAATTCTCCGTTCCCGCCGTCTACGGTTTAAAGCATTAAGTCCCATTTCTCCCATCACGGCGACATACTCCGTTTGTTGCCATAGTTACCTCATGTGCACCAACCGGCCGAGAGAAGAACATGTGTATGGTTGCCGTGACGAGGTATGTGCCGGCCAATCGCTGCAGGGTGCCCGGTATTCGGAAGGAATGCATGTGTGGCGCTGAAATACAGCCACGGATATAACTCATGGTGTATGATCACGTGGTTACAACAACAACAACAAGTACTGAAACTTCCAGAAGCCCTCCGATTCAAAGTACGTATTCTTTTATTTTGTCCTTATTATGTAACTGATTTTGATGAAATATGGCGCATCAAACGTGTCTTGTATAGCTGCATTTGGTGGTCTCGGTACTTTGGCCAATACTTCTGTCGTTCTTGCGAAGAATCGATTTCCGTGTCTACGGACACGGAAATCGATTCTTTGCAAAAATGACATAAGTATGTGCCAAACTCCCGGGACCACCAAATGCAGCTCATGACGACACATTTGCTGCGCCATATTTCATCAAAATCCGTTGTCTATTAAGGAAAATATGAATTAGTACTAACTTTGGAGTGGGCGCGCTTTCAACACTTTCAGCCATTGTTGTTGTTGTTCAACTTGTTGTTCACCTTGTAACTACTGTAACAACCTAAATATTAAGACACCATATGTTTAAAGATGGGGTCACGATATATTGTAGGGGTTATATGTTTTTGGTTTAGCATTTACAGATGTCATTAATATATACAAAGAGCATTTAATTTTTATTAACTGGGCACACATATTGGTACTATTTTGTATTATTTGTATGACGGAAATCAATAATATTTAGGTCAGGGGAGTTTGTTTGTTGGGGTTTAACGGCCTATCAACAGCTAAGGTCATTTAAGGCCGGGTCAATGGGTTTAGTACTAAATCCCATATATTACCTGTACAGGTACATTTACATGTTAAGTCAGTACATGTATAAAGGGGGGGGGGGGGGGGGGGGGGAAATCCCAAAATCAGAACTGAATATTTACAATAACAAAACTATATATTCAGCCCTGAAATCAGAATAATCCTGATCTGATGCCAGGTCCTCGCCACACCAGAATCACTTGGCCCCTCCCAAAAGCAGTAGGATCAGTAATAATCTTACTACCTTTATAATGGGCAATAACCCAATTCAACTCCCAGGTAACTAAAGAGCCAAAGATAAAAACGTACCTGAGGGCCAAACCAGGCAAATCGTGATTCCTATAAGGAGGAACCCATACCGTTAATTTACGCCGTCTCATTCGCCCGACCACCACCCACCTGAGGTCAGGGGAGATAACCGTGTTTTCTCAAAATATTAACAAAATTCGATATTTATTCAAACGAAGTCGATAATTATTTGTCCAATGCAATTTCTGATGTACAATAACTATACTTTATTATAAGATATCGACAGCAATGGTGTTTAAGTTGATACATATACTTGATTTAAACTAGATTGGTCAGTAAGCGAGGCTTATGGAATACCCCCCGCGTGGGCCCAGGTACCCCTAAAATATGTAAAAATTTCCAAGTGTGTGGGCTTGAGACCTTGACTCTGGGATTAGCGCGAGCGGCATGAACGTGAATTTGTCACAGGGTGGTAGAGGTCCATTGGAGCAATGAGTGTGTGAAATGTGAAGCAGATCCGAGCAAGGAAATAGAAGTTACCGGTATAACCGATTTCTCTGATGTTAAGTTTTGTAAAGAGACTACCGTATAACCTCGAATTAACGCCCCCGGATGCGTTACATTTTACAAAAGGGGGGCGTTTATTAGCCAGTAAAAAAAAAAAAAGAAGAAGAAGAAAAAAAAAAAAATTACCAAGGATCGCCAATTTCAAACACAAATAAGGATTTAAGGATTATTTGTGTTTGAAATTGGCGGGTCATTGGTAAATATTTTTATTTTTATTTTTTTATTTGGGGGGAGGGGGGCATTTATTAGGAGTGGGCGTTAATTGGAGGTATACGGTATGTATGTGACGTTGACCTCGAGATCAGCGGGGATTTGTCACAGCATATGAAATATCAAGAATTTTCAATGAAAGAAATAGAAGTTATAACATATTTCTCTGATGTTAAGTTTTGTAAAGAGACTTAGTATGTGACCTTGACCTTGGGATCAGCGGGGGTTTGACAGTCGTAGATTTGTCACAGCATGATAGTACAACCTTAGAGGAATGCACAAGTGAAATAATAAGAATTTTCAATGAAGGAAATAGAAGTTATAACTTATTTCTCTGATGTTAAGTTTTGTAAAGAGACTAAGTATTTGACCTTGACCTTGGGATCAGCGGGGGTTGGACGGTCGTGGATTTGGCACAGCATGGTAGTAGAGCCTTACAGGAATGCATGTGTGAAATATTAAGCATTTTAGATGAAGAAATAGAAGTTATAACAATATTTCTCTGATGTTAAGTTTTGTAAAGAGACTAAGTATTTGACCTTGAACTTGGGATCTGCGGGGGTTGGACGGTCGTGGATTTGGCATAGCATGGTAGTAGAGCCTTACAGGAATGCATGTGTGAAATATTAAGCATTTTAGATGAAGGAAATAGAAGTTATAACAATATTTCGCTGATGTTAAGTTTACGGACTAAGTATTTGACCTTGACCTTGGGATCTGCGGGGGTTGGACGGTCGTGGATTTGGCACAGCATGGTAGTAGAGCCTTACAGGAATGCATGTGTGAAATATCAAGCATTTTAGATGAAGGAAATAGAAGTTATAACAATATTTCTCTGATGTTAAGTTTACGCGGACGCACGGATGGACGCACGGATGCACGGACGGACGGACGGACGGACGGACGGACAGACGGACAACCTGACTCCAGTATACGTCCCCACAACTCGTTGCGGGGGGTATAATAATTAAAACTAATCACACTGTCTTCACCTGCACATAAACTTGTGATCACCACTACTAACACTGTATGGAAATATTAGTTGATACTTTTGATGTTAAAAACTTTTGAAATAGTGGTATGCATTTAATTTCTGTAAACAATATATTTTTACATAATTTGAGGGCCCCAATCTTTAAAATAGGGTATAACCAATGCAAATGTTACCAAATAAATTGTCATGTGACACACCCGTATAATCACACTAACACTAACTAGTTGGACATCCTTTGTTGTTGGAAACCAAATATTTATATACGTTTCCAAGAATTAATCAAGTCCGAATATTTTAACCGTTTCAACAGACCTCTTTTGTGATGTTTGCAAACAGTGCTGATCCAGATGAGCTGGTTCATAACGAGCCGTCTCATCAGGATCTGCATGTTTTGCAAGTAATTTTCATATTTTTTAAACACCCTTTTTTTATAAATTGAACAGAATGTTGTGATGATTGGATTGGTCGGAAAATTACCATATGACAGTCCATTCCAGTTACTTATGGGTGAAAGGGTTTAGGTGCTGTCTGTTCCATTTAAAATTCACCGATACGTTTAGAGCACGTAAACATACGAATCTGAATATATTGAAACAGAAAGCAGATTTTTCTAAATAATATACCATTTATTTAACCGGGTAAGCTGATTATTGTGAAATAATCTACAAGTGATTGGGTTATTATGCTAAACAAATGAGTGAGTGTAATGAGTTTGTTTAGCGGTAGGTCCAAATCACGCGGGTATTAATCCAAGAAATGATAAAGAAATACATGTATATGAAGTTTCAAGTCAATCTGACTTGCGGTTGTAGAGATATAGTGCACTTTATCACAAATATCTAAAAAACAATTTAACGCAACTTTCAAAGTAATTTTATCTTGACCTTGGGCATGATCGCCGCATGAATGGGCCATAGAATGAAAATACGGATGATGATACAGAAGTGTATGAAGTTTCAAGTCAATCTGATTACAGTTGTGAAGATAATGGGTACATGAAAACTTACGGACGGACAGACGAGGTTTCCGAATGTTTCTGAACAACGTTTTCTGACGTAACTCGATCTGTGAAGTCATATTTACAGTAGATTTTCTGTAAAATCTTCCTAATAAACGGACAGATGTTCATTATATACAGTGTACCAAAGACGATGATTTACATACTTTAAGGTTACACTAAATGTACTTTACAAAACATTATAACTTTTACAAAGAATCAAGCATCGTTTATTTTGTGCATTCACATGCTCTAGACTTTTAGCTATGTTGACGGTAACCGATTCTTGTCAAAACGATGGAGTTCTGACATTAAAGGTACATGCCCACTCAGTAGGCCCAAAATGTTCTTTAAAGGAACTAAATAAGTGTATAATTGTGTCACTATTCCACAAGTTCTAAAAATTACAAGTGCCCACTATACAAATATAATCATTTAGTAATACAAATTATTTATTTTAATGATAGCGGCGCGTGGTGGTATCAGACTATTTTCATATGCAATTGAGGCATTATATTTTTTAATTATTTATACTAATTAAATGCGTCACCTGAAAAAATAATATTTAACATTTTAAGGAGACACGGTTATTGCCGTGATATCAGTGTGTAAATTTACGCCCGATATAAAATGTATAATAATGCCAATCAATACGTGGGATAATGGTGAATAAATGTTTATTTTGCCAGAAAATGTCTCAGATGATGTCTATGATGTAAAGAACATTTTGTGCCTACTGAGTGGGCATGTACCTTTAAAGCAAACAGTACAATAAAGGACAAACAATTTCGCATTTGCTGTGCTATGTCTCATACAAAAATCCACATTCTGTTAGAAAGATATTAACCCTTTCAACACCACAGGCCTGTATAGTGGTATTGGCAAAAAGTGTAGATCCAGCTGAGACGGCTCGTGACGAGCCGTCTCATCAGGATCTGCACTTTTTGCAAGTAATTTTCTTATTTTTGAGAACTTAAACATCGCCTTTTCATAAATGGACTAGTCTGAAAATCATTTTGTGACGGTTGGATTGGTTGCAAAGTTAACATGTCAAAATCCATCCCAGTTACTTAGGAGTGAAAGGGTTAAAAGCAATATACTGTAGACATATCTAAAACATGATGCCACGGCTTGAAACCAAGCGATTCCAGACCCTGGTCTACGTACGAGATATTCCGTCGCAGTTGACCAACAATCCCAGCAGGAAGAGTATACACGAGCGTTTGAATATTTTCCAGAATATCTGAGTTTTTGGCGTGGCGCGTCGATGCAACGACTGGAAGGAGTAGGCCATCGCTGTACCCATGATCCACACGAACCTGCGGCAGAGATTGGTACAGAGCTCCAGATAAGGTGTGTATTGGCGTATTTTACGCACTTATTTAGCAGAATACGCAATGATTATCAAAAGTGGGAGTACAAAATACTCACAGCAATGTGAAAATACGCATTGATTTTCAAATTGAGTAGTGAAAATACTGTAATTAAGTTGAAAATTTACTTAGTTGAGCTGCAAAAAGCAAACACTGTTTGCTTTTTGCAGCTCAAATAAGTGAATTTTAAAATTTGTTTTATTTTTTTTCATTTGTTTCTATTTAATTCAATAATACATTTGTAAAAGTAGAATACCCATTGAATTTGAAATCTGGAGGTATAATACAGAACTTATCTGGAGCTCTGGATTGGTACGCCTTGTGTAAATGAAATTACAGTGAATTGATTGATTGATTGCCTGTCGGTCAGACAGTTGGATGCATTTAATTTTAGTATAAATAATAATAACAAGAAACGAGGCAAAGCCACGAAGGCCAGGTTTTTTCCAAGCATAGACACTTGGATAACATAATTATACCCACTTTTTGTAGACTATATGGCCGTGGCCTGCATGTCGCGCCTTGGGGCGAGGCATGGACACTAAAAAAAGAGATATAGTAGATGGAAAAACTTTAACCGGACACACAGACGTACGGACGGACGGACGGACGTATGCCAAAATGCCTACTATATCGTGCTTTCCTCAAGCGGGCGCGACAATGATGATAAACACCCATGTGAAGTATCAAGGTAATGGGTGAAGCAGTTGCAGAGATATCGTACACAAACAAAATCAAAGTAATTTGACCTTGACATTGGGCACAGGGGCCGCACGGTTGGGGGGTAGAATGAAAATATGGATGATGATAAACACCCATGTAAAGTTTCAAGGTAATGGGCGAAGCAGTTGCAGAGATATAGTATAACAAAAAACTTTAACCAAAAAACTTTAACCAGACGTACGTTAAAAAGTTAACGTTGAAAATGGCTAAGTCAATTACGTAGAAATAATAGGTCAAGGTAAAAACAAGAAACGAGGCAAAGCCACGAAGGCCAGGTTTTTTCCAAGCATGGACACTTGGATAACGTAATTATACCCACTTTTTGTAGACTAGATGGCCGTGGCCTGCATGTCGCGCCTTGGGGCGAGGCATGGACACTAAAAAAATAGATATAGTAGATGGAAAAACTTTAACCAAAAAACTTTAACCAACACACGGACGAACGGACGGACGTATGCCAAAATGCCGACGATATCGCACTTTCCGCAAGCAGGTGTGACAATGATGATAAACACCATTTGAAGTATCAGGTATTGGGTGATGCAGTTACAGAGATATAGTACACCGAAAAAAATTTAACAAAAAAATTTCAAGTAATTTGACTTGAACATTGGGGCGGGGCCAGGACGCGCTTTCCGCAAGCAGAGCGACAATGATGATAAAACACCATGGTGAAGTATCAAGGTATTGGGGTGAAAGCAGTTGCAGAGATTATAGTACACGAAAAAACTTTAACAAAAAATTTAAAAGTAATTTGACCTGACATTGGGCACAGGATTCGCGCTTTCCCGCAAGCAGGTGCGACATGATGATTAAACCAACCTGTGAAGTATCAAGGTATTGGGTGAAGCGTTGCAGGATATAGTACACAAAAAAACTTTAACAAAAAAATTCAAAGTAATTTGACCTTGACATTGGGCACAGGGGCCGCACGGTTGGGGGTTAGAATGAAAATATGGATGATGATAAACACCCATGTGAAGTTTCAAGGTAATGGGTGAAGCAGTTGCAGAGATATAGTATAACGAAAAAGGTTTAACCAAAAAACTTTAACCAGACGTACGTTAAAAAGTTAACGTTGAAAATGGCTAAGTCAATTACGTAGAAATAATAGGTGAAGGTAAAAAAATGGTCACATGTTGGATAGTTGTATGTGGTAGGCACCCCTTGGTTATGAAGCTAGTGAAAGTTTAGTGGTCCTAGGTGGTACAGTACCAAAGAAATGGACTTAAACACGAAAACTTAACATTGTAAACGCGAAAATTACTTAACATTGAAAATGGCTAAGTCGACTGCGCGGAAAAAATGGGTGAAGTTAAAAAAAAAAGTAACATGTTGGATAGTGATATGTGGTGGGTACCCCTTGATTATGAAGCTGTGAAAGTTTGGTGGTCCTAGGTGGTACAGTACCAAAGAAATGGACTTAAACACGAAAACTTAACATTGTAAACGCGAAAACTTAACATTGAAAATGGCTAAGTCAACTACGCGGAAAAAATGGGTGAAGTTAAAAAAAAAAGTAACATGTTGGATAGTGATATGTGGTGGGTACCCCTTGATTATGAAGCTGTGAAAGTTTGGTGGTCCTAGGTGGTACAGTAACAAAGAAATGGACTCAAACACGAAAACTTAACATTGATTGTGAACGCCGCCCGCCCGGCTTTCGCCAATCCAATAGCCTGGATTTTTTTAAAAAAAACCTGGCTAAAAAAGTAACATGTTGGATAGTGATATGTGGTGGGCACCCCTTGATTATGAAGCTGTGAAAGTTTGGTGGTCCTAGGTGGTACAGTACCAAAGAAATGGACTGAAACACGAAAACTTAACATTGATTGTGGACGCCGCCCGCCACCAACCCCCCCGCCGCCCTCCCGCCCGGCTTTCGCCAATCCAATAGCCTGGATTTTTTTTCCAAAAACCTGGCTAAAAAAGTACCATTGCCTCATTTGCATATGAAATTAGCCTGATACCAACGCGCGTCACTATCAGTAAAATAAATATTACTAAATGATTATATCTGTATAGCGGGCACTTGTAATTTTTAGAACTGATAGAATAGTGACACCATTTTAAGTGACACTTATTTAATTCCTATAAAGAACATGTTGTGCATACTCAGTGGGCATGTACCTTTAAGATATACCATAATACATACCTTCACATGAACATCACCTGCCACCCACTGAACATCAGGAACATGAACCGCTGAACATCACATCATGTGATGTTACCAAGTGACGTCAATGTGATAATGCAATAATGTTACAAGAAAAATGCTAGTGTCTTTCGCTAAAAGGATTATCAGGCTTGGCTCGGAAATGGAAGGAATTGCTCAGTGAGCGAGCCTCGGAATTCCCAACTTGTTTCCTAGTTTTGCCTGATAAACTTGATATCAAACGACACTAGCCTGGTATTCTCTCTAAATTTGATATGTATTTTTTATTCTAATAAACAGTTCTGGGGCTATACTAGCTACTATAATTTGCCTCCGATATGTTATCTACGGCTACAATTTGACCCATTCAAAAAATGTGAGCAACCGAAGTGCATTCAGCATTTTATACCTTTAGACAAATAATATTTGATGTAGAACTGGTAAATTGTCAAAAATAATAGAACAGGTAAATCATTTTCCCATGGAAGCCATATTTTCTCTTGTTTCAACATTCAACATAACGAAATGAAGCTTTAAAATTTACAAGACAGACATGTAAATGTCAGATAAACACCTTGACACGGTAAAATAACCAATTTCTGCATGTGTATACACTTTATTAACACTTTATTGATACAGCTATGACAGTTTTATATCGCTAACATATCAAACACGCCGGACAACCGATTGCAACAATCACTCTTCCATGTGTTACATTAAAGAGATGGGGTTAAATTGCTACCCTCGCGAGAGGCATGGAGCAGGGTAGCAATTTTGTTTCTAGGGCTATACAAGTTGTTTGTGCAATATGTTGATGTTTGTAATGACTACTAGGTTTAAAATAAATTTTATTGCAAGTATATGACGGACTGAGTGGGGGTGTGGGGGGAGTCAGTTGAGCTATTAAATTGGGTGATTACTAGAATAAATATGGTATGCCCTTTATCTATACATGTTTGATAATAAAACATACATAGCACATTTTGACCATTACATTAGTTGGAATAGTGTAGTTTTGTACGAAATTGGAAAGCATCCACAAACGGTGTAGATCCCGATGAGCCGGCTCGTTACGAGCCGGCTTATCAGGATCTACACCGTTTCACAACAGAAGAACAGAGGTATGTAGCGTCAAAAGAGTTAAAAAGGTACATGCCCACTCAGTAGGCACAAAATGCTTTTTATAGGAATTAAATAAGTGTATAATTGTGTCACTATTTCACCAGTTCTAAAAGTTACAAGTGCCCGCTATACAGCTATAATCATTTAGCAATATTTAGTTTAAACAATATTTATTAAATTATAAGTCATGTAAAACGACAACATACATGGTATGACTTAGCAATATTTATTTTAATGATAGTGACTTGCGGTGGTATCGGGCTATTTTCATATGCAAATGAGACATGATATTGTTTTAATTATTTATACTAAGTTAATATTTTCGACAGATTATAAAGTATAAACATTGCACATCAAAAAATAAATACAGATAATAAATAGTAATGTCTATTAACATTTTAAGGAAGCACGGTCATCGCCCATGATATCTGCGTGGAAATTTAAGTCTGATATTAAATGTATAATAATGCCAATCAATACATGGGGTAATGGTCAATGAATGTTTATTTTACCAGAAAATGTCTCCGATGATGATATAAAGAACAGTGTGTGCCTACTGAGTGGGCATGTACCTTTAAGTTTGTGCAATCATAGGACTATTGTATATAAATTCTGGGTTGTAAATATAAATGGATTATTATAGGTGTGGGATGTACGTACCACGGGAAGACCAGATCGGCAACCGTGAGTCCGTTCCAGTCGGAATGGTCAAGGAACCAGTACCCCCCACCACCATAGTTAACAAAACACATCACGGTCAAGCACAGTCTACAACAGAAAACATACAAACTATAGATAACAGAATACAACCATCACATGGTAACGTTAACTACTGTCTGCAGGGCTCCAGATAAGAAATTAGTAATTGAGTATTGTCACTCCATCATTTCTGAAACAATTGGGTATTTCAAAATTTTAATTGGGTAAAATAAAATCACACTGCCGTTTATCAGCAGACAGCAATTATTTCATAGTTTGCTTCTAAATGAAAACATGTCTTGGCATTTCATTAGAATTGTCTCCTTGGAGACAATTCTAATGAAATACCAAGATTTGTTTTCATGGATAAATAAGAAAAACGTGCTATATTTGTGGTCAGTTTATTGTTTTCTGCAGCATGATAAAAGTACCACAATTTTTTCATTTCTTTTTGATACTCACTACTTTTTTTTGGCAATTTTAATTGGGCATTTACGCAAATACGCAGCTTATCTGGAGCTCTGGTCTGTATGCTTGCCCACATTTTACAGTTACACCGTATATTAAAACATAGTAAAAAAGATGTATTTTCAATACTGTTACTTTTTAGCAATGTTTAAAAGTACAGGCACAGAATGTTCTTTAATTCTTTAATACAAAATGTGGTGGAAATGAATCAAGCTTTACATTGCATACAATTGACAAACAGGTTGAAGTAACGGACCGAGGTCTATAAACATGATAAATACATTAACTCTTTCACCCCTAAGTAAATGGAATGGGCTGCGATATGTTAATTTTGCAACCAATCCAATCATCACAAAATGACTTTCAGACTATTCCATTTATAAAAAGGGGGTATTTGTTGTTCTCAAAAATATGAAAATTACTTTCAAACAGTGCAGATCCTGATGAGACGGCTCGTTACGAGCCGGCTCATCTGGATCTGCACTGTTTGCATAAACCGATATAGCGGGCTTTCGGTTCAAAGGGTTAAATATACCTAAAAGCATCAATAAATGAAAAACAAAATAAGCTATTTTTTTTTTTTAATCCCTATATATAGAGATATACATATGTCTATATACAGGGAGTAAACTTTTTGTTTACCTCATTTATTTTTCATTTATTGATGCTTTTAGGCATATTTAATGTATTTATAGACCTCGGTCCGTTACTTCAACCTGTGAATTGACACACCTTTTGTGAAATCTGGTAATACACTAGAAACAAAATTGCTACAATATCTCTCCACCAGGAGATAACCATATCTCAGGCAACTCTTGTAGCTAGTAATAACCTGTGACAAATTGCAGCTTTGGACAGAGCTCCAGATAAGCTTTGTGTCTAAAGCGTACTACACACCCTGATTTCAAAATCATTGCGTATTTTACTTTTACAAATGGATTATTGATTTTCTTCATTACTAAATAGGGAACAAATGATGAAAGAAATATAACAAATTTAAACATTCACTTATTTGAGCTGCAAAAGCAAACACTTGCAGCTCAACTAAGTGAATTTTCAACATTATGACATTATTTTCACTACTCAATTTGAAAATCAATGCGTATTTTCACATTGCTGTGCGTATTGTGTACTCCCACTTTTGATAATCAATGCGTATTCAGCTAAAATAATTGCGTAAAATACGCAATACGCACCTTATCTGGAGCTCTGTTTGGATACAAGGCGATCACTGGGAAGTGTCTAACCCACAAAGGTCAAGGTCGCCCGACGGACACAGGGTGGTTAACCACCAATGTGAGGAAGCTATAGACAAAGTTTGATAAAGATCCGAGCAACATATCAGGCAATATTCAACATTTGGACATATGTGGACACCGACATAGAAAATGCCTACGCAAATGGCAGAATTGTGACTGATGTACGTACGTGTCTCAATTTACACCAACGTCGATGAGACAACAATGGTGTGTATAGTGGCTGATTGTGTTTATCACAACTTCACCGTTTCGCCTTTTACAAAGTCAAAACTAGAAATTCATCAACCAGCATTTCAAAAAGGTGAAATCGCGAAAACACAAAGTTTTAAATTTCGGATAAATATTTCGTATTTTCGCAATTGTGATTTTTCACTGTTTCTGATTTCACCTTTGAAAATAAACACGTGTCTGTTAGAAAGTGAAAGTCTGTTAGAAAGTGAAAGTCCTAATGCGAAAAGGTGAAATTAAGTAGAATTTTGTAGTTGTGTGAAAAGGCAAAATTATTTGGCTTGAAAAAAATCTATGTTTACAACAAATTTGTTGCACTGATAAGTTTTTGAAAAATGAAAGGTGTTGCTAACGCTAACGCTATATTCCCTCTTGCCTATCGGCGAGGGGATAATAAGCCCCATTTTCCCAGTCTCAGTAAAATATACGTCATTTGAAAAATGTGCCGGACTCTGGGCTCGAACACGGGACCTCTTGTTTATCGTACAATTGCTCTAACCAACTGAGCTAACCAGGCACGAATACACTACAGACCCACTGCCGATTGTGAGGTACTTAGATGTGGCTGTGACTGGAGAAATGGGGATCTGGGGGTTGTTTCACTAAACTTTGTACGACTAAAATGTTCATAAGTGCAAAATTACGATAGTCTGTAAATTTCACATTAATAATGTTTTCTTGCAAACAATTATTGGATTTACATTTATTGAGCATAGGCTGCATATTAAAATTTCCAGACGATCCTAAATTTGCAAACATTTTAGTCGTACAATGTTTCGTGAAACGGGCCCCTGCACTGTTCACTATCACATCAATGACACACCCGTCATTCTTCTAACAAGCGATATAGACCACTATCAGGCTACAGGAGTGTGTTATTTGATCAGGAGCTATACTGGACACAAATCCCATAAGCCCCATTTCTCGGGGGCCACATATACCGTTACATACAGTTAATAGTGATCAAGTAGTACGTACCCACGGAAGGCATCGAGGGACTTTAGCCGTTCGTTCTTTGGTGGGCCAATGTTCGCTACATTAACGCCGATGTTGCCGGTACTATCCTCGTCCTGGGTGCCAGAAGTCAGTGATTGATTGATTGATTGGTTGGCTGGTTGGTTGGTTGGTTAGTTGGTGATTGAATTAATTAATTGACTTAAAGGTACATGCCCACTCAGTAGGCACAAAAGTTTCTATATCAGAGACATCATCTGAGACATTTTCAGCAAAATAAACATTCATTCACCATTACCCCACGTATTGAATGACATTATTATACATTTTATATCGGACGTAATTCACACACTGATATCAGGGGCGATGACCATGTTTCCTTAAAATGTTAACGGACATTACTATTTATTCTATGTATTTATTTTTTTGATGTGCAATGATCATACTTTATAATCTGTCGAAAATATAATTTTTTTAGGTACACATTTAATTAGTATAAATAATTACAAAATAACATGACTCATTGGCATATGAAAATAGTCTGATACCACCACGAGTCACTATCAGTAAAATAAATATTACTAAATGATTATATCTGTATAGCAGGCACTTGTAATTTTTAGAACTGGTGGAATAGTGACACAATTATACACTTATTTAATTCATATAAAGAACAGTTTGTGCCTACTTGGTGGGCATGTACCTTTAACAATTGAGTGATTGAATTAATTAATTGATTGATTGATTGATTGGTGTTCTTTTCCTGGACGTATCTATATCTTATATAATATGTAAGGGTTGTAATTTGCTCTAACTGTTTCCTATGGAAGTATACTTTGCGGGAGAAATCATTTATTTTTCCTGAAATGCATTATTTCATATAGAACTAACAAATGCATATATTTCATGATTAAAAGTATGCAGAATTATTATACTGAATTTATTACATTATCACAGCCAAATTAATGTAATAAATTCAGTATAATAAAAATTAATAAATTTATCATAAAATTGAAAATTTCTCCCTCAAAGTATACTTTGCTACTAAAGTATACTTTGCAATGTTGGTGAAATAGGCTACTGGTGCCAATGTTAAAATATTTTGTATCTCCTAATTAGGCTAATTAGGAGATACTAACTCCTAATTAGGAGATAGTATCTCCTAATTAAGAGTTAATATATCCTAATTAGGACTTAATATCTCCTAATAAGGACTGAGTATCTCATAATTAGGACTTAGTATCTCCTAATTAGGACTTACTAACTATCTGTGTCAATGGTAAAAAATATTTTATTTCCTAATTATGAGATACTAACTCCTAATTAGGAGATATAAAGTCATAAATAGGAGATAATAAGTCCTAATTAGGAGTTAGTATCTCCTAATTAGGAGTTAGTATGAATATGTATTAGCATTGACACCAGGACGCTTCCAGTTTCCCCGAGTTCCGAAACTATTCTGTCATAGATTTATGCAGTGTTTGCCACAGTGTTTGGCTGTTCCAATATGTTTGCCTACTGTCTGTAGATTTTTGGAAATAATTTTGTAACTTCAACGGTGGACTGATTTTCAAAATATAATAGCTTCTGTTTTCTTAGATACACGGTTTTGGAGTCAATTTCCAAAAAAAAAAATGTCTTTTGAAGTTTTGACTCTTCGTCACTCTTCACCTCCTTTTCGCCCCATGTCATATTGCCATAGGAAAATAGTTTTTTCGCAATAAAATCAATATTTGATGGAGTTTCATCAAATAAAAAATATTGGGGAGGGTGACTTTTTCTTTATTAATGAAAAAGTACTTACATTTAAATATGTTTTTGATTTAATTTGTTTAATAGCCAAAAGTTCATTGGCAGAAAAACGTGGAACAGACATTAACCCTTACACCGCTATCTTATTTTTTTTGTCGTCTGCTGTTTATTTTCTATTTTCCATTTTTATCATCAACAACATGTTTCGACATCACATTAGAATAATTTATAACATGCTTTGACAGCACTTTAGAATCATTTCCATTGGAAATGATTCTAAAGTGCTGTCAAACCATGTTTTTATTGAGAAATAAGGCAAGATATGAAAGCAACAGCAGACGACAATTGTTGTGTGTAGCGGTCTAAGGTTAAAGTGTTTTTTGTTCTCCGGCATTCATGTAGCAATAGCTAAACCGAAGAAGAAAGCCACAATGGAAAGATGCATGCACTATAGGGTAAACTGTATGGTAATTTTCAAATTTGCGGCGTATATCAGAAAATGATAGGTCGGAAAATCTGTTTTCCGACCTATCATTTTCTGATATACGCCGCAAATTTCAAAATTACAATGCGGTTAACCTATTGCTAATTCACTCCTTTACTACTGGCGTAGGAATACATATTGAAATAATTTGCGACCGTTCATCAACAATGATATACCTGTAATGTATGACCATCAGCCAATCAGATTGCGTGATATTTATAGAGTGCATTAGAAACAAGTGTAACAGATGATGTCCCACGCCAATATGATGGTGGTGAGGCAAGACAAATAGTCAAGATGACACAGTAGCGATTCATAAAAATTGAAATACATATATGTAGTATGAAAAGTGAAGGTGACAACGTCCTAGCAACAGCTAAGGTACTGCTCCAGATAAGCTGCGTATTTGCGTAAATACCCAATTAAAATTGCCAAAAACCCAATTGAAATCAGAAGTAGCGAGTATCAAAAAGCAATAACAAATTTGTGGTACCTTTAGAAAACCATAAACAGACCACAAATATACCAACTTTTCCTTTTTTCCATGAAAACACATCTTGGTATTTCATTAGAACTGTCTCCAAGGAGACAATTCTAATGAAATGCCAAGAGATGTATTTTGAAGCAAACTATTCAATAATTGCTGTCCGTTGATGTGCAAACAGTAGTGTGATTTTATTTTAAACAATTAAAATATTGAAATACCCAATTGCTTCAGATATGATGGAGTGAAAATACTCAATTACTATTCCTTATCTGGAGCCCTGGCTAAGGTCATTTAGGAATGGGACATCGGGAACTTGTAGGAAGGTTTAAGAGTGCGATCCATCACCATGGCTCATATACAATGGCATTAACACTTTTCATGCAGAGGATACGAGGAGCCACACTTTCCTTTTACACGGAAAATTCTAAATATTTTTTCTTATTTCACATATATGTGGCTGTTACTGGAGAAATCGGGCTTATGGGTTTTGTGACCAGTACATCAGTAGTCTGATCAGGATCTGCACTGTTCGCCATTCCATCAATGAAACACCTGTCATGTTTCTATAGAGCTCCAGATAAGCTTTGTGTCTAAAGCGTACTATACCCCCTGATTTCAAAATCGTTGCGTATTGTACTTTTACAAATGAATTATTGATTTTCTTCATTACTAAATTGGGAACAAATGATAAAAAAATATAACAAATTTAAACATTCACTTATTTGAGTTGCAAAAAGCTTTTGCAGCTCAACTAAGTGATTGTTCAACTTTATGACAGTATTTTCACTACTCAATTTGAAAATCAATGTGTATTTTCACATTGCTGTGCATATTTTGTACTCCCACTTCTGATAATCAATGCGTATTCAGCTAAAATAATTACGTAAAATACGTCAATACGCACCTTATCTGGAGCTCTAATTCTACAAGCAATATATATCGTTATCAGGCTACAGGAGCATCATATTTGATCAGGAGCTACACTAGTCAGAAATTCCATAAGCCCCATTTCTCCAGCCACAGCCACATTTGCTGGATCAGTTTAACCCTTACACCGCTATCTTAATTTTGTTGTCGTCTGCTGTTTATTTTCTATTTTCCATTTTTATCATCAAAAACATGCTTTGAGAGCACTTTCGAATAATTTACAACATGCTTTGACAGCACTTCAGAATCATTTCCATTGGAAATGATTCTGAAGTGCTGTCAAAGCATGTTTTTATTGAGAAATAAGGCAAGATGTAAAAGCAACAGCAGACGACAATTGTTGTGAGTAGCGGTCTAAGGGTTAAACCCTCAAGTTTTGATGCAAGTGGTCAGTTGGCAGCACAACATTTCTTGGCCGGATCAGCTGTCACACTGGTCACAAATACAGGGTGTGGGGTCACGTGATTTCCGTATGGCGAGACGTCATGGTTCTAGATGTATTTCAGGGCTCCAGACAAGGCATTAGTAATTGAGCATTGTTACTCCATCATTTCTGAAGCAATTGGGTATTTCAATAGTTTAATTGGGTAAAATAAAATCCCACTACTGTTTACACATCAACATACAGCAATTATTGAATAGTTTGTTTCGAAATGAAAACATGTCTTGGCATTTCATTATAATTGCCTCCAAGATGTGTTTTCATGGAAAAATATGCTATATTTGTGGTCTGTTTATTGTTTTCTGCAGCATGATAAAGGTACATGTACCACAATTGTTCTCATTGCTTTTTGTTACTCACTACTTCTGATTTCAATTGGGTTTTTGGACATTTTAATTGGGTATTTACGCAAATACGCGGCTTATCTGGAGCTCTGTATTTACAGTGGATTTCCTTTAATATCTTTCTAACGGAATGATAGATTTTCATAAAAAATAGGGCAGCAAATGCAAAAAAATTCTTTGATTTAACGATGGCACTAGCTCGATGACCTTGCATGTCGGGACCGACTATTTAAGTCCCCATCCGATAGGAATAGGCTAGCACGAAGGTGTCTTGCCCAAGGACACACCGAATCGGCCATTCGCAGTGGGTCTAGGTGGGAATCGAACCCGAGGTCTCCCGATCTGCAGTCCGACGCTCTACCTACTGAGCTACTCCGGCATCTGCGGAACTGTTTGCCCTTTATTGCACCGTTTGCTTTAATTATACAAGTCAGTCGTTTTGACGACGAATCGGTTACCGCGGTTACCGTCAATGTAAATACAAATCTAGAGCACGTGAAAAAATAATCGGTACTCGATTCTTTCTGAAAATGATAAGATATTGTAAAGAACCAGGGGCCCGTTTCACTAAACTCCGTAAGACTAAAATGTTCGTAAGTGCAAATTTAGGATCGTCTGTAAATTTAAATTGATGGATTTAAATTTATTGAGCATAGGCTGCATATGCAGCCTATGCTCAATAAATGTAAATCCAATAATTGTTTACAAGAAAACATTGTTAATGTGAAATTTACCGACTATCATAATTTTGCACTTACGCACATTTTAGTCGTACGAAGTTTAGTGAAAACATAAAGACGTAAATATCATCAAAATCCATCTGTTTGTTAGGAAGATTTTATAGAAAATCTACTGTAAACATGACATTAAAGATTACATCACGACGGAAAACATCGTTCGGATATGTTTGGTAACCATGTGATCACATACGCTGAAATTTCATAAGCCCCGACTATCCAGTTATTGAAGAATTCTGCAAAAACCAGGAACGCAATCTTGATAAAGGCCTTGTGCCGAAACGTCGGAAGAGTGGGTTCCTGGTTTTTGCAGAATTGTTCAACATATCGTATTATTGAGGAAAGCTTACTATCCAGTAATTGTCACAGTTCAGGTGCGAGACTGGCCTCAAATGCCCGAAAACCCCATTTCCTCAGTCACTAAATATGGCGGTGACTGGATAAATGGGGCTTATGGGATTTGTGATAAGTGTAGCTCCTGATCAAACTTGATTGGTCAGTAAGCGAGGCTTACGGAATACCCCCCGCGTGGGCCCAGGTACTCCTAAAATATGTAAAAAATTTCCAAGTGTGTGGGCTTGTGACCTTGACTCTGGGCTTAGCGGGAGCGGCACGAACATGAATTTGTCACAGGGTGGTAGAGGTCCATTGGAGCAATGCGTGTGTGAAATGTGAAGCAGACCCGAGCAAGGAAATAGAAGTTATAACCAATTTCTCTGATGTCAAGTTTTGTAAAGAGACTAAGTATGTGAGCTTGACCTCGAGACCTTGACCTTGGGATCAGCGGGGGTTGGACGGTCGTGGATTTGGCACAGCATGGTAGTAGAGCCTTACAGGAATGCATGTGTAAAATATTAAGCATTTTAGATGAAGGAAATAGAAGTTATAACAATATTTCTCTGATGTTAAGTTTACGGACGCACGGACGGATGCACGGACGGACGGACGCACGTTCCTACAAATGGATACTTATGTGGCTAACCCAACCTTTTCCTTTGTTCATCCCTATTGTTCTGTAGCCACGTAAGAGCCATTTTAGCCACATAAGAGCACGGAACAATAGAACCTATTGTTCTCCTAGCCACATATGTATCCATTTGTAAGCTTGGACGGACGGACGGACGGACGGACGGACGGACGGACGTTCTTACAGTACTATACTTATGTGGCTTATCACATGTTAAATATTAGCCACATAAAACGATTTTTAGCCACATAAAAGGATTTTTTAGGTGGCTAATTGTAACCAACCCTATCCTTTACCAAGTCCATAACCCTGTGGGGCTAGCCACATAAGTACCCTAATGTGTGCCCGGATGGACGGACGGACGAACGGACAACCTGACTCCACTATACTCCCCCCACAACTCATTGCGGGGAGTATAATAACACACTCCTGTAGCCTGGTAATGATCTATGTTCTTGTTAGAAGCATGATTGGTGTTTCATTGATGAAATAGTGAACAGTGCAGATCCTGATCAGGCTGTGCGGATGCACAGGCTGATCTGGATCTACACTGGTCGCAAAAGACATAAGCCACATTTCTCCAGTCACAGGCTCACAGCCACATGTATGTTTCTTTGAATATTTGACAATCGTGTTTATCTTAATGTTATCAAGTACCGGTACTAGAATACTGAAAAATCAGCTGAAAAATGCTTTGAATTTTTCATGCACCATTGCCTTTTGGGGGTATTCTGTATATAAGGGGTTCACTACCTCGGGCCTTTCAAGTGGACTTAATGCCGGTCTTTTCCGGTTCCGTAAATTCTGGGAGTTAGAGTGAGAGAATATACGGCTAGATTTGATTGTCCGCGCTGCTCGGTGGGATCCCCTCTCCTCTCTCTCCTTTGGACATCAAAATTGGGACATCAAAATTGGGACATCAAAATTTGGGACATCAAAATTGTAAAAATGGCATCATCATCAGTACATTAACCCTTACAACGCTGAATTAAATATTGCCGTCTGCTGTTTATGTTTTAATTTCCATTTTTCTCATCCACAACATGGTCTGACATCACTTTCAAATCCAATGGAAATGATTCTCAAGTGCTCTCAAACCATGTTTTGCAATGAAAGAAGACAAAATATGGAACAACAGCAGACGGCAATTTTTGTTTCCCGCATGATAAACGGGTTAAAACGTCAGAGCCCATGCTTATAACCCTCACAGAGCACATAACTCTATAATCATACTTAAAATCAGAAACTGTGTGATTTTGAGTACAAATTTTAAGAATGCATGAACTCTCCTCTCCCTCCTTGGGACATCAGAATTAACATCATCATTGATATGTTTAAAGGTACATGCCCACGCAGTAGGTTATAATATATTGATACGGATACTTTTGTATATTCTGTACGTATGACATTTTCTGGCAAAATAAACATTCATTCACAAATTACCCCACGTATTGATTGGCATTATTATACATTTTATTTTAGATGAAAAAAATCACTGATATCAGGGGCGATAACCGTGTTACCTTAAAATGTTAACGGACATTACAATTTATTCTCTGTATTTATTTTTTGATGTGCAATGATCATACTTTATAATCTGTCGAAAACATTATTTTTTCACGTGACATATTTCATTAGTATAAATAAATAAAAAATATAATGCCTCATTTGCATATGAAAATAGCCTGATACCAACGCGCGTCACTATCAATAAAATAAATATTACTAAATGATTATATCTCTTTTCCGGGCACTTGTAATTTTCAGAACTGGTGGAATAGTGACACAATTATACACTTATTTAATTCCTATAAAGAACATTTTGTGCTTACTGAGTGGGCATGTACCTTTAACATACAATCAAATCAGGATAGCCATGTTAAAGGTACATGCCCAGTCAGTAGGCACAAAATGTTCTACATCAGAGACATCGTCTTGAGACATTTTCTGGCAAAATAAACATTCAATAACCATTACCCCACAAATTGATTGGCATTATTATACATTTTATATCACATGTAAATTTCCACACTGATATCAAGGGTGATAACCGTGTTTCCTGGAAATGTTAAAATACATTACTATTTTTTGATGTGAAATGATCATACTTTATAATTTGTTGAAAATATTATTTTTTCAGGTGACGCATTTAAGTAGTATAAATAATTAAAAAATATCATGCCTCATTTTCTTATGAAAATAGACTGATACCACTGCGAGTCACTATCAGTAAAATAAATATTACTACCGTATAAAATGATTATATCTATATAGCGGGCACTCGTAATTTTTAGAACTGGTGGAATAGTGACACAATTATACACATATTTAATTCCTATAAAGAACATTTTGTGCCTACTAAGTGGGATTATCCGTTAACATTTTTAGGAAACACGGTTATCGCCCCTAATATCAGTGTGGAAAGTTACATCTGATATAAAATGTATAATAATGCCAATCAATACGTGATTTAAATTAAAATAAAAATGGATAAAAAAAACGACAATTTTAACAAAAACTGATATAAATAATGCTCACTCAACCGGCTATGGCAAAACTAGTTGTTTCATCTAGAAGTTTGCACAGGCTGAGCAAGACGTGGGGTAATGGTGAATGAATGTTTCTTTTGCCAGAAAATGTCTCAGATGATGTCTCCGATATAAAGAACATTTTGTGCCTACTGAGTGGGCATGTACCTTTAAGTGTTTTTGGCATTTTTTGTTAGTTTCCAACTGATGTCCTAGCAAAACACTGCTACATAACAGTTCCAGACTCTTGGAGAGTGTATATACCGGAATTACAGAGTTACCTTTAGCAGCCAACCTAATATGTTAGTATTTGTCTTATTTCTCTTTGTAAATATGTCTGGAATTTCATTAGAATCGAGTCCCGTCAGCTATTTTTGAACTATTTATAGCCCACAAGTTTCCCAGCATGCAAAAAGCTCAAATGGACATGTCCTGAGGTTGTCAGTAGACTAATTCATCAAAGTATACTTATCTTGGGGGAGCAATTTTAAATTTAAGGAAATCACAGACATTTCCATTTTGAGATAAATTTATTAATTTTTATTATACTGAATTCATTACATTATCACAGCCATTTTGGCTGTGATAATGTAATAAATTCAGTACAATAATTCTGCATACCTTTAATCATCAAATATATGCAGTCGTTAGTTCTATAATTTTATGAAATAATACATTTCGGGAAAAATAAATGATTACTCCCTTAACCCTTAGACCGCTACACACAACAATTGTCGTCTGCTGATGCTTTTATATCTTGCCTTATTTCTCAATAAAAACATATTTGACAGCACTTCCAATGGAAATGATTCCGAAGTGCTGTCAAAGCATGTTGTAAATTATTCTAAAGTGCTGTCAAAGCATGTTTTTGATGATAAAAAAAAATAGAAAATAAACAGCAGACGACAACAAATTAAGATAGCGGTGTCAGGGTTAAAGTACACTTTGCTAGATAAGTATGCTTTGCAATTTTGGTGAAGTCGACTCAGTAGCCGATTTCACCAACATTGCAAAGTATACTTATCTAGCAAATTTATTAATTTTCATTATACTAAAGCCATTTTGGCTGTGATAATGTAATAAATTCAGTATAATAATAATCATCAACTATATGCACTCGTTAGTTCTATATGAAATAATGCATTTTGGGAAAAATAAATGATTACTCACTCAAAGTCCACTTTGCTAGATAAGTATACTTTGCAATGTTGGTGAAATTGACTACAGGTGTAGAGGTTGCATTGTACTCACCGGCTCCTGGAAGGGATCATAATCAGGGGATACCTTCTGCAGAAGCTGGTACATATACTCGCTCCTGTAAATATAAGGTTTGATCATGTCCAGCCGTATGCAAACGTTTGCTGTGGCCCGAGGGAACTGTTTGAACCCCAAGGCCGCAGGCCGCGGGTTCAAACAGTTCCCGAGGGCCACAGCAAACGTTTGCACACGGCTGGACATGATCAAACGTTATTGTTACATTTCCAACAAAAAACTGATGTAATTTGAGCATTATATTCAGTATTTTCAGCACTTTTATAAATCGTCCCATTCACGTAGATAATTTTCGGTATGCATATTCCGGGGCCGCGTCATGAACGTCATGAACGTCATGAAGTACCGTAGTGACGTCATGAAGGCACTTGGTCTACGCGCGGCCCCGGAATGAGCATTGCCTAAAGCCATATGCAAACAGCACGCGCTATGTATGTGCAAACAACGGAAACCATGTAACAATGGAAGATTGATTGAGTGACTGATTGATTACATGCCTGGCTCACAGGTTGAAGTAACGGACCGAGGTCTATAAATACATCTATAGATAGAGTATATGGAGGGAGTAAAAACAAATTGTTTAGCTTATTTTTTTTCTTTATTTGATAATGTATTTATAGACCTCGGTCCGTTACTTCAACCTGTGGCCTGGCTGATTGATTGAATGATTGAATAATTGATTATATGGCTGGCTGATTGGTTTAGTGGTTGATTACATGACTGGCTCTTACTGACTGATTGATCGAATGATTGATTGATTATATGGCTGGCTGATTGGCTGAGTGGTTGATGACATGGCTGGCTGATTGGCTGGCTGATTGGCTGAGTGGTTGATGACATGGCTGGCTGATTGGTTGATTACATGGCTGACTGACAGGCTTACTGGCTGATTGGTTGAATAATTGATTACAGGGCTGGCTGATTAGCTAAGTCATTGATTACATGGCTGGCTGATTGGCTGGCAGGATTGAACATACCAAGTTTCAGATCTGTAGTAAAATAATTGAAATAAATTTTATGCATCTATCATAAGATGCTACATACCAAGTTTCAGGTCTGTAGTTATTACGGCTTAAAAGTTTGACGAGTCACAAGGCAAAATTGCCAAATTTTAAGTCGAAAAGGGGGAGATAATCCATGACCGGGGGTTAAATCAAAAATCGAATCTACTCATCATCAGGAAGCTACATACCGAGTTTCAGGTCTGTAGATATTACGGTTTAAAAGTGTTACGAGTCACAAGGTAGGTGACGGATGGACGGAAGGGTGGACGTTCCTACAAATGGATACTTATGTGGCTAACCTTAACCTTTTCCTTTGTTCATCCATATTGTTCTGTAGCCACATAAACCCATTTTTAGCCACATAAAATCACGGAACAATAGAATATTACATACCGGTAACCTATTGTTCTCCTAGCCACATATGTATCCATTTGTAAGCTCGGACAGACGGGACGGACGGACAAGGGTAACACTATATTCCCCCTCCACTATCGTGGTGGGGCATAATTTTGCCTTACAAACAAGGTGGGCATAATTTGTTTAACCCGTTTGCCTTACAAACAAGGTGAACATAAGTCCTCAGTGACCTTGACTTGGGTGGTCAGACGTGGGTCGTATGCAAAATAAAGCACCATCCCTAGACACACATTGTGGCCAAATATTATCAAAATCGGTGAGGCGGTAATGGACTAATGTACATGGACTAACACTATATCCCCTCTTGCCTATCGGCGAGGGAATAATGACTGATTGATTGAATGATTGATTTGTTACATACATGGCTGACCAGGCGCGGATCCAGGATTTCGGGTTAGGGGAGGCGTAACTATTTTGCAATACTTGAATATATTAGTCAAGTATTGCAAAATATTCGTCCGAGCAGAATCTACATCGCATTTCCTGCGTTCTGGCGCATTTTGGAGCACAAATTTTGACACTGTCACAGTATGTTTAGACATGATTTTTTATTGAAAACATTTAAATTTTGAAACAATAAGAAAACGACTGAAAAATGCATGGAATACATGGCACTTGGCATGAAACGTGCCTTGTAACTTGTAAAAAATATTTACTCGGCGAATTTTAGGGGGGGCGCGCGCCGGATCCGCCCCCCCCACCTGAATCCGCCCATGCTGACTGATAGATCGAATGATAGATTGAATGGTTACACGGCTGTATCCGAGAGAGTGTAAGAAGAATATGGGTAGAGTGTCAACCAGTTTACAAGCAGCCTAATATCTATACATTGAATAGTCGGCTAATGAACATGCTCAGATTGTGGTTTATGTGCATTTCCCCGTTTTCTCTTCAATGAGCATGAGCAGAGTTTTCATCTGAAAAGGTTAATTGTTTTGGTATCACTGCGCATGCGTAGATTTTCAGGAAATCTGTTTTGTGTTTTTGTTCTAGTGCGCATGCAAAGAGTTAAAACTGGCATTTCATTGATTAAAATGTTTGAGATTCCGATTGCAATTGAGAAAGCGCTACGCCATGAAAAACAGGCTTTTTTCAGAGGGTAAGAATACAAGAAAACGCAAAAGTTGGTATAAAACGGGCAAAACCAGGTTTGCAAAAATGAAAACATAGATTTGATTCGCTAACACTATTAGCGAATAAAATCCATGTTTTCATGTTTGCAAATGGGTTAGTAATAGGAATACAGGAAATGCCCATTTAGAACACGTTTGGACAATGTTTCGACCAAGTTTGGACCCTATTTGGACCCTATTTGAACCACGTTTGGACCAGATTTCGACCACGTTTAGACCATATTTGGACCACGTTTCGACCACATTCATTTCTGGTTTCCAAGTGGAACAAGAATACACGCATTTCATGGTTACTGTACAAAACTTACTTGAGTAGCCTCTTGAATGCAACCCATAGCAACGCTACAGCAGTAAATATTCCCATGGCAACAAAAATGGCTGCAAGAAAAGCAACCAGAAATGTGGCTGTGTCGAGAAATGGGGCTTATGGGTATTGCATCCGCACAGTCTGATCAGGATCTGCACTGTTCGCCATTCCATCAATGAAACACCTGCCATGCGTAAAGTAGATAACAATCTATATGGCTATATGACAGGAGTGTGCTGTTTGATCAGGAGCTACATTGGGCCACATTTCTCAACTAGACATTATGTTTGTAAAACATGGATATGCCCCCTTGCATACTGGATTCTAATTGGAGAAACTTTTACAAACATTTCAACTTTTCGACGTAAATGTACACAGACAGACGGACGGACGTGACGGACGGACGGAACCTCAAGAGCAACGCATATGCCCGCCTCCCTTGCTATCGCATAAATACACGAGTGAAATATCAATGTGGGTAATCATGTGAAGTAATATTAAAGTTATATCATGATGAAGAAACTTGTACAAAATATTTGATGTTTCCACAACAACGTGAAGGTCAAAAAGGTCAAAGTCATGTTAATGGGAGCATGAGTGTGTTCCAAATGCTCAATGTATCAAGTGTCCAAATATTGAAGAAATCCATCCATGATGAAGAAATTTGTACAAATGTTTTGATATTTGCTGACGCGGACGGTGACGGAAAAATAGTTGCGCCTTCTGCTAAAACAGGCGCGACAAAAACTTTCCAAAAATAAACGGACAGACAGACGGACGGACAGACAAGGCGAAACATATACGGCACCACCGATTCTCAGAGGGGCCCGAATAACATCACGACATTACAAATATCCCAATTATAAAGAACTTGAAATATGTTAACACTTAGACCGCTATCTTAATTTGTTGTCGTCTGCTGTTTATTTTCTATTTTCCATTTTTATCATCAAAAACATGCTTTGACAGTACTTTAGAATAACTTACAACATGGTTCGACAGCACTTCAGAATCATTTCCATTGGAAATGATTCCGAAGTGCTGTCAAACCATGTTTTTTATCGAGAAATAAGGCAAGATATAAAAGCAACAGCAGACGACAATTGTTGTGAGTAGCGGTCTAAGGGTTAATATTAACTCGGCAATTGGTTGATTATTTCAAAATCTAATTTTTACGTGTTTTTAACTATGTCAAATGCACGGCGTATCTATCTGAAGTTCTGCCGAACATAGAGGATCTTACATGAGTGATGATTTAATATGATATTTATTAAACGAGTTTATGGATTTCATAAGAAACGAGGCTGTGTCGAGTTTAATTATTATAACATTAAATCAACCAAAATGTTAGATTTTATTTATTACATAAGCACATCATCATAATTTGAAGCTGTACTGATTACCTAACATGTTTTCCGTTGCTGGCTCATTTGCATATTTACCTACACTAGTGTATTATGATTTTTATTACACGGTGTTATTAAACTGTGAAAACCCATTTTATGCAATAACTACATACGAATGTTGCTGTTTGCGGGAGAGTTGAGCAGAGTGGGCCCGTTGCATGTTCGCTCGCCCGTTATTGTATTTCCGGTGACATTTATTGTGTAGTTCCCGCCCTCCACGAAGTGGTAGTTTCGATAGCCTGGACCGTACCTGTGTAGAGAATACGTGAAATGGGTTAAAATTGCCCGAAAATGGATAAAGCATGGCAGGGATGGTAAAAAGGTTACAAAGTGTGTAGATATACAGGCTATATTTAGACCTGTGCTATAAATAGGTTACAGAACTTAGAAAATCATGAGTCACTTCCCTACAAACTATTTCCGAGGCATCATCGCCATGAGAATAGCCGAAGATTGTTAGTTTTAAGTCACATTGCTTAAGTTTTACCCTTTCCATGACTTACTAATATATGTCCAAAATGTACGTCCACAGTCGAACATCTCAACAGAGCTCCAGATAAGTTTTGTATCTAAAGAGTATTATACTGTGTATTTTACTTTTACAAATGTTTTATTGATTTTCTTCCTCATTAAATAGGGAACGAACGAAAATTGAAAAATTAACTTATTTGAGTTTGCTTTTTATTACAGTATTTTCACAACAATTTGAAAATCAATGCGTATTTTCGCATTGCCGTGAGTATTTTGTACTCCCACTTTTGATAATCAATGCGTATTCTGCTAAAATAAGTGCGTAAAATATGCCAATACGCACCTTATCTGGAGCTCTGTCTCAAAATCAGACACCCTGGGGTCCTCCCAGGTTATCTGCCTTAGAGAAGTTTCACTGTATGTGTAATCAAAAGCTCATACAATACGCACCCACAGTTGTGTAGATTTGTTTGTTTGTTTATTGGTGCTAAGGTCATGTAAGGCCGGGCAAACGGGTTCGACCCCATTTTATCGAGAAAAAATATATTCAGCCCTCATATTAGAATAACAGGACCTGGTGCCAGGTCCATACCACACCAAGTCACTTGGCCCCTTCCCTACAATAGGATTACGAATAATCATAATACTCCCATAAGGGGTATAACCAGATTCAATTTGTCTCATACAAAATGCCAAAGGCGTATGTGAGGGCCAAACCAGGTCTCCAGTCGGAATTCCGGTAAGGATTAACCCCGATCGTTGAATTACCCATCGCATGCCCAGACCAAAATGCAGAGGGGGTGCGATGGGTGCATCCGCACCACCCTTAACCCTTTCAACACCACAGGCCTGTATTGTGGTATTGGGAAAAAAAGTGTAGATCCAGATGAGCCGGCTCGTAACGAGCCGTCTCATCAGGATCTGCACTTTTTGCAAGGAATTTTCATAATTTTGAGAACAAAAAACACCCCATGTTCATAAATGGACTGGTCTGAATATCATTTTATGAAGATTGGATTGGTTGCAAAATTAACATATCAAAGGGTTAATCTGCCGAGATCTGTCCGTGGGTGTGCAAATACAAATGTTTGGCCTTTCGCGCCGTCGATAACGCAACCCCCTAAATTAATTCCTGTATACGGGCCTGATGCTCCCACCTGCCACACCCACTCACACAGTTGTGCAGAGGCTTCTATCGCAGTGTCTGTATGTCTGAAACACGATGGAACCTCTCTAAACTGGGCACCCTGGGGACCTCTGTTTTAGAGAGGTAGCATTGTACGTAGAATACACACCCACAGGTGGAACACTCTGACCTGTGACAGAAAAAAATGCTTATTACAAAAATCCATTACCCCCACCCACTTGGTCTCATACAGTACTATCTTCTACGCCCATTACAAAAAATCCATTACCCCACCCACTTGGTCTCATACAGTACTATCTTCTACGCCCATTACAAAAATTAAATTACCCCACCCACTTGGTCTCATACAGTACTATCTTCTACGCCCATAATCCATTACCCCACCCACTTAGTCTCATACAGTACTATCTTCTACGCCCATTACAAAAAATCCATTACCCCACCCGCTTGGTCTCATACAGTACTATCTTCTATTATAATAGAAGATAGTACTGTATGAGATCAAGGGGGTGGGGTAATGTTTTTTTTGTAATGGGCATTTCTTTTTGTGTCACAGGTCCGAGTCTTCCACCTGTGTACGCACCCACAGATGTTTGCGAAGGAGCTGTTACCAATGGTGACGTGCATGGGCCATCGAGTGTCCACCAGCACGGTGCAGCCATCCATCCGTGGCTCAATGTCAGTAACGTTTTGAAGTGGACACTGGAATTATACACAAAGATAAAAAGGGCATCGTTATCACTAAGCTAATCCCCTCACTGGCAGCCTTGATAATAAAGTGAAGGTCCTTGTTTCCTACCGTCGTCAACGTCTAATCCGGCTCCATAGCCTCTGTGGACGCATTCTTGTTTGTTTGTTTTGTTTGTTTGTTGGGGTTTTAACGGCCTATCAACAGCTAAGGTCATTTAAAGCCAGGTCAATGGGTTAAGTACTAAATCCCATATATTACCTGTACAAGTACATGTACATGTTCATGTACATGTTCAAGTACATGTACAAATGGCGAGAAAATCACAAAATCACAACTGAATATTTACAATAAAAAAAATATATTCAGCCCAGAAATCAGAATAATCCTGATCTGATGCCAGGTCCTCGCCACACCAGAATCACTTGGCCCCCTCCCAAAGCAGTAGGATCAGTAATAATCTTACTACTTTTTTATGGGCAATAACCTAATTCAACTCCCAGGTAACAAAAGAGCCAAAGATAAAAACATACTGAGGGCCAAACCAGGCAAATCGTGATTCCTATAAGGAGGAACCCCTACCATTAATTTACACCTTCACGTCCATCTGACCAACCACGCATGGACGCATTCTTGACCTTGACGTGTTCAGACATGGGGTGTATGCAGCGTCCCTAGACATACATTGTGGCTAGATATTATTGACATCAGTGATGGCATTACAGTTGTTTAGAAAACAGGTTATGTATTTGCATAAGCACACAATTGAGTTATTTCTTATGATGTTGAAGATGTGCGATATCTCGTAAAAATATATTTACAAAATTTACAATTGCACTTACAAACTTCTTATTTTAGTGAAACGGACACCATTTCACGGAACTTCGTACGACTAAAATGTTCGTAAGTGCAAAATTATGATAATAACATTCACATTAACAACGTTTTTCTTGTAAACAACTACCGGTATTGGATTTACATTTATTGAGTATAGGATGCATACGCAGCCTATGCTCAATAAATGTAAATCTATCAATTGAAATTTACAGATGATCCTAAATTTGCACTTAGAAACATTTTAGTCGTACAAAGTTTAGTGAAACGGGCCCCTACCGTTCGGCATTCTGATGTGACAGCCCACAGTGTTAAAGTGTCACCGACATCATGTGTGTGCACGGTCAGAAACGCGGTGTTTATTTTCCTCTCTGGCGTGCTACTACACACATCTGCTACTTCACAGCATACGACATGGAGCAGCAATACTGAAACAAGAAATGGCATCATTAAACGAAGCTCACCCTGCGCTGGCAGCTTTGAAAATAATTTAAAAAAAAGAGGAAAATAACATGAGTCCTCAGTGACCCTGACCTTGGGTGGTCAAATGTGGGTCCTACTGACAGCTTTGATAATAAAACAATAAATACTTTTAAAATTTTTGCCTTACAAACAAGGAGAACACAGGTCCTCAGTGACCTTGACCTTGGCCGCTCGCACGCTGGTATTTCATTGATGGAATTCCGAACAGTGCAGATCCTGATCTACACTAGTCGTAAAACCCATAAGCACTTCTCCAGTCACAACCGCATATATGTCTGTGACTGAAGAAATGGGGCTTATGGGATTTGTGACCAGTGTAGCTCCTGATCAAACAGCACACTCCTGTAATCTGACTAAAACCTATGTCTCCCCCCACACCACCACTGCATGATAATTCCAGCAAAAAATATTTACACACTTCCTTAACATTTGATTGGTCCGTAGCAAGTCTCTGTCCAAAATTTATATCCCAGTAAACTCCCATGCCGAACTACTTTCCGTAACCGTGAGGCGCAGTTAAAATAATTCTTATGAAAACGGAAAATAAACACATTTTCTTGATGAATTTATTTCAAATGCTGGAATTATAAGGAATGAATGGCCTTTTTGTGGAATTTATCGGGGATATAAACTTGGAAAAGTCGCGGGAATACTGGACGAAGGCCAAAGTCGGGAACTGGACGAGGCCTTCCGGCCTTCGTCCAGTATTCCCGCGACTTTTCCAAGTTTATACCCCGATAAATTCCACAAAAATGCCATTCATTCCTATATTATCGACTTGGAAAATTAGAATTTATATGCATACATGTATATGTAGCCACCTTGTTTTTTCAGCATAAGTTAGCTGTATATTAGGAGAATCAGATACTAAAATAACAAGAGACAACATTATGCAAGGGCCATAACTCTGCCAATACTAGATGAATCCACATCAAAAACTGCAGGTGCACAACTTCACATAGTGACAAACATTCCTGTAAAATGTCGCAACTCAAACTCAAACACTTTTGGAAATATCATCATTTGTGATGAATTGAATTTGTGATGGACAAAATTGCCAAAGGGTCATAACTCAATCCTTACTGGATGATTCCGCAAACAACACCTCAGGTCACAACTACACATGCTGATTAACATTCCTATATAGTTTCATGCCTGTAACTCAAATACTTTTTGATTTACTGGCAACACAAGTTAAAAATCAGCAATTTTCACTAAGTCAAGGGCCATAACTCTACCAATACTCTATGAATTCACATCAAAATCCCATCAAAATCACCAGATGCACAACTCCGCATGTTGATAAACATTCCTATAAGGTTTCATGACAGTAGATCAAATAGTTTTTCAGCTATGTGCGACACAAGTTAAAAATTGCCACTTTTTACTAAGTCAAGGGCCATTATAAATTATGTGAATACTGGATGAATCCACATCTAAAACCCCAGGTGCGCAACTTCACATGATGACAAATATTCCTATAGTATAAGGTTTCATGTCTTCAGCTCAAAAAGTTTTTTCAGTTATGTGCGACACAAGTTGAAAATCACCACGTTTCACTAAGTTAAGGGCCATAACTCTGTGACTACTGGATTAATCCGCATCTACAACCCCAGGTACGCAACTTCATATGATGACAAATATTCCTGAAAAATTTCGCAATTGTAACTCAAATACTTTTGGAGAAACGCACAAAACAAATTTTGTGATGGACGGACGGACAACCATGCCAAAAACAATATGTCTCCTCAGGGCTCCAGATAAGAAATTAGTAATCGATTATTGTCACTCCATCATTTCTGAAGTAATCAGGTATTTCAAAATTTGAATTGGGTAAAATAAAATCACTCTACTGTTTACACATCAACAGACAGCAATTATTGAATAGTTTGCTTCGAAATGAAAGCATGTCTTGGCATTTCAATAACAAGATGTTTTTTCATGGAAAATTTGAAAAATATGCTATATTTGTGGTTTGTTTATTGTTTTCTGCAGCATGATAAGGGTACCATAAAATTTGTATTGCTTTTTGATACTCGCTACTTCGGATTTCAATTGGGTATTTAAGCAAATACGCAGCTTATCTGGAGCCCTGCAAATTTTGTGACGGACGGACAACCATGCCAAAAACAATATATCTCCCCATATACGGGGGAGACATAGTAACAATCAATATTGCTTGTTAGAAGCATGATTGGCACTGACTTTCGTTGATGGAATGCCGAACTGCAGATCCTGATCAGACTGCGGATGCACAGCCTGGTCTGGATCTACACTGGTTACAAAACCTATAAGCCCCATTTCTCCAGTCACAGCCACATACCTCCCTTGCCTTGTTGTATGTACTTTGTCGATTTTGACACGATATATTTTCTGTAAAACTGGTTATGTTGAAAATGGCCAAAAAGTCAGCCCTGCATGGTGGTGATGAAGATGATGAAGATGATTTGGAATTCAATTCCACACGGGCTATGAATTTTGTGGCAACTTTCAAAGTTATCTATGGAAATCAAGGCACTTTTTTCATCATCAGTAAATGGAGAATATGAGATAAGTGTGGTAATATCACAACCGAGTTAATATTAGTTGTGCCGCCATAACATTAGGGTTACAAATTCTGCAACTAAGTCAATATGTATGTTTGTGACTGGAGAAATGGGGATTATGGGTTTTGCAACCAGTGTAGCTCCAGATCAGCCTGTGCATCTGCATAGTCTGATCAGGCCCTGCACTGCTCGCCATCTATCAATGAATGAAATGATCCCCTCTCGGCATAATGGAACAGTCTCAAACCTATATTGAAATAGTCAATGTCGGTTACTTCGGGGTGATACTGTGTATGGAAGGTGCTCGAGCCAATTCCCACCCTAACCAAAACAGAACTTAATTAGGGGTGACAGTGTTGAACTCAATTAGAGGTGCCCAGCTGAGAATTATTCCACTCTACAATACATGTAATAATGTTAGAGCACTCGAATACATGTCTGTGTGATTTGCAATCGTGAACAGATGTTACAATAATACACTGTATTATCGTAACGTCTGTCCATGATTGCAAATACTGTAGCTTACACTACAGTGAAACCCATCAAAAAGAAGTATCATACGATCCTCTAACTTCGATAGCCGCACAGATTCGAGACCATTTTTATTTTCTCGTTCTATCGTGAGATTTACGGGTTACGTCACTTCCATTACACTTGCGCGTTCAACCGAAGCCAGATGAAAGGTCACAAATGCCAAGTTAGAAAAATGCGATTTAAACAGGACTAATACATTGCCAAACAACACAACACACCTAAATGTTGTGTTTTCCACTAATCCCATTAACCCCCTCCATTACAATCCGGATTTCGATAGGAAAACTTACACATAAATGAGTTCGCTTGAACCCGTATGTTGTTTACATGTTTATCAATGGAGGTCACGTAATATTTGTAGGTAGAAAGGCACTAATAATGTAGGAATATGGATTTTCATTCAGTCACCACCTTAACCTATTTTTTTTTAAATTGTCGCTTTTAAGTTCGTCCACATCATTCCAATACCTCCATTTATCAGCAGATATATGCAATCTGGTCTCTGTTTTTGTTATTCCCTTTGTGGACGAGTACCACATGCAGAAGGGATTGAAATGTCTTACTCCAAAAATAGACATTACCACTTTAAAAAAGTATTAAAACCAACAAGCTGAAACTTCATATTGTTTAATTTGTTTAATCTAGCAAATTATATTTTCCAAGTTGGCAATCGTTTGTCTAATCATTTAAGTTCGAAACAATATGTATCGTGACCCCTGAACGCAATGGTACATTATGCAGACACAATTTGTGGTGTTTTCGAACCGGGCACCTGCACCGGAAGAGCATATGACGCCATAGGGTCAGAGGTCGCGACCTTTCACGGTACGCTGGAGGCGGCCATTTGTAGACGAGAGTGTTTTGAAAGTAATTAAACAATTGCATTTCTCCGTGCTTTTGAAGCCAGTAAACGCAATATATATACAGATAATTGCATTATATTTGCATGTAACTAATAAAAAAAGGTTTATACTCTTATTATTTATTACGCATGTTGTTTAATATCGTTAGTCTCGAATTATGAGCAGTCCAGGATACACTCTGTTTTCTACCACTGTAGCTGTCACTTAAGCTCGATAACCATACATAACTGCACACTATTATTGATGAAATATGACATGTAGTCCGTATTCTCATGGTTCCGTGCCCCTAAGCACATACATTCATATTGTGTGTTATATTCGGATTAATTCCTGAAAATGTATACATCAACATAACGTTCAAACACTTGACTATGATTGCACGTAAGGAATTGGTGCCTAGATGCATCAAATTATTTAAATATGGTGAAGTCCAGATTCACATAGAAATCAATATGTATCACATTTTATGCATAATTTGCGAACAGACCCTCTTCAGATTAAGGAAGTAAGTAGAAAAATCACAAAATAGGTGTTAACTGAATCACAATTGACGAATTGTATGTAACTGTAACTTCGAAAACCGTGGGAAACAACTTAAAATATATTTTTAAAATAATTTTCAATTAACACTATTCTTAGAATATGCTTATTCACTTGTTTCCTAGGGGCACGAATTCATGAGAATTGTTTTATGCACGAGTATGGGCATGTGACGAATATAGGTAATTCTGATTCACAACAAACCAAATCATTGCTTCATGCAGCACAATTGACGTGGTACGGAGAGTTTTTATGTAAACGCCGCGTTCTATATTTAGTTGTGCACGCATTAGCACTATTGCTATGGTATGACATTTCCAATACATACCAATGAATGCAAAAACAATTTTCCATTTCTCACTCAAACACTCCATTTCTATTTTTCTCGGTCACAAGATTTGATCACGTGACTGTGCAGACTAGTTTATCTGGATTGTGCAAACGTTTGGAATGTTTATTGATAAAATGCTAAGCACTGTTAAAGCGTCTGATGAGAACGGAACAGCCCACAGTCATGTGACGTATCATGTGATCAGGTAAACATTGTGGCCTTTGGATTTCAGAACTGGAGTAACTAATCAATGTGTTATAATCGTGTCTAGATTTGAAAATGGCAGCTGTAAACGAAAGCCCGGTCGAGGCGTGTATAGAAAATTATAGATATTTATTCAGGAAAGACCTTCTAAGGTAGGCTTATACAGTTGTTGTTGCCTGCATGTGCACTACGTGTAGATGTGTAGTGCATGATATGCACGCTATCGTGCACGATATGCTCTACATACATATTGATCCTACTTGCTTTTTATGCCCCACCACGATAGTGGAGGTGGGCATTTAGTGTTCCCATTGTCCGTCCGTCCTGTCCGTCCGGCCGTCCGTCCGTCACAAAACTTTAACGCTCGGGTAAATGTCTCATAATTTATTCATCCTTCGACCTATCTGCTTCATATTTCATATATACACATTGCTCTAATGGTCCTCCACCGCCCTGTGCCAAATTTCTCTTTCCATTCACGGATCAGTTTCATATTTCATATACGCATTGCCAAGGTCACATAGATTACTTTAATAAAAACTTTAACGCACATGTAAACAAAATAAATTCTTGCACGGATCTGCTTCATATTTCATGCACGCACTGCTCTGATGGTCCTCTACAGCCCTGTGCCAAATTCACGTTTGTCCTGCCCCCGCCTAGCCCAGGGTCAACCCGGCCATTTTATACTGTCAAAGCAGTAAGTGGGGCATCCGTGTTCTACAAACACATTTTATAGTTTCTTCAGCCTTAAAAAAAGCCATATACTCTCACAGGTATGTCTTTTAAGTATATCTTCTTTATATTTTCTCACGTTAATCATAATTTCTTACATTTCAGCCAGTAGTTTACAGAAATCTAACGGTGAATTAGATCACTCGACAGCAGTAGTTAACAACACTCTCGTGCTTACCATATATGGAGAAATGACGTCAGTAACGTCGCAATGACGGGATTCCTTCGACCAATCAAATCATGTTCTCGAACACACCCTCTGAATCGCGAGACAGTCGTCATCACTATCATGGCCCGCCTCTGGAAATTAATTCGCATATCTCTTGGCCATATTTAAAGCTTGATTCGCTTTGTTTTTATGAAGAATCATGTGTGAAATGTAAGAAAATGTTTATTTAACCAGGTGAGCTGATTATCTTGAAATAATGCCCCCGTGATTGGGTCCTAACAAACTCGGTTCGCTACGCTCACTCGTTTGTTGAGTGTAAGGATACAATCACTTGTGCTTTATTTCACGATAATCAGTTCACCTTGTTAAATAATCATAAATGTAAAATGTATCGTGAATGATGAAGAATGAGATTGGTCTGAGTCAGTTTACAGCATGATATAGATATATCACAAGTAATATTCAGTAGGCCTGAATCATGAACGTTTATACAGAGCTCCAGATAAGGTGCGTATTGGCGTATTTTATGCACTTATTTTAGCAGAATAAGCATTGCATGACTATCAAAAGTTGGAGCACAAAATGCTCACAGCAATGTGAAAATATGCATTGATTTTCAAATTGAGTAGTGAAAATACTGTAATAAAGTTGAAATTTACTTAGTTGAGCTGCAAAAATTGCAGCTGAAATAAGTGAATTTTTAAATTCGGTTTATTTTTTTATCATTTGTTCCACATTTAATAAGGAAGACAATCTTTTGTTCATTTGTAAAAGTAAAATACGCATTGAATTGGTAATCTGGGGCTATAATACTCATTAGACACAAAACTTATCTGGAGCTCTGTTTGTAGTCATGGTTTAGGCACTCTGTCACATTGTTACATCGAAAAACATATTATACTGTCCTATCTGTATCTGACCATATCTGCCCAGGCAGGCCAGTCCAGATAACTTGTGTTGGAAGATTCAAGTCTATTATTGCCGCTTTTCGTCCGTCCATCGTCCGTCCGTCAACACTTTTCCGACATCTTCTGAACCGCTTAGTGATCGGCTGTTCCTTGAAAACTTAAAATAAGCATTGATTTCAAAAAATCTATTATTCTAAATGTATTTAACTTAGAGAAGCATCACATTTTCAGACGTTACCTGTTATATTGGATGTTTTCCCACCTAAGCGGTGGGAAAACATCAATATAACAGGTAACGTCTGAAAATGTGATGCGAAAATGTGATGCGAAATGTGAAACATATGTTTTTAAAAGTCGTTTTACAACTTTGGTCTATCGTATGCTTCAGATGGCTCGAAATGATGACAGCTTCCTTCTAATGTTTGAAATTCCATGACCATGGATAAAAAATAATTTTTGCAAACTTATATTTCTTGCAGCATAAAATGTGTTAATTCTTGTCATTGTAGTTACATACAGTGGAACGAGAACGAGGTTCCACTGTAAAGCAGACTATGCCAAGGCATGTGGATGTGCCTTGCGAACTTGAAAAGGCATTCAGTCTCCGCGAAAGTTGTCGGACATGTCCGTTAAAATTGACCATATGTTTTTTTATTATTAGTAGTTTCAATAAAACCAGCTTCCTTTGGTATGCATTTCTGGTGCTAGCTAGCTTTTTTTATATGACTGATATACTTAAAAAGTTAAAAAGCACAAAATCACACAAAACCATTTTTTTTTTATTAAAAATATTTGGTCTGGTAAATTTTTGTCCGGTCTGGTAAAAATTTAAAGTTCACCAGACCGAATGTCCTGTAAAATGTTGGCAGTTTCGCACAGACTGGGCATTATCATCAGAAATAGGTAGGTGACTAAGAAACCCATACAATTAAGGATACATACATTTCCTGTGTGTCCGGTTTAGAGAGGTTCTATTGTAATACAGTGTTTCTACTTCCAGGGGAAAGGTGGTGTTTGTGACTGGGGGCGGCACGGGTATTGGCTTCACCATCACAGAAGTTCTCATGAGGTAGCAGTATTTGTGGCCGTCACTGGCGGTGCTCCAGATAAGTGTTGTATCTAAAGAGTATTATAGGCGCGCCATTTGATTGGATAGCCATTTTCTGCGATGTGTCAAAATCCACTATGACATGTGTGTCAGCCAATTAACGTCGCTCTGTAAAGTTGTAAACACAGTGTGTAACCAAATTTCTCCGCTTTGAGAGCTCGACCATCTATCTGAGAATATTTTTGACTTTTTTAGACGATATGTAGATGTTTGACTTGCATTGGTGGTTCAAGTTCAAGTCCAATACATTTACAGAGCTGAAGTTAAGGTGCGTAATTTTACCAACTTGGGGTGAAATTTTGTTATTTCTTCATCAAAAATGGCACGTTGGGAGTCCTTTAGAATCGTCTCATTGAGACGATTCTAAAGCACTCCCAACTTGCCATTTTGATGGAGAAATAAGAAATTTACCTCCAAATTACGCAACTTAACTGGAGCTCTGATTAATCTAAACAATCAATTTGGGACCAGTTTTATTGGTTAACAATGTGCGCTGGTAGAATCTCTGTTTCACACCTTTGTACTTCTACATCTAGTTATACGTGTAATTCGCGGGAGGTGACGTAAATTGTTGGTAACAATGCACCCAAACCACCAGATATACCGAAATAACCATAAAAAATGGAAATATGAACCATTCTTCAAGAACCTGTGATCTATACATGTGCAGGGCTCCAGATAAGCTGCGTATTTGCTTAAATAAATCCAATTGAAATCAGAAGTAAGCTAGTATCAAAAAGCAATATGGTACCTTTATCATGCTACAGAAAACAATAAACAGACACACACATATAGCATATTTTTCTTATTTTCCATGAAAACACATCTTGGTATTTCATTAGAATTGTCTCCAAGGAGACAATTCTAATGAAATGCCAAGATATGATTTCATTTCGAAGCAAACTATTTAATAAATGCTGTCTGTTAATGTGTACCGGTAACAGTAGTGTGATTTTATTTTACCCAATTAAAATTTTTAAATTTTATTTTACCCAATTAAAATGTTTAAATACCCAATTGCTTCAGAAATGATAGAGTGACAATACTCAATTACTAATTCCTTATCTGGAGCCCTGCATGTGTATTCTGCCCGCCATTGTAGACATGGCTGCAGCGCAGTCATCGGTAGCCGTCGCCTGGAGAAATGCCGCGAGTCCGCTCTCATCCTGGAGTCTGGCACGGGACAGTCGTGTCTCGCAGTGAAGCTGGACGTTAGAGACGTAAGTTGTCCATTTACCGCCGCATTATGGACGTTATTGCGCATGATGGAATAAAAAAATGTATTCATGTAACCCGTCTCAATTCGGGTTAGCATTCATGATGCCAAGTCATAAAAAATAAAACCCCGACATTTTCCTACAGCGATGCCAGTTTGTGAATCTTGCACACACGACGCCACAATTATCACACATAAAAACATTATGTAGCCAAAGTTGGTATGTGCGTGCGTGTGCGTATTTATTCTATCATCAAGCTGAGCGCCTGTGATTCTGCCACCCACATACTTACCACCGGTTTTGTTCATATAGCCCAAGAGTATCCAGGAAGCCGTGAGACTGGCTATGCAGAAGTTTGGAAGAATCGACATTCTCATCAACAGTGAGTGTACACAGGTGTTATTTGATGTGGATATTACCTCAGAAACGCATCTTTATGGAAGCGTCAATGCTAAAATATTTCTTATATCCTAATTAGGAGTTATTATCTCCTAATTAGGACTTACTGTCTCCTAATTAGGATATATATCTCCTAATTAGGACTTACTATATTCTAATTAGGACTTAATATCTCCTAATTAGGACTTACTATCTGTGGCAATGCTATAAAATGTTGTTATCTCCTAATTAGGATATACTAACTCCTAATTAGGATATACTAACTCCTAATTAGGATATAGTAAGTCTCCTAATTAGGAGATAGTATGTGCTAATTAGGAGTTAGTATATCCTAATTAGGAGATAAAACTATTTTGGCATTGGCACCAGGACGCTTCCATAGTTATTTGATTTGGGTATTATCTCAGAAACAAATCTTTATAGGCGAACATTTATTAATAATTCTTATTTCTAAAGGATTGGGGTTAGACTTCTCTTTGGGGTTTCTCCGGGAAATTGCCATAACGAATTACGATTTTACAGTAAAGCATGCGGAACAACCTCACCGTTTGATCCACGCGCCACAGTGATGTGAACATGAAAACTGGTCCATATGCAGTTGGCTTTGATGTTAAAATTGCCACTATCGATGCAGGGTACGCATACATGAGTTGTATATTGCGGGGCGGGTGTCCTATTTATGTGTACGTTCTTTCAGTATTGTTATTATTTTCCAGATGCCCGGTCTGAAGATTAAAATGCGCCCGGGTCTGAAGATTTCGTTTGGGAGACCCGGGAGCATTTGAATTGTTTTGTACATTGTTTAGAAAGGTGTTTCATGTATATACAAACAATAATTGACCATCCAAGGGCCTGTTTCACTAAACATCGTACAACTAAAATGTTTGTAAGTGCAAATTTAGATCGTCTAGAAATTTCAATTAATGGATTTACATTTATTAAGCATAGGCTGCAAGCAGCCTATGCTCAATAAATGTAAATCCAATAATTGTTTACAAGAAAACTTGGTTAATGTGAAATTTACAGACTATCATAATTGTGCACTTACGAACATTTTAGTCGTACAAAGTTTAGTGAAACGGGCCCCAGGACACGCTAGAATCACATGTGGATTCGTTGTGGTCTCTGAGTACGCTGTCAACTCGACTGTTATGCACATTCAGACTCATGGAATCGAGTGTGTCCCTTGTACATCCAGTTTTAGATGATCCAATGCTACATGTACATGTAGGAGAATTTATTTCTTGCATTGTTACTATCTGAGAACTAAAGTACTTTTTTATGGCCTAAGGTGCCGCGGGGAACTTCCTGTGCCCGGCGGAGGGTCTGTCGGCGAACGCGTTCCGGACGGTGATGGATATCGACGCCAACGGGACATTCAACTCCACCAAGGCTGTCTTTGACGCTTATATGAAGGTAATAACTACATGTACTGCGAAGATTTGTTGAAGGTTCCCAAACGAAACGAATGGAAAACGCAGTGCAAACGATATGCATAAACTATTCTTGTTTTTATAATTTATAATTTTCGTTTTTATAATTAGAAAACGATGTTTTCGCTGGTTTAAACGTGTCACGTTTAAACCAACGAATACATCGTATTCTAGACACGTTTAAAACAACAAAAACATATCGTTTTAATATTACAAACGACAAAAACGATGTCAAAACAATGTGTTGAAAGAAACGAAAGGCGTTAAATAGTTGAAAGCTGGGTATTTAAATGAAAATATCGTTGAAACAGACAATCGATAATTGTTTTATACATATATCGTTGCACAAAGCCACCATTTTCACTGCGTTTTTTTTTCATTCGTTTTGTTTGTTCGTTTGGGAACCTTCAATAAGTCTTCACTGCAATTATTATAGTTTTGTTATTCACAAAATGCATTTGCTGGCGGCATCAGTAACTCTTGTAGTTGATTCTCTATGTGTGTACGTGATCCATCATACGCTGGTCTAACTGATTTGCTGACTGCCGTAAATACGAGTATGGTATTAAGGTCTGAAACAGATATGAATTACGAAGTACCGAAACCTATTTAAAAACAGCTTTTCATACTCGGGTGCGCTGTTCTGGAATAGTATTCCAATTGACATAAGACGTTCCACGTCGTTAAATACATTTTCCCGTAATTGCCTAAACTGGATAAATGGTCGATAGTAGTGGTATTACCAATTATTGCAAGCTTGTTAATTGTGCCCACCACCTCCGTCACTAATCACTAAATTACGATATATTTCATATAGTTTACAATAAACGTGTGTTTGATTTGCCATGAGAAAACTCGTCTTGTGGAGCTTAGCGACTGTGCAGCTCTATATCAGTCACGATAACACATTTAGCATCGTAGCGTAACAATGATTAGCTCAACTATCACTGAGAAATAAACTTCTTAGACCCAGATCAAGCTGCGCCGATACTAAAATGTATTAAACTCTTAGGTACGACATGTCTCCTTATTGGACACCATACCTTTCAAGCTTTCATAACAATTTATCCCGTCAACACAGTGCTTATGTGCCGTGAAACACGGTGCCGTGAAACATTTTTGATATCCAGTCAATACTATTTTTGCATTTTACAGCCATTTGAAGGTGTTGATGGGATAAATAGAATAGTAGATTAGTGCCGTGAATGGGAAAAAATATCTGGCGCGGCACGGAAACGGGATGTGCTCGGCAGAGCCTCGCCCATCCCGTTTCCTGAGCCTTGCCAGATATTTTTTCCCATTCACGGCACTAACCTACTATTCTCTATCTATTTTCCTTATTTCTGAACCAAAGTATATGTTGTGACCACTCATTTGAACCGTCTCGGCGAGACGGTTCAAATGAGTGGTCACAACATATACTTCTGATGAGAAATAAAGAAATTCTTGAGCCTTGCCGGATATTTTTTCCCATTCACGGCACTAACCTACTATTCTCTATATACATACTCGATGTCCAATTTCTTATCTGAAGCTCTGTACATTTGTAAATGAAAATTTGATTTTGTTGCACATGTTCATTTACAAGTATCAGTGACTGCTAGCATTGTCGCAGACCATGGCACAAAGTCAACCTCTCTAAACCGGACACCCTGAGGCTGTAAATCAGGCATATGACCATTCTGCGACATACTGATGTCTTTTGCAATCATGAACATGCATTATTATCTGCGATGTGTTACCAAGAAACCTCTCAAAATGAGATCACATCCATTTGCTTGGTGTCCGGTTTAGAGAGGTTTCACCGTAGAAGGACAGGCAAATATTGATGTAAATGGCAGAGGGGTGGGTCACAGTAATAACAAATGTTGAGCACATGTACACTTATTATGACACCGCAATGATAGTTGTCGGTGGCATATAGTGTTTGCCCTGTCCGTCCATCCGTCCATCTGTCAGTAGACAATTTTCCTTGTCTGGCATATAGTGTTTATCCTGTTCATCCGTCTGTCCGTCTTTCTGTTTGTCAGTAGACAATTTTCCTTGTCCGGCAACTACTTCTACAGTTTTTGGCCGATTATTTTAATATTTGGTATACAGCCCTACCATCAAGTGCAGGAGTGTGTAGCGTAAAACTTTTCGCTGTCCCACTGATACATCCACAGTTATGCCCCTTTTCCGACTCCAAAAATATTGTTTTCCTTGTCCGGCGAACTACTTCAACATTTTTTGGCCGATTCTCTTCATACTCGGTATACATGTACATCCCAACCATCAAGTGCAGGAGTGCGTAACTCAGCTCCCGTGAATTACACATATAGGTATGGTAATTTGACAGTATAAAAGGGGTCCGAAAGTTTGGAACGGTTAATGTGTAGATAATTGACGATTTCTGTCATGTGTAATGATTGAGCACAAACCTATGTAAATTACCAAAAACCACCAAAAATACCCACATGTCACCAAAATAATGACCATCTGTTCAAACAACAGTGCTATTCACCATAGAAACAATGTCAAAGGGTAGTGTTCTCTACCATCGGTTTTCAGGACCACGGCGGTGTGATAGTCAATATCACCGCTACTCTAGGGGTCAGGGGTCAAGTGTTCCAGACACACGCCGGGTGTGCCAAGGCTGCAATAGGTACGCCATATTTTACTACGATTTTAGATATACATGTATTATTGTTTTGCATTGGTAACAACTTTTTAATTTCTAGATCAGAAACAACTGGTGAAAACATTCATGTTTCCGTTTCCTGCAGTTATTTCCAATCTGGAAATTCAACGTTGGTTACCACAAATTTGTACATGTTCTCCCCATACACGTGCATTCCTGTCGGTATAACATAGTATGCCATTCCCGTTGAACGGACACAAAGCGTCAATCGATCGATCAATCTATCAATCAATCTCCAACCTCCAAGCACGGACGTTGTATATGATCCCATCACAAGCTGATACACTCATTGGTACTTTATGTAGCGGGTGAGTACAATCGCCTACAACAGGCTTAACCCTTAGACCTCTACACACAATAATTGTCGTCTGCTGTTGCTTTTATTTTGCCTTTTTTCTCAATAAAAACATGTTTTGACAGCACTTCAGAATCATTTCCAATGGAAATGATTCTGAAGTGCTGTCAAAGCATGTTGTAAATTATTCTAAAGTGCTGTCAAAGTATGTTTTTGATGAAATGGAAAATAGATAATAAACAGCAGACGACAAAACATTAAGATAGCGGTGTAAGTGTTAAAAGTTAATCTACGACTGCTGATTCTCGCTATGTTGACACATATAAGGTTCGACCAGGACCAGCCGTGGGTACACGTTTGCCTAGGCACGAGGGAACTGTTTGAACCCCAACGCCGTAGGCGGGCGGGTTCAAACACTTCCCGAGTGCCACGGAAAACGTTTACCCACAAGTGAACATGGTCGAACGTTATTGTTACATTTCCGTCGGAAATATTGTGTAATTTGAGCATATTTGCAGTTACTTTCGCTACTTTGATAACCTGTTTAATTCAAACAGCTGATGTACATATACATATTCCGGGGCCGCAATACATGTCGCGTGATGCAGCCGCATCAATTTCAAAATTTCAGTGCGACCTTTGTTAACTAATCTGGTGACGTAATGCCGCGTTCTAGTAACGTCATTAGACACATACATTATGTAGGTGTTGGCTTGGCCCCGAAATGAGCATTGTCTACAGCCATGGTCAAACAGCACGCGCTGTATGTAGTCTGTTTGAGTTCCGCGACAATAAGTTAGCCAACAAACTAAAAAAACATCTCTTTCTACAGCCACCCCACTCACTGCTCTAAAACCTATTGCAGAGACAATGACGCGACACCTGGCCGTGGAGTGGGGAGAGAAGGGGATCCGGGTCATGTGTGTCGCCCCGGGGCCCGTATCGGACACGGAGGGCTTCCGCAGGCTCGGTAAGTATTCAGCTACCAGTGCAGCTGGGTCGCTTAACCCTTTCAACACTACATAAATGTAATGGAACGTGATATGTTTATTTTCCGACCAATCCAATCGTCACAAAATGATTTTCAGACCTACAAGGTCCCGGCCTTGCACACGAAACAATGTTATGCCATTGAAAAGATGGGTATAATTTGGAGAGGATTTGATGCTGATGTTTGTCTCATCCACTTTAACCCTCACTACGCGGGAGATGGAAATTGTCGTCTGCTGTTTTTCATTTTTGCCTTAATTCTAAACAAAAAAAATGGTTTAACAGCACATGAGAATCTTCTCTAGTAGAGACAATTTGCGTGCGCTGTCAAAGCAGGTTTTTGTCGTGAAATATTGAAAATATAACATTTCCAGCAGACGACAAAATTTAATTCAGTGTAGTATGGGTTAATGGAACCTCATACATAGGCATGGGCGGATTCAGGGGGGGGGGGGGAGGGCGGACCCGATTCGCGCCCCCCCCCTAAAATTCGCCGACTAAAGATTTTTACAAGTTACAAGGCACGTTTCATGCCAAGTGCCATGTATTCCATGAATTTTTCGGTCGTTGTCTTATCGTTTCAAAATTTAAACGTTTTCAATCAAAAATCATGTCTAAACATACTGTGACAGTGTCAATATTTTTGCTCCAAAATGCGCCAGAACGCAGGAAATGCGATGTAGATTTAAAAAAATTTCCCCCCGGACCCCTCTAGTGCTATCATGAGCTCCGCTCGGTCGACTATTTTGCAATACTTGACTATATTATCGAACGAGCTTAGCTCGTTCGATAATATAGTCAAGTATTGCAAAATAGTTACGCACCCCCTAACCCGAAATCCTGGATCCGCGCCTGATAGGCATCATAATTCTGGCGACTTCGACGTTGTCCAGTCCAAATCTTGTATATCTACAAAGGTTGTCTTATGTTAGTCAGACCTTTAACCAGTGGTGGATCCAGGATTTCAGGTTATGGGGGGGTGGGACTTCTTAATTGAAACAGTTTACTACATTTTCGAACTTGCACCGTTTGTTCGTTCTGGCGCATTTTAGAGCAAAAATATATTTACTCGCCAAATTTTAGGGGGGGGGGGCGCGCGCCGGGTTTTCCCCTACGTGAATCCGCCCTTGTTACCAAACGTCATTCATCAGTTCTGTATCTTGCTCACATTGATGGCTACCCTGTATCATGTAGGCGAGACTCTTCCTGGTGGCCACACTTTTACAACATTATGCACTAACCCAAGGTGTATGATCACGTGGTTACAACAAGTACTGAAACTTCCAGATTCCCTCCTAATCAAAGTACGTATTCTTTTATTTTGTCTTTATTATGTAACGGTTTTTGATGAAACATGGCGCATTAAACGCGTCTTGTTAAGCTGCATTTGGTGGTCTCGGTATTTTGACCCAAACTTCTGTCGTTTTTGCAATGAATCGATTTTCGTGTCTACCGACACGGAAATCGATTCGTCGCAAAAACGACATACGTATGTGCTGAACTCCCATGACCACCAAATGCAGCCCATGAAGATGCTTTTGCTGCAGCATATTTCATCAAAATCTGTTGCCTATTAAGGAAACTATCAAATAATGCTTACTTTGGAGTGGGCACGCTTTCAACACTTTCAGCCATTGTTCTCGTTGTTGTAACCACGTGATCATGCACCTTGTAATCCGGGTCTACGCCGAACACAAATCACTTGTTTTCTCCATCTCTGAATGATCACAGGTGGGAAGGTGATTACCGTTTCTGCGATCCGTCGTGAGATTCCGATTGGCAGGGTTGGTACCCGTGAGGACATTGCCAACACGGTGCTGTACGTGGTTAGCGACGCGGCGCAGCTGCTAACGGGAACCACGATCATTGCCGATGGTGGTTCCTGGCTCACCAATGAAAACAGTATGCAGCACACGAGAACGATGGTTGAAGAATATGCGAAATTATGATGGGACTTTTCGCCCGATTTAGCCCTTACACTGTGGAATTAAATGTTGTCGTCTGCTGTTTATGTTCCATGGTTCTCATCAACATCGTGCTTTGTCAGCCCTTTACAATCATTTCCAATCAAAAGTCCAGTCAAACCATGTTTTTATTGAGAAAGAAGACATACTGTTTATTTAACCAGGTGAACTGATTATCGTGAAATAATGCACTAGTGATTACGTCCTTCCGCTAAACAAATTAGTGAGCTTAGCGAAACGAGTTTGTTCAGCGGTAGGACCCAATCACGAGGACATTATTTCAAGATAATCTTTTCACCTGGTTAAATAAGCATTTTCTTACATTTCACATATGATTTGTAATGAAAACAAAGCGAGTCAAGCTTTAAATATGGTCAAGAGTTATGCAAATTAATTTCTGGAGGCGGGCCGTAGTGCCGACGACTGTCTCGCGATTCAGAGGGTGTGTCTGAGAACGTGATTTGATTGGTCGAAGGAAACACGCCATTGTGACGTTACTGATGTCATTTCCCCATATATGGTAAACACAAGAGTGGTGTAAACTACTGCTGCCCAGTGGTGAAATTCACCGTTAGATTTCTTTAAACTACTGGCTGCAATGTAATAAACAAATATAACACAACAGCAGACGACAATTTATGTATTCTCAGGGTTCATTTTAAGGTTTAATGTGATTGGAATGGATCATATCACAAGCATTACATACATATCACATCTTGTCAACCTTGATTCTTCTGCATAATCCGAATCAATTATTATATTCCAGGGTATGGGATCACGTGTTCTATTCTGTACACTGAATTGACATGAGAACGAATTAACCAGATACCGATGTTTCCGCAGTACACGGCGAAAGTACCGTACATGCATGTATGTTACTATCAAATTGATCAGACTTTGTGAATGTATTGTTTCTGATATGACATAATTTTGACACATAGTGTTTATACATTTAGATCTCGCGCACCTTGTGGAAAAGTATTGTATTGTCATCATGGTCATATGAAACAAGGCAAAGTTAATTTTGCCTCCAGCACGTTAGTCTATATACAATATGTTATTATGTTATACAAAAATTATTACTACAACATTATGTTTGTTTTCATTATGTTTTGCTCAAATAACCAGGAATGACTTGCGTTGTCAACCATCCAGTGCTGCAGTAACCACCCACTCCCTCCCCACAACCAACGATCACGATTCCTGGTAACTGATATATTTAGAGTACATGTATATGAAACACGCTATGTGACAGATTTTTGATTAAGTACATTTACAGAAACTGTGATATTTTCTGTAAATAATGTCGACAGATGAAGAAACTTTCATAGCAAATTCGGAATTTAATTCCGCATTTGCTATGAAAATTTCGTCAACTTTCAACGTCATTTACGGAATCTATCGTACATTTTGTAAATATCTTTCTTGAAATATCGCATATCGCACATGCAGTGTTCTTGGGTACAAAAATGACATGGCGTGTCTTATATGTGGTGCGTTACGAGAAAACCGATCTTTGGTGTCGAGTATTGGCAATTTCTGACAAATATAATGCATAATTGTCTCTTATGTAAGAATGTGTTATTTTATACGGCAATTTTAAAAAAAAAGCGAGAGTATTTATGTATTCATGTATGGGCAGCAACAACATTTTCACGCAATAACTAGAGTATAGGTTTAACTGTAATGTAATTTTTAAATTTGCTGTGTAAACCAGAAAATGATATGTACGGTACTAAAATATGTTTAATTAGACCTGTTTTCCGACCTACCGTGCTCTGATATACGCCGCAATAATCCAAATTACAATGTGGTTAACCTATTTCTGATGCACCAATTTACAGTTTTGCAAATGTTATCGATTCTAGCTGCGAAAATTGTGCTGGACTTCGAGTACAAGGTGTACAGATCACACCTTTTTTCTGCGATCCAAAGCAATAGTTCCAATACAATTAGTAAATATTAGCAATTTATGCAGAAATGTCTATAGATTTATGTTGCTGCTTTCAGAGTGGACCATCAAAGTCCTAATGCTACATTTACTATTTTGCGATTTCGATTTTTAAAAGTTCACTCCAGGAGCAGGGTGATAGCTTAGCAACAACATGTCAATGGTCGCTCGCCTGTAAAACTGCCTGATCATAGAGGAAGAACGTATTAAATATGTAAAAAATTGTCTAATAATTCGTTATAATTATGGGTGGATTCAGGGGGGGGGGGGGGGGGGTGGGGGGTGGGGGGTGGGGGGTGGAGGGAGGGCGGACCCGGCGCTCGCCCCACCTAAAATTCGCCAAGTAAAGATTTTTTACAAGTTACAAGGCACGTTTCATGCCAAGTGCCATGTATTCCATGCATTTTTCCGCTCGGTCGACTATTTTGCAATACTTGACTGTATTATCGAATGAGCTTAGCCTCGTTTGATAATATAGTCAAGTATTGCAAAATAGTTACGCCCCCCCCCCCCACCCCCCCCCCCAACCCGAAATCCTGGATCCGCGCCTGGACATATTGTTTTTGGCATGGTTGTCCGTGTGTCTGTTCGTCCGTTGCTAATTCGAGGGAACACATTGTTAAATTGAGGGAACAAATTGTCATTTCGTGGGAACAAATTGTTATATCATGGGAACAAATTGTTAATTTGAGGGAACAAATTGTTAAATTGAGAGAACGAATTGTTATTTCGGAGGAACAAATTAATAAAAAAATATCCATGTCCCCTGCGGGGCTCCGTACGTTTCTGATGCAAGCCACTTGTGGCATTTTATGTGCGTTTCCCCACATTTAGTGATGTCTGCCATAGTAAGTTTGCTATTGAACTTATAAACAGGTGCAGTTGCGCACCTGGGGTTTTAGATGCACATAGTTGTGGCCCTTGACTTGGTGAAAAGTGGCAATTTTCAACTTGTGTCGCACATAACTGAAAAATTTGTAATACAGTCATGAAACCTACTTGGAATATTTGTCATCATGTGAAGTTGCGCACCTGTGGTTTTAGATGCGGATTCATCCAGTATTCACAGAGTTATGGCCCTCGACTTGGTGAAAGTGTCGCACATAACTGAAAAAGTTGAGATACAGTCATGAAACCTTATAGGAATATTTGTCATCTTGTGAAGTTGCGCACCTGGGGTTTAGATGCGGGTTCATCCAGTATTCACAGAGTTATGGCCTTTGACTTAGTGAAAAGTGGCGATTTTCAACTTGTGTCGCACATATTAAACTGAAAAACTGTTTGAGCTACAGTCATGAAACATTATCGGAATGTTAATGAGCATGTGGAGTGGTGCATCTGGTGATTTTGATGCGGATTCATAGAGTATGGCCCTTGACTTAGTTGAAATTGGTGATTTTTGGCGGGAGACATACTGTCTCCACGCTATTGGGATCGTGATTCTGGCCGTTTGCACGGGTCTACTTTCGGAAGTGGCTCTCTGTTCATCGGGGGACGTCTCAATAGGCTCAATTTGCGTTCGCAATTAACAACAGTCAGGTGACATTTAAAGTCAGCGAGTGAACTGAAAGCAAGTTATTAATAGCAACGGCAATGCTGAACATTATGTGTAAAATAGTTGGCATGCCCAACTTTACTTTTGGAGAACAAATTGCTGTTATTGAGACGCCCCCCGTATCGTGTACCACGCAGTCGCAATGCGACGTCGAAGGCCCTTTCATTTTCATATTGTGGTTTACGGGCGATTTTCGAAAAATTACCCTCTGGGTGAGCGAAACAAAATTCATGAAAACATTTTGCCGTTCATGCAGCATACACGTATGTAGGCCTACGCCCAGTCATAATTTTGAAAATATTTCACATAATACGTCTGCAATATACCTCGTAAAACGGTTTATTAGTCGGACATAAAGCACCTTTGCTTCATCAACCTATTTGTGTTTAGAGCAGGCTGTATTTTACAAACACCAGTAACTGATCAAGTTCTCCAAATTTGCAGATTGTACATCCAATAATCAACATCGAATATATTTCTAACAAGGAATTTCTGAGTATGCAAATTCACAAGTGGCTACTTGTCTCCCGCCAGTCAGTACTTTCAGTACTTTGATTAACCTGTGTCGTCATAACCATGATAACAAGTATGTTACTGAGAATGGGATTGCTGTGTGGGGGTATTGGCGATAAAAAATTACAATTTTCAACTTTTCTTTTTTCCGAAAATTGTAATTTTTTATCGCCAATATTGTGTGCACAATCATCCAGTAAGGATGGACTTAGAGAAAATTTCCAAAAATTGTTATTTGCGAAATTTTACAGAAATTGTTGACACTATGTGCAATTGTGCACCTGGGTTTTTTATGCGTATTCATCTACTATTGGCAGAGGTATGGCTCTTGACAAGTGAACATTGGTGTCTATTTTACCTTTGGCTCAGGTCAACAGGACGTTTCTACGGAGCCCCGCAGGGGACGTATACTTCTTTTTTTTTTTATTAATTCGTTCCCACGAAATAACAATTCGTTCCCTCAATTTAACAATTCGTGCCCACGAATTAACGATTATTTCCCTCAATTTAACGAATTGTTCATTCGAGGGAACGCATTGTTAAATTGAGGGAACTAATTGTCATTTCGTGGGAACGAATTGTTAATTCGAGGGAACGAATTGTTTGTCGTGGGAACGAATTAATAAATCCTTGTCCCTGCGGGGCTCCATACGTGTCAGATGCAAGCCACTTGTGGCATTTTATGTGCGTTTCCCCACGTTTCGTGATTTCTGCCATAGTAAATTTGCTATTGAACTTAGTATTGGCGTATGATTAACGATTCGTTCCCATGATATAACAATTCTTTCCCTCGAATTAACAATTTGTTCCCACGAAATGACAATTCGTTCCCTCAATTTAGCAATTCGTTCATCGCACGTGGGCAACGTACCCGAGACTATATAATGTATACATTTTGCGGATGGTCATCAACATGATATACGGTGCAACCTCTCTACAACAGTCACCCATGGGAAGACGCAAAACTGGCTGTTGTAGAGAGGTGGCTGTTGTAGGGAGGTTAATGCTGAATTAAATGTTGTCGTCCGCTGTTTATTTATTTTCTTCGATAATTCTAGTAAAAAACATGCTTTGGCAACATTTTAGAATCATTTCCAATGGAAATGATTCTAAAATGCTGTCAAAACATGTTTTTATTGAGAAAGACAGCAAAAGCAGACGACAATTTTCGTGCTCGCTGAGGTTATATACAGAGGATATCAGCCATTTGGGATTTAAAATAGCGGCTGTTATAGAGAGGGTGTTGTTGTAGAGAGGTGCCGTTCGGAGAGGTTCGACTGTACCGGTAATCAGCCAATCCGATTGCGTGATATTTATAGAGTGCATTTAATTTAGCATTCTACTTGACGGATCGTAACCAAATTCGGTATACATGTTCATCACGGCAATACGAAGAACTCTATTGATTTTGAAAGTTTTCTGATAACTTACGGCGGCCATTTTAAATTTTCGCATTCTGTATTCTTGTCCACGCAATAACATAAGTTCTACTTCACGGATCGTAACTAAATTTGGTATACATGTTTATCACGGCAAGACGAATAAGCCTATCGATTTGAGCTGCGCTACAGCTCATGCACATACAATCAAACTGCGTAATTGCAAAATGATATTGCCAATAGATGGTCAGAAACATTGACATCTGCACAAGATTAATGCAGACGGTATGTGTGCGCGTGCGCGTGCGCGTGCGCATGTGCGCGTGCGCGTGCGCGTGTATGTATGTATGTATGTATGTATGTATGTATTCGTGCGACCAATGCTACCAATGATACCAGAACGAGCAGTTTGGCTCCTTGTAATAATGAACGAGAACAGCTGTATACTAATATTATGTGTATACACGTACATAACCGAGACTCGCCAAGTGATTTTGTACCTAAGAACATGTGCGGTTTTTCATGAACTATATTTACAGAAACTGTGATATTTTCTGTAAATCACGTCGAAAGATGACGAAATTTTCATAGCAAATACGGAATTGAATTCCACATTTGCTATGAAAATTTCGTCATCTTTCGACGTCATTTACGGAAACTATCGTAACGTTTGTAAATATATTTCATAAAATATCGCACATCGTTATGCTGCTAGATACAAAATCACATGGCGTGTCTCATACGTACATGGGTATATCTAGTGCTTGCATGGTCACGCTACTGGGTCATAGACGGGCCAGGGTTGCACATGGGTTCGCTGTATAAGGGCCACAAAAAACGGGCCTTACGACATTGTCTACCAGTAGATGTAGCCCTCACCCCCCGCGTAGAGTCGGTTTCTGGATACCAACAAAATGGCTGCTGAATAATAAATCGGATGTTGGGTGTCAAGGTCCGTCGGCAGATTTTTGTTATTCAAGATGGCGAAGCTCATGTGAGCTATTGTTACCGCAATGTGTCCGTCGTCCGTCCGTCCGTGAACATTTTCAAACGTCTTCTCCTCGGTAACCATTGGGCATATAGTCACCAAACTTCATGGTCATGGTCCTTAGGTAGGGGGATTACAAAATTGTTAAAATGACGTCCTTACGTAATCCAAGATGGCCGCCGTCTAAAAATAGCTTCAAATACTTCAAAAATCTTCTCAAGAACCGCCAACCGGATTTCGACAAAACTTGGTAGGAATGATCGATGTACAATGCTCTTTCAAAGATGTTCACGGAAGGACGGACGGACGGACGGACGGACACATTGCGGTAATGAGCTTCGCAGTTATATTGGACGCAATCTTGAATTATGAATTTTTTCTCACAAACTTTGACTAACAACATCCGATTCGTTGTTCAGAAGACATTTATCTACAAGTTGGTTACAAGAAACCGACTCGCGATGGATGCAACGGATCACTTTAATTTATTTTGGCCATTACTCTAATGTACTAACGCTTAGAATTCTGGAAAATAAAATTGTCGTCGGCTGTAGTTTTATATTTTGTCTTTATTCGCAATAAGTACATGGTTTAACAGCACAAGAATCGGCCTCAAAGCGGGCCTTGCGATATTGGCTACCAGTAGATGTATTAACGCTTAGAATTCGGGAAAATAAAATTATCGTCTGCTGTTGTTTCATATTTGTTTTAATTATTCGCAAGACAAACATTGTGAGCATGTACCTTTAATATGCTGCTTATTGTTCCTTTGTGGTGTCGGGTATTTTTTTTGTCGCGCCCGCTTGCGGACTGCGTGACAATGCCTCAATGCACCCACTGACCGTGCAGCTGCTGTCATTAAATGTAGCACATTCATGAATGATTTTCAAAAATCGGCTGTCAGAACAAATGTTATTGCGGGTTTCAATTTTGTACTTATGAACTTCTTAGTCATACGATGTTTAGTGAAACCGGCCCCCAGTTAACGCCAGTGGTCTGTGGCTATTCTGCATCAATCGCCTCAATTTTCTTGAGGCGGCAGAAACATCAAGTTTCTTAACACTTACACTGCTGAATTACATTTTGTCGTCTGCTGTTTATTTTCCATTTTTCTCATCAAAAACATGCTTTGACAACACTTTAGAATCATTTCCATTGGAAATGATTCTAAAGTGTTGTCAAAGCATGTTTTTGATGAGAAAGGAGACAAAATATAAAATAACAGTTGACAGATAGTTTGGCTGGGAAAGTATGCCAAATAGTTGGGGATGTTAGGGCATTACATGGGAGGTTTGGTTCACATTCTTCAAAAGCACCAATGTTGGCACAGACGTCGCCCATACCATACTGTTTCGATTTTTGATGGTCGCCAAGACGGGCGCCACTTGGGGCCGCCATATTTGCGAAATCCAATATGGCCGCCACTCGGATTAGAAATCAATCGTAGGTAAAAACCAAAAGGGCTAGAACCATGAGTAATACCACTAAATATGTGTCTTCGGGGTCGTAGATACTGATGCTGGTCTTATTTTGACGATTTGTGGTCAAACTCGCCACTCAATGTCATCTTCAAGGTCAAATTCTGGAGTTGTACAGTAGAGGTTTCATATACAAAAATCCCAAACATTTAAATGACCATTTCCAATTATTAATATTAGCTTTATTTCGCACTGGTTTGAGATCTTCACATACATCGTTTGTTAGACAGACGTAAACCACATTTCAATTAATCAATAATCACATGATTCCCTAACATCTCAAATAAAACCGCGCGTACTTCTGAGAGGCCGAAAATGCGTGAACAACGCTACCGTGTTTATTCAGATACTGAGTAGTGCAGTTACTTAATCAATATTAGCAACATCATAAAAGTCGCTTGCAAATTGATGTATGCATATCGCCAATCGTTAAAATTATGAATTGGGGACTTTGTTGTCTTTGTCAATCGGACAAAACTCAAGAAGCCTTGCAAACTCCCGAGGAGGACGGACTTGTATCACTTGAGAGAGATCTCAACGATTTCAATGCTGTTAATCCCAATACTATTCCTTATGGCATCTACGTCAGCATTAGTAAGTTGAATGATGGTCTATGTATTGCAGCAACACTTAAATCTCACAATGCTCAGTATCACAAAACTTGCAGGAGGTATTGTAGTAGTTCTCGTGTTTAACGGGCGAGAGAGTTTATTGACAAAGATACCTACCAGCCCGCACAATAGATCTAGACCCAAAAAACTCAGATCATCTGGAGAATTTCACCTTCCAGCCAATGGCAAGTATTGTGTAATTTGTGAGGGTGAGGACCAGATCAAACTTCACAAAGTGTTAACCGATGCCGTAGATGCCAGCTTGAAGAGTTGGGCGAAGACCACGAACAACTTTCATTTACCTGGCATAAATTAATAAATTAATTATTGCCGTAGCATCTGACGCGCATGCGGCTGATGTATGTTACCACCATCAGTGTCATGTACGTGGGATTCGGCTCGACCCTCACCTCCACCCTTTGACCCCCTCATATGTGCTTAAATTATTGCTCTAATCGAACATTCGGACACAACTATAGTTGATCTTTCAGAGCTTCGCAAGATGTATCAAAAGCTTATGAGTGATCAAGGTCGCCCATGCAGAGACAAAAAGAGCCACTCTCATCTCGATTCAAAGACCATATGCTCGATGCCCTGCCGGAATGGGTATAGTTTTCCAAGGGCAATGAATGCAGGAAGGATATTTACATATCTCACACATTGAAGGTGGCCGATGTTCTGGCAAAGACATATATGTCTCAAATTGGTCAAGAGGACGCGCTTACATTCGACGGCTCATTCTCCCCGAACTGCAGCACGGACCCAGTCAACGAGGAGATGCGGAATTTCTTTAACGTAGTGCTCCGGGGCCCGTCAGCCCTTCATGGGCGTGAACAGAGCGGTGGCAATGCCAATCTGAATGCGATGTTGAAAATCGCATACAATATCTCACAACTGCTCATTTAAAATATCAGTAAGGGTACGCACCATGCAGTAAAGACGGATGCAGTACGACACAACAAGGAAAGAGAAACCCCGTTTCCCCTGTATCACGGTCTCAAGCTACAAGGTGACGGACGGAGTAAAACACAGATTGAAATTGACAATGAACAGGGTATATCGGTATCGTACAGTCGTTTCATGGAAGTAAAGCGATGTCTTGCGCGGGCGGTGTGTGCTCGCCATGCTCAGATGGAGTTGTAATACCCACCAATAGTTGTCTCAAGGTCTTCACTAAACACGATGGGGATACTATAGATAGCAAGGCTCAGAGCAACTTCTCACTGGATGAGTTCCATGGATATGTCTTGAGCGTGACGAACCATCTTTCGCATGAGAACCACGGAATAAAGCGGCCACCAATCACGATCGACCCCTCCGATACGTCCATTGCGAAGCTTCCAGACTCTTACGTGATCCAGACCCCAGTCAAACTCTCTAAAACTGATGTATTTGCACCCAGACTAGGCGACAGTGAAGCCAGACCACCCCATGATGTACGAGGTGCCATTGTTAAGCACGAGGCATGGATGGAGCACGTCAATGGGTTGCTCGATGAAGGTGAGCTTTCAGAGGGGACGTAATCACCTGGTTGGGGTACAACTCGTTGCTCGCGAGTGACGAGTCGGTGAAGCCTCCTGCTGAGATCGGCGTATATCCCCTCTTCCCAGATAAGGCCGCGTCCGCTTCTTCAATGAAGCAGAAGCACGCGATGGAACTGACGATGCAGCCCACTGAGTTCCTCAACCCTGGCCAGACCAGCGGTCTCGGTGCAGATCAGCCACTGTATTCGATCATCAAACTCATTCAATGGCAATACCCAGCCACATTTAGAGAAGACAAGCTGGTTGTTATGATGGGTGGGCTGCACATTGAAGATAAGATGCATATCATAATAGGCAAACTGCTGCGCGACTCGGGGTGGGCCACCGTGCTTTCTCATGCGGAAGTCCTGACATCCAGTCGAGCACAATCTGCGCTCAATGAGCATCACACCAAGCGCTCAAGATATGCCCATCAGGTATCTCTCATGTCTCTATACCTGCTCAAGCAGAAAGCATAATCAGAGTATTGAAGAATATAATGGGCCCTGCTGAATCATTCGATATGTGGAATGAACGTTCCCAAACTGTACCCCAGTTCAAGTTCTGGTCAACCATAATTGAATTGGAGCTGCTGATGGTTCGGTTTGTGCGGTCACTCAAATATTCCGCCTACTCAAGCCGCGCTGTTCCAGCATGTGAAGCGAGCACTTCTACAAGCGAGTTTCTACTGGAGTCAGGCCATTTCGGTCCAACAGGAAATCCCTGACTTCAGTGAGTGGGGTTGGCACAACGATGGCACCAGTACATCGCAGCCCCCATGGACTACTCTCAGCGATGCTTCAGTAGCATGTGCCATTCTCTTACACTGCGGCTGCGTCAAGTCATGCACAGGAAGGTGCAAGTGCAACAGCGCCGGTATCCGATGCACGGTCCTCTGCAAATGCGAAGGGGGTGCGTAAAAAACGAGAATTTTGACAAGGTGAGGACGCTAGAACATATAGGTAGTGAATTAAGAATTATTGACCTCAAATTGTCAAAAGTAAATCAGAATGTGATTATCCGATGCCACAAACCCCCAAAAAGCGATATTATTTGTGATCCCTGCTCTTTTGACATTTTTCATACAATTGACCTCTGGCTGACCTCAGGTTCGGGCGACCTCTGCCGCGACCCTGGTATGTAATATTGCATCCAATCGTCAAATAAATCTCAACCCCGGAAACCGATACAATGATATACTGTTCGTACATATTGATTAACACTTACTAAATATGACGAATTTGACTCAAAATGACCTTTATCGTGACCTTAAGATATGACAATGACGCCAAAGTATCTAAATAACATTATAATCGGATTCCCCGAATCCCAAAACCCATAAAGGTGGTATGCTTTATGAATATAGCACTTTTTGTTGTTTAGCTACGACTGATTGCTTACCCAAATGGCGGCCATATTGGATCTCGCCAGAATGGCGGCCCGGGCGTTGTTCGTCTTGGCGCCCGTCGGAAATCGAAATAGTATGGTATGGATGACATCTTGGCTAAATTTGGTGTTTTTGGAAGAATCTGAACCAAATATCCCTAACAGCCCTAACTAAAAGACACTATTGGCCGGTTTTATATTCACCGTGCCTTCAAAATCACATTAATCAGTTTGAAAACGAATTGGGTTGAACTTATAAAGAATGAATAAAGCTTATTTAGGTTAAATTATCATACATATCGTGATCCAAATTTGAAATTATGTGAGGACCGCTATACTGTGATCCATATTTGCGAATTTAACACATATTGAATATCCGAGACATCATCTGAGACACATTGCATTTAAAACAAGCTAACTCATTCTGAAAACAAATTTGGTTGGAATTATAAACAAAGAATGAACGACATGTATTTAGGTTAAATTATCATGCATATCGTGGTCCAAATTTGAAATTATGTGAGGACCATTAAACTATGATCCACATTTGCGAAAAAACAACACATATTGAATATCTAATACACCGTTTTTTGAAAATCAGTTTAATCACGTTGAAAACGAATTGGGTTGGACATATAAAGAACGAACCACATGTATTTAGGTTAAATGTTCATACATTTCGTGGTCCAAATAAAAATTATGTGATGACCGCTAGTTCATGATCATTATCCTGGGTCATATGCGCGTACATTCTCGGCCAATCGAACATGTAAAACATGGGCTTATTGAATTATAAACCAGCGTAGCTCCTGATCAGATAGTGCACCCGTGTATCATGGTGTAGCTCTTGTGTAGTTTTGATAGACTCAATCGGAATGCTCCCCTAAATCCCCTTCTCGATAGTAAACACTAGGCCCTGATCAGATTTCGCGGCCGCCCAGTCTGATCTGGGACTACAGTGGTCGCTAACTGAATCAGCCCCGTGTTGTCATGGCGCGACAGATACATATGGCTGTGACTGAAACAATGGGGCTTACGGGTTTTACGAACAGTGCAGATCCAGATCAGACTCTGCATCCGCACAGTCTGATCAGGATCTGCACTGTGCGCAATTCCATTGATGAAACACCCGTCATGCTTCTAACAAGCAATATGGATCGTGATCAGGTTACAGGAGTGTGTAATTATTTGATGAGGAGTAACACTGGTTACAAATCCCATAAGCCCCTTTTCTCCAGTCACATCCACATATGTGCATGGAGGTATAATTCCTTTATATGCAGATATACAGTGGACTTTATAGGTAGGTGATGTTATTATGCCCATTTAATAAATGTATAATTCGCAAGGTAGGGGTTTTATATAATATATTATATATAATAATATATCATTATAACATATTATGTAGTACGTCATTCCATCCGTTCATACGTCCGTACTTATCGTTGATCTACTTATATACGCTGCGTTTGCGTTTCGGCTTCAAATGACCCATACTACTTAAATGCGCATTTTTTATTTGATCACAGTACAAGGTGTTTATATTGTATTCAATGATGTGTTACATGTTTCAGAGACTATGACAAACATGGTAAACAAGTTGGCAATGTATTCCAGTGTATCAGGAAACATGATTTGTTAATTGTGCAGACAAACAGGCTGAATTCTACCAGTAGTCGAGTTCGCCAAAATTGCAAAGTATGCTTATCTTGCGAAGTACACTTTAAGGGAGAACGTTTCAATTTAAAAATACATTTATTATTTTTTATTTAATGAAATAAAATAATTTCTGACCAAATTATTATACTGAATGTATTACATTATCATTTTGGCTGTGATAATGTAATACATTCAGTATAATAATTATGCATACTTTTAATCATCACATATATGCAGTCGTTAGTTCTATATGAAATAATCCATTTCGGGAAAAATAAATGATTACTCCCTCAAACTATACTTAGCTAGATAAGTATGCTTAGCAACAGATCGAGCATAAGCACGGCATCCACACTGTATGTCGCTAACGTTGTTATACTTGTGTGTTACTTACAGAAAAATAATAATAAAATAAACTGGTTGTCCACTGACAATTAGAACAAAAAAACAACAACACAATTTGTGAAACACAATTCTTATTTTTAGTTTAAACAGTATTTTATTTAATTTGGATAAACACATATATACACATTAGTTTTGGAAGATTGAGGAGAAAGCAAAAATGCTTGTATAATACCTCTTTAAATTCTAAATTCTTATTTTGTGTTCAATCAATATGAATTTACAACACTTGAAAAATGCAAATTATTTGATAAATTAGTGTCTAGCGTGTTAAATTACTCATCAGAAATATGGGGGTTTCACATTGGAAAGATATTGAAAACATATATACTAAATTTCTACGAAAGCTATTATGTGTCAATAAATCGACCAATCTAATAGGACTATATGGAGAATTGGGCAGAGTTCCACTAAGTGTAATGCGTAAGGTCACATAACGCGATATTGGATAAAACTATTAAAATTAAATGACAATAGTATAACCAACATAATGTATAACATGCTAAAAAACGACGCAGAAAATAATTTATCCCGTCAACACAGTGCGTATGTGCCGTGAAATACGGTGCCGTGAAACTTTTTTGATATCCTGTCAATACGACCTAATCACCGCGTATGAATATATGCGGTGACTGGGATTACTTTTTTTGCATTTTAAAGCCATTTGTAGGTGTTAACGGGATAAATAGAATAGTAGGTTAGTGCCGTGAATGGGAAAAATATCTGGCGCGGCTCGGAAACGGGATGTGCTCGGCAGAGCCTCGCCCATCCCGTTTCCTAAGCCTTGCCAGATATTTTTTCCCATTCACGGCACTAACTTACTATTCTCTATATAACCTAGTATAATAACACAAACTGGGCTCATCCGATAAAAACAATGATTAACGATATAGAGTTAACAGAGTTATGGGTGAATCAAGACACATTGATCAGTACTAATATAAACTACACCGTGCAAATTAGACAAAGGGTTTTTAGAAAATTACTATCAATCCTGGTATAACGATATAAATAGTTCTTAACGATTCTCATCGTATTCGAGGTATAAAACTACTCTTACGTTAGAACCATACTTAGACATTATAATGAATATAGAATATAAAATTGCATTATCACGATTTCAATCTATTTCCCATACTTTAGAAATAGAAAGAGGTAGATACCATAATATTCCTAGAGACGAAAGAAAATGTAAATGCTGTAACCTAAACTCAGTAGAAAGCGAATATCATTTTCTTTTGGCATGTCCTATGTACTCAAACCTAAGAAGACAATATGTCAAACCTTATTTTTGCAGATGGCCAACACGAAATAAATATGATAATTTAATGACATCAACAAATAAAAATACAGTAATTAATTTGTCAAAATATATTTATTTTACTAACAATTTAAGGAAAGAATTAGAAGAATAATCAAAACATGATTTTCATCTCAGTTATTAATATTTCACATACGGTAGTACTACAATAGATCTACAACACAAGTGTGCGGTCTGGAATGAGAAGGATGTTTGCAATACCCTAACACAATTTATGTCATTTATAATATCCCAGCAAACATCGGTATCTCATTACACATTACACATATATGTGATTAGTAATAAGCATATATCGTTGCAACCAGCATATACACGAATCAGACTGCACATATGTGTGATTAGTAATAAGCATATATCGTTGCAACCAGCATATACACGAATCAGACTGCACATATGTGTGATTAGTAATAAGCATATATCGTTGCAACCAGCATATACACGAATCAGACTGCACATATGTGTGATTAGTAATAAGCATATATCGTTGCAACCAGCATATACACGAATCAGACTGCACATATGTGGGCTCTGGCTCGATATACGCTGTTTTCAACATTCATTATCCACACAAGTAAAAGCTCCTTCATTTCCATTCTGAAAATCTTTATTTCATGTGCACTACACAATTTTGTTTTAATGGCTAGAAGCATTGTATTGCTTTATGCTGAATAAAATATGTTGTATTGTATTGTTGTATATATACAGTATCACATAATTATAGAAACAAGTTTTCATTATCGACACTGGTTTAATACATTTTAATTGAAAATAAACGAGCAACTATCAATATCATATACCTATATGGTTGGAGACGCTAATTAATTTCCAGTATTAAGACTTATTATTTGTCATAGTTTCTCGACCAATGAAAGCGCCGCATTTTGAATTTCTTGTCTAAATTATTTGCATATTGCGATTTGCGACACCAACATCTATTAAATGAATTGTTCATTAATTGTTCGCTATTACATGCAGTACAACATCATGGTGTCGTTTCACTAAACTTCGTACGACTAAAATGTTCGTAAGTGCAAATTTGGGATAGTCTGGAAATTTCAGTTGATGGATTTACATTTATTGAACATAGGCTGCATGCATATGCAGCCTATGTTCAATACATGTAAAGCCAATACTTGTTTACAAGAAAACATTGTTAATGTGAAATTTACAGGCTATCATAATTTTGCACTTACGAACATTTCAGTTGTACGAAGTATAGTGAAACTGTCCTCATATTGGGAACATGAGGTCGCACATTCTCGTCGGAATTTAGCGAGACACATACCGTGGTGTCCTATGTGCACGCACGCCTCGGTGTCAAACGGTCAATCTAGTTTAACGGATGGGTCGGTTATATGCAGTCAAATATGTGCACGTGAAGGGGCGGGCCAATAATAAACTAGTTCACAAATTCAATGTTTAACCCTTTGAACCCGAAAGCCCGCTATAGCGGTTTATGCAAATAGTGCAGATCCAGATGAGCCGGCTCGTAACGAGCCGTCTCATCAGGATCTGCAGTTTTTGCAAGTAATTTTCATATTTCTTAGAACAAAAACACCCCCTTTTCATAAATGGACGAATCTGAAAATCATTTTGTGACCATTGGATTGGTCGGAACATTAGCATATCACAGTCCATTCCAGTTCCTTAGGGTTGAAAGGGTTAATACACTTAATTTATTTCCCCGCTAGAACATTGATTTAAATTAATTTATTAAAAATTCAATATAAGAGCTGCAACTCTTACATGCGAGTATTCAACACATGAATTTGTGTTCTAGTTCGGGAGCACGCTGATTTTTCGACATACCGAGCACCCTCTACTATTATTGTTTTAGACTTATATTTGGAAACTTGATAAGTATTAAATGAACTGTTCGTGACACGTGCGCCTCATGTCATCACGTGCATGGGCTATGGCATAATTAATCTAGACGTGTCAACAACATGGTTTTGTATCGGCTATGGGTGAGTGCTTCTGGTAGGCACTAAAACCTTCAATTGCATATTTTCCGATAATAGATGTGTGAAGTCCAACATGCGAACCTGAGAAATACCTGGCTACTTGCTCCAACTCTTATGAATTCAGTTTTAAATGAAGTTGTGGAAACCGTGTTCATGTGTGGACAAATTGCGGATGCAAAACATATGAAACATTTGATCAGACCAAGCTGGAAAAGTATGTCAAGGATGCTCCACTAATACGCATGCCACCCACATCAAGTGCCATTCAAAGTCATATTATTCAAAGGTCATTTTTATTATACGCAATGTAATACGTTCCTGAATGACAGTATTTATATTTTAACTATCAAAAACACAGAGTCAATCTGTGACGATAGCTAGTTGGGAACAGTAACTCTTGTAATCTACTCGCGTACAGTCCGTAGCCTGGCTATGGACGGTACGAGAGTAGATTACAAGTTACTGTTCGCAACTAGACGATAGCATGGTACTACTGGTGATGTGACTGAAATAGCTAGTAGGTTAAATAGCTACTTCTGTAAATGTGTTGACAAATGCTACACAAATATTACACCATGTGTTATACCCATATGGATGTCACCTGGTTGACTCTGGCGGCCATCTTGCAATTCTAAGGACTGACTGGATGTCAAACAACAATGGAATCCCTTTCAATCAGTTAGGAAACAATGAATTAGTGCAAAATGACACCTCATTTAACCTTCTGACCAAAACGTGTTTCTAATTAGGATCATATTAAAAGTTCGCATGCTTGTTATGGCGGCCATCTTGAATTTAGAAATGGGGCAACACCTGAATTATTTTTAATCAATACAATTTACATAATAACACCAGAATAGTCTTTGAACTATTATTTTCACAATGTTATATTGAAATAAAATAAGCATTTCTTGTCTATCGACTGCCATTTGGCGGACATTTTGAAAAATGACCGTCAACTGTTCGTGGCCAGTTTTTAAAAGTTCCACCCAGCAGAATATTTAAGTTATACGTATCAGTTACTCAACGTATCTCAACTAGTAAATATATACAGTAAATATACAGTGGAACCTCTCTAAACCAAACACCCCGGGATGTCCCCGGGGTGTCCGGTTTAGAGAGGTTGCACTATAAATTAGGCATATGCCTATTCCAAGACACGTGTTGATGCTTTGCGATCACGAACAGATACTACCATCTGAGATAAGTGACAAAGATACCCGCCAAGATTCCTAACACAGCGAGTTACAGGGTGTCCGGTTTAAAGAGGTTTCACAGTATACAGGTTTTTAGGCCATGACGAAGACTATGAACACTTTCTAACCTCAATAGATAGCCGTCCACCATTCCAAGATGGTGTTGTCAAAGAACCCGGATGACCTCCTGAGGAGTCTGGGTGGCTGTGGACGCTATCAGATCCGCATGGCGCTCGTTATCCACATGATGAAAACAGTCATCTGCTGGAGCCTGCTAGGCATGATCTATTTCACGGCGACGCCCCCATTTCGATGCGCAGACGACGACTTTAACACCACGGACACTGGGAACGTGTCGTCTGCGGCGGACAGCGGACAGCGGACGTTTGACAAGAAGTGCTTCACGCGGAACGGAACAAAATGCACGAGGTTTATCTTCGACGAAGATTATATGCAGACGGCCGTCGCTGACGTAAGTATGACACTCACTAATACGTTCAATAATAACGCAACAGCCCATGGTTTTATTTATACTTATATTTACACTGTATTTTCTGATAGTTTCAAATGTAAATAACCAAATATGGCGTTACAATTAAAGTATTAGGTAATATATAGAGACACTTGACTTCAATGATATAGTTCACTGAAATAGTTAGCAGGTTAAATACCTACTTCTGTAAATGTGTTGACAAATGCTACACAAATACTGCACCATGTGTTATACCCATATGGATTGTCACCTGGTTGACTCTGGCGGCCATAAGAGTGATGTGATATATGAATATAGCATATGTGAATATTGTCTTGTTATTGTATACTATATGGATCATTGAGTTGCCATCTCCGCCATCTCCGCCATCTTTGTATGTACAAGCCATCGAACAGTTTCACCACTTCGTGCGTTTGACGCATACAGCAAATAATATGACAGTAAACCAAATAAAATGTGTGCAATACAGAATAGACAGATATGAGAACGGCAAGCTATAAATATTATGCCAGCAAACCATACAAAAGACGAGATATCTGAGCATTTCACCCATCAATCTCAAAATAAATTTCAACGTGTAAACTTTCCAATCTGATGCACAGCCAATGTTACTGTAGCCATAGGTAAAGCCATATTTACTCGCACAGTCGGTAAGTAGACACCAGGGACAATACATTCAGGTAACTGCTTACATGTCACTGGATTTGATAGCTAATAACAGTACAGTAGTGGGTATATATGGTATGTGGTTTGCCAGGTAAAAGTGATACACTGTGCGATTTTCTGTGTATGAAGCTATTTATAATGGTGGTTCATGTTGTTAAAAACGCAGGCACAAACCTTTCCAGAAAAGTGACATATTTTACAGTTTGGTGTAATATAACTGATACGAGTCCGTTCTCCTGGCTTTTCTACATTTTTCTACATTATATCATATTTTCTACTTCACATTTTGAGTTTTTGAGGCTGGAACACTCAAATATAGGATAGGATACAGTAAAGGGCAGTGTTCACATATATGTTATACATATATTCCATCACATTTACAAAGCAATTATATTTGAATCAAACGATGATCAGACATATTATAGCTGGTCCTTAAGAATAATCTTGTTTTACGTCATTTTGTCGCAATTCCTGGAACAGCGATGTTGCCGGTCAATAGCGTGCTGTTCTTGATAACCTCGTGGAAATTACTGATGTTGAACGAACTTTAGCCAATCAACAACATCGCGCGACGTCACATAATACGTCGGATGGGCCTTTGCATTATTAATCTATTTGAATGTGTAAATATGTAGTGTTACCGGTGTTTGACCGGCATCATTTTCAAGTTATCTCCCGTGAAATAACAAATACGTTTAACTCCTGTTTGAGTACCATATTATACAAACGTTATGTTTTGCATTTACTTCTCTTTCTCATCAGCTTTGGAAATATCATCCATTCGGCATGTGTTCTAAAACATTTGCCAACTTTACATAATAAGCGCAGAAAATCAAATGAATTTCTAAAACTTCATACGCAAACTGCAAACACGGGTAAACATTAGTAACACAAAACAGTTTAAGGGGGGCGCTACAAAATAGACTAACCCTTTCAACACCACAGGCCTGTATAGTATTATTGCCAAAAAGTGTAGATCTCATAATGAGCCGTCTCATCAGGATCTGCACTTTTTGCAAGTAATTTTCTTATTTTCAGAGACGAAAACACCCCGTCTTTATAAATGGACTAGTTTGAAAATCATTATGTGACAGTTAGATGGGCTGCATATTTAACATATCAAAATCCGTTCCAGTCATTTAGGGGTGAAATGGTTAAAGGTACATGGCCACTCAGTAGGCATAAACTGTTCTTTATAGGAATTAAATAAGTGTATAATTGTGTCACTATTCCACCAGTTCTAATAATTACGAGTGCCCGTTATATAGATATAATCATTTAATAATATTTAGTTTACTGGTAGTGACTCGCGGTGGTATCAGGCTATTTTCATATGCAAATGAGGCATGATATTATTTTATTATTTATACTAATTAAATGCGTCGCCTGAAACACTAATATTTTCAACAGATTATAAAGTATGATTATTGCACATAAAACAAAAATTAATGTCCGTTAACATTTTAAGGAAACACGGTTATCGCCCCTGATATCAGTGTGGAAATTTACGTCTGATATACTATGTATAATACTGCCAATCAATATGTGGGGTCATGGTGAATGAATGTTTATTTTGCCAAAAAATTCTCGGATGATGTCTCTGATTTAAAGAACAGTTTGTGCCTACTGAGTGGGCATGTACCTTTAATGCATGAAAATGAATCGACTACTGCGTTCCTAGTAGGCACAAAACGAACAAGTCTATACGTATAGTGCAAGAGGACTGACGATGGTATCGCCTTGGAATGGTTGGTGAATATAATATTTCGCTGGAGGGTGGGCCGATATATCCTCATAGAGAACTCCACTGGTGTACCACTCGAGAAACCGGATATGTTTTGATTTTATCCCGTCAACACAGTGCGTATGTGCCGTGAAACACGGTGCCGTGAAACATTTTTGATATCCAGTCAATACTATTTTTGCATTTTACAGCCATTTGTAGGTGTTGACGGGATAAATAGAAACGTAGGTTAGTGCCGTGAATGGGAAACAATATTTGGCGCGGCACGGAAACGGGATGTGCTCGGCAGAGCCTCGCCCATCCCGTTTCCTGAGCCTTGCCAGATATGTTTTCCCATTCACGGCACTAACCTACTATTCTCTATATATTTGATCATCGTTGTAACACAAGGTGTAACGTATAACGTTGTTGTGATCACCATCTGAATTGCACCTACTGTGGAACCTCTCTAAGACGAACAGAGGAGTAGTTCTGCAATACTACTTTTATTAACCCTTTCACCCCTAATTAACTGAATGGCTGCGATATGTTAATTTTGCAACCAATCCAATCATCGCAAAATGATTTTCAGACTATTCCATTTATACAAAGGGGGTATTTGTTGTTCTCAAGAATATGAAAATTACTTTCAAACAGTGCAGATCCTGATGAGACGGCTCGTTACGAGCCGGCTCATCTGGATCTGCACTGTTTGCATAAACCGATATAGCGGGCTTTCGGGTTCAAAGGGTTAACACGCAATCGATCGTATAGTGGATTTATTCGAAATTAACCTAGATCTCAGAGTCCCGGGAACCACCCGTGCCCAAACTATCAAACGGCGCACAAGGCGACCCGGCGTGGGTCCAACCTTACAACCAAACCAACCCGAGTGTATACCGCTAAGCGAGCAATTTGAACACCGACTTGGCAGTCCAATAGGACGGCCTTATATATTCTACGGATTACATTTAATGTTTATTGCATCAGAATTACCAGATTGAACTGGTCCCCGTTGAAGTGGCTTGTCTAAATATTATTATGCACCCAGTAATACTTGATTTAAAGCCTAAGGAACAGGCCATATTGTTAGAAATGTAATATGGCGACTGATTGCTTACATCCCGTTTTCGCATTTTACAAAGTTGAAACTCACAACCGCAAAAAAATGCGAATTTACAAAGTCGAAAGTCGCAACACGTGTTGCGATTGTCAACTTTCTAAAAGGCGAACAGGTGATGATCACAATACAATCAACCACCATTGGTCAAACAGTGTCATGTGTCCGGTTCCAGTTCGAGCTGGTGTGTGATTCGGCCTGGATTCCATCCACCATCATGTCCATCCAACTCGCCGGCATGCTCGTCGGCAATTTCGCCGCCGGCCAACTCGCAGACTTGTTCGGCAGGAAGCGGCCATTCTTCTTCTCTCTCTTCCTTTTGATTATATTCAGGTACAGTGTGACCTCAATAAACATGACCAATGTAACCTCTCCCTCTATACAAACCCTAACTCTAGCCCAAATGTTACTCTAACCCTAACGTCTTCGGCGGGAAGCGGCCGTTCTTCTTATCTCTCTTCCACTTGATTACATTCAGGTACAGTGTGACCTCAATAAACACGTAACCTCTCCCTCAAGACAAGTAACTATACAAAGCCCTAACTATAGCCCAAACGATGTCATAACCCTAACCTGTTCTGCAGGAATCGTTGGTTCAAGATTCGTCCCTCTGTTTCAGCTAGTGTAAATTCTCCAACAACAGAACAATGCAACCTCCCCCTAAATCGAACTCTTAACCCTAAGGAACTGGAATGGACTGTGATATGCTAATGTTCCGACCAATCCAATGGTCACAAAATGATTTTAAGATTCGTCCATTTATGAAAAGGGGGTGTTACGAGCCTGCTCATCTGGATCTGCATTGTTTGCATAAACCGCTGTAGCGGGCTTTCGGGTTCAAAGGGTTAAAATTAGCCCTCATTCTACCATAACCATAACATATTCGGCTATATATAGTTGCGGGAAGTAACTTTGCAGAACACTCGCGTATCGTCCGTACTCTGGGCCAGCGACCATATTTCAGGGTGATTGGTACCAAGCTTCACGACACACATACATCGTCATGTGCTGTTTCACCACGAGCTGGCCGCTATTCGCCATTAATACTGGAGTCGGCTAGCAAACGGAAGGAATTCCTCGGCAAAGCTCGGAATTCCTACGCGTTTTCTTGCCTCACCACAAACATGCGTCTAACCTACAACGTGGTGTGCTTCTTCACGACAAGCTGCCCGTTAATCGCCATTTATAGTACTATGAAACGGCTTGAAAACGGTAGGAATTCATCTGGGAATTCCTACCGTTTTCCAAGCCGATTACCTCGCAATTCCTACACGTTTCATAGCCCGGCCACTAACGTTTATTTATCCTACAGCGTGGTGTGCTTCTTCACGACGAGCTGGCCGCTATTCGCCGTGGCCCGGATCTTCATCGGGATAGGCAGTGCATTTTTCCTCACCATCCAATACAGCCTCATGTCCGAGTTCTCGCTCGCCGAGTGGCGCGCCTGGATCATCGGCTTCCCGTCCTGGCCCATACAGGTTAGAAACCACCAAATACCTCACGATCCAGTACATTCTCATGTCCGAGTTCTCGCTCGCCGAGTGGCGCGCCTGGATCATCGGCTTCCCGTCCTGGCCCATACAGGTTAGAAACCACCAAATACAGTAGAACCATATAAACCGGACATCCTGAGAACCCAGTTGTGTTTAACTTAGATGGGTTTCACTGTAGTTTATTTTATGGCCGTGTCTGTTCGTGATTGAAAATCGTTCGCGACGTGCTTAATTACAATGGACCTATTTACACAGGACACCCTGGGGACCAAATTGTGTTTAACTTATATGGGTTTCAATGTAGTGTAATTCATTGCCGTGTATAACCATGATTGGAAATGACAAAAATCGTTCGTGTGGGGCTTAATTACAGTGGAACCTGTCTAAACCTGACACCCTCCAGGGTGTCCGGTTTAGACAGGTTCCACTGCCGTTTTACTATATAATTTAACTGAAGCCGTTCCAATAAGGCCAGTCTCTCCTTCCTTCACTATTCGTATCCATGGACGCTTTGGGACCTACTTTTACGTGACCTGAAACCTGTCGCTGGATCTGCTAATCTGACAAGTCGCCATGCGCTACAGACAGAAAATTCGAACTATGGATACACACGAATAAAATTCAACCTCGTCATGTCCACAATATTGTTTACATTATTTGGCCACTACAACCGTGTTTACATCACGTGACCAACATGCTCAGCGTTTTCTTTTAAATGCTACAAATACGCTGAAAATTGAACCCAACGTGTTTCTGGGGCGGAATTGGACAGTAATGGATCAGGATTTGCAAGCAAACTGTGCGTCTGTGACCTCAAAACATCCGAATGGTTTTTCGTTTTATATCGGACTACATTTGTAAATGTAAATGTAAACTACATCCCCCTTTGGCTCTTTTACACGATTTAGTGTGTTCTAACATGCAGGCGTGCGTGCTGTCGCTGGTCCTGTGGCTGTTGAAGGACTGGAGATACGTGAACCTCATTACCGCCTTCCTCGGTGTGCCCTTCATCGCCGCCTGGTGGTGAGTTCTTACATAGACTATCTCACATGAGTGGCGATTTAATATGATATTTATTAAACGTGTTTACTGATTTCATAAGAAACTCGGTTATGCCGAGTTTCTTATGAAATCAGTGAACGAGTTAAATAAATGTCATACTAATTCAACAAAAATGTCAGATTCTGTTTATTGCATAAGCGCATCATCATAATTTGAAGCTGTATTGATCACCTAGCATGTTTTCTGTAGCGGGATGATTTGCATATTTATTACACCAGTGTATTATGGGTGTTATTACACTGTGTTATTAAACTGTGTTATTACACTGTGTTATTGTACTGTGTTATTACACTGTGTTATTACACTGTGTTATTAAACTGCGAAAGCCCATTTTACGCAATATAATAGACGTATACACACACGGTAGACTGGAAGCTATCTATATTAGCATTCAAGAAGCTGGAGGCCGTTTCACTAAACTTCGTACGACCAAAATGTTCGTAATTACAAACTTATGATAGTCTGTAAATATCCCATTAACAATGTGTTCTTGTAAACAATTATTGGATTTACATTTATTGATCATAGGCTGCATTTGCAGCCTATATTCAATAAATGTTAAATCCATCAATTGAATTTACCAGATGATCCTAAATTTTCACTTACGAACATTTTAATCGTACGAAGTTTAGTGAAACGGCTCCCAGATGGTGTGCCCTAAAGTTCACATTTAATGCCGCAGTCACATTCGAGCTGCGATGACCTGCGACAATGTCAGTCATGCGACCTACTGCTGCCGACGAACCTTTGACTAGTAAACACATTACATCTATTAAAACGTAAATACTTCTTCATGCATAAAAAATGTTTTTTTTATTATTTGTTGAAATTCCATCAAATATGGATTTTGTTGCAAAAAACGATTTTCCTATGTAATGGGAATTTAACATGGGGCAAAACGGAGCTGGGGAGTAACGGTGACTGTCGAAACATGTCTACTGTCTCTTCCACGTTTTGCTGCCGACGAACCTTTGGCTATTAAGCACATTAAATGTAAAAGATATTTAAAAGTAAGTACATTTTTATCAATAACAAAAAAGTCACCCTCCCCAAAAAAAATATTTTATGAAATTCCATCAAATATTGATTTTATTGCGAAAAATTTGAAGATTGACTCCGAAACCTGGCGAGATAGATTGAAAATGATGTAACTAAGAAAACAAGTTAGATTTAGAAAATCGGTCAACAAATAAAAAAAATATTTAAAATAAAATCTATTTTTAGCCCCCATGTTAAATTCCCATAGGAAAATCGGGTTTTCGCAATAAAATCAATATTTGATGGAATTTCATCAAACAATTCTTTTTGGGGAGGGTGACTTTTTTGTAGATAGACAGTAGATAGCTTGGAAATAACGTAACTAAGAAAACAAAAGTTAGGTTTTGTAAATCGGTCCACAAATTCAAAACGTATTTAAAAAATATATACAATGCAGTTTTAGCCCCCAATTTAAATTCCCATATATTTTCGCATACCATCAATATGTGATGGAATTCCATCAACTACTTAGATTTAATATGTTTAATAGCCAACAGTTCGTCGGCAGTAAAACGTGTAACAGACAGTAGGACGGTTTTTGTCCCGTCGTGTTTTTAGCCATGCCAGCCTTAGCTAGGAGTCACACAATTAGACGTATCTACGACTTGTAGCAAACTGATAGCGACTAGGGCTTAACCCTTTGAACCCGAAAGCCCGCTGTATCGGTTTATGCAAACAGTGCAGATCCAGGTGAGCCGGCTCGTAACTAGCCGTCTCATCAGGATCTGCACTGTTTGAAAGTAATTTTCATATTTTTGAGAACAACAAATACCCCCTTTTTATAAATGGAATAGTCTGAAAACCATTTTGTGACGGTTGAATTGGTTGCAAAATTAACATATCAATATCCATTCAGTTACTTAGGGGTGAAAGGGTTAAGAAACGCGGTTGTGGCACTGTTCGCCATTCAGTCTGTGAAACACACGTCGTGCTTCTACATGTAACAAACACTTTCCTTACTTATTGTATACATGTACATACTTTCGTTTCCCATTGAAACACAATGGAACGCAAACCGTCAATACTTTTTCCATATTGACGTCATATTGGTCAATGCCGGAACTACGTTTCACCTCGTAAAATAGTTCCTTTTAAATCATCGCTAATGTGTTTACTTCATTTATATCTGTGAGAGATTTACGGTTTTTTTTTTTGTGATTTGTATGTGGATATATGCCATTTGTTCCGCCGCGCAACGATATTGCGCTCCTAAAGTCGAGCAATATCGCACACTGTGGAACTCGCGCATATATCCACATACAAATAACCTATAATTATCTCAATATTTTTTCATACTGAAGTCTCGTGAGTTCATTTGGTCAGTGCTTCTATGCACGCCGCGGACTCGTGCATACATTCACATACAAATACAATATTCACATACAAATACAATACATATAATATTATAATGCTGCTACTCTGAGCGAGCCAACTGACCGGGAGCGAGACTGAACACAAATTGAAGTATAACCAGCTCTCGTCAAAGCAACCAAATAAGCACCATATTGACAACACGTGATACCTCTATTTCCAGGATCATCCCAGAAAGTTTCCGGTGGTACATAGCGCACGATCGGGCGGAAGAGGCACACACGGTGATTAGGTCGGTGGCCCGGTTCAACAAGCGGCTCGCCCCCGACATTGCCGAGATACAGGACCTGCAAGTGGCACCAGAAAAGGCGGACAGAAAGTATACGATCCTGGATCTGTTTAAGTCGCGGACCCTCTTACAAAGGACGCTGCTGTCTTTGCTTAATTGGTGAGTATGACCACGTTTTAGAGTCATCTTTATATGTCGCTGTGACTGGAGAAATAGGGCTAATTGAAAGTGTGACCAGTGTAGCTCTTGGTCAAATAACACACTGCTGTAGCCGTCTATCTATATCAGGGTATGGGCTCACGTGGTCTATTGTTTTTTCTGGAGTAATGGCGGAGCCCATGAGGTCTCAGGTAAATCTTATTACCCCCTCGCCGATAGGCAAGAGTGGAAATAGCGTTAGTAACGTACGCTAGTAACACCTTTCATTTTTCAATAACTCATGAACCGCTTCACCGATTTTGATAATATTTTGGCCACAATGTGTGTCTAGGGATGGTGCTTTGTTGGTACAACCCACGTCCGACCGCACAAGGTCAAAGTCACTGGGGACTTATGTTCACCTTGTGTGTAAGGCTAATTTGTAAGGCAAAAACGTTAAAGTCTCTTTTTTTTCAATAACGCATTAACCTCTTCACAGATTTTGATTTTCTAGGGAATCCGATACTTATGTACCGATATCGGTGATTTGTTTCCCTGTTGTTTGCTGCTGTCTAAAATAATTTTGGGGAATAATAGCGACATTATTTAACATTTCGTATGCGACGAACTATTTTAAAAATCTGACATCATGACCGGAAATGACGTAGTTTAACGACTGCCAACTCTGTGTAAGAGAATATGACGGAAAAACCAAGAGATTATATTAAAGTTTGTATTTTAACACAAAACACGAGATATTGATGATGAGAGAAAGACCATCATCGGGATGACAATCTACTAACGATACAGTCGGATAGACAATGGACATGAAGGCGCGAAAGGCTAGGCCAGACATGAACGTACAAAAGTGAGGTCGTCAGACGTTGTGACCCAAGGTAAAAGTCTTGGTCGACTGACCACTTTTCGTGAAATGCCAGATCGGTTGAACTCATTGCAGGCCCGTAGCCAGGGGGGGGGGGGTGGGGGGGGGGGGGGGGTCGGAACGGTCGGACGACCCCCCCCCCCCGCCCAGCCTCGAGGTTCACTTTTTTAGCCTTGAGGTCCACTTTTTTAGACCCCCATAGATACTTCAGACCCCTTCAGCCTTCGAAACGACCCCCCCCTTCAAACAGGTAGATACTTCAGACCCCTTGAGCCTTCGAAACGACCCGCCCCCCTTCAAACAGGTATGGCTACGGGCCTGCATTGTGTGATTAAAAATATTTAAATATGAGGAGACATATGGCTAGATGGATCCTGATGATGGTGAACATGTAGCAGAAGGCCAGGCGAGTTCCTAATTTATCTCGAGTTTTAGGATAGTTGAAATGACATCTGTACATTTTTCCAATTGCCGGAGTGGTTACAGTGGATGAATCTATTATCAAATATACTCGATTGAGGCGTTATTCAATCCTCCATATTCGCCCAATCTTGCCCCATGTGATTTCATTTTTTAATACCGTACACGAACAGCCGCATAAAGGGAATCCACTTCGACAACGTCAGTAATCAATAATGTTACTGCTGGTATTTGAGGTGGTATGTTTGAACAAAGGTGAATTGCATTGCCTGACTTAGCTGTCGGAAGTGCATGTAGTACAAAAAAAAGATGTTATACCGTTTACTTTGAAAAATAATAACCCATTGTGCGAGCACGAATGAAAGCATGGACATGTTCTTCTTCCATTCAACAATATGGAGCATAACATTAACATAACATCATTTTAACGTCGGGCCCCATATCTCGTGATGACGTTGTGTTGGTAACGATAAAATTGCCCATGATATATTAATGATGAGTTCTGCATATGAATCGATGAAGCATTTATCAATCATCATGGATGCGAATTTTCAGTTAACCAAACGCATATGGATTTTGCAGCATACTAATAATGGTTATTCATCCAACACTGGAAATCGAAAACTCTTACAAGCAACATATCCGCGATGATCGGTGGCTGGTAATAATGTGATGTGTTGGCAGTTTCAACATTAGTCACACGAGTGACCGTACAACTTTATGTAAATATTGTGCTTGCAAATCTTCTAAAATTATCCCGCGGGACCATAACCCAAACCGCGTAAATATAATACATAGGCTAATTGGATGTTGCAGTTGCAGGTTATGCACACAGCTGGAAGCTCACTTTAGATACCGATTGGCATTCAGGGATGAACTATATTCCCAAGGGGCGCTTGTCCCCGAACCCCTAATCCCCACCCTTCGTCGCCGGATCATATGATTGTGCCCACACGTAATGTTCACGATCGTAATTGTTTTCTATTCCAATATTATATCATAAGGATGTGGCGCGTGCCCCCCACCCTGCTCCCCCCCCCCCACCCACCCACCCTATCCGCGCCTGCTGCAGTAGGCGGCTTTATAATAACATTAACTTTGTGACAACACACGACTTCGGGCAGGCAGATTCGGTAGCTTATAATTGTCACCAAGTGTCTTTCTTGAGGATATACATTATTATGCAATAAAGTGACAAGCTGATAATTTGATACTACAAGTCGTGCGAAAAGCTACGGAAGCCCATTAGCCACATAGAGTAACTTTTTTTTTTCGTTTTTTTCGTTTTACATAGAGTAATTTTATTTTCGTTTTTCGTAGAGTAACTTTTTTTTTATCGAAACGAGATAACTATTTGTTTTTCGTAGAGTAACTTTTTTTTTTACTCGTAATTACGAGATAACCATATTCGTTTTTCGTAGAGTAACTTTTTTTTATCTCGTAATTACAGATAATATTCGTTTTTCGAGAGTAACCTTTTTTTATCTCGTAATTACGAGATAATATCGTTTTTTTTCTTAAGTAACTTTTTTTTTTATCTCGTAATTACGAGATAACATCGTTTTTCGTAGTACTTTTTTTTTTAGTAACGATTTTTTTTAACATCTCGTAATTACGAGATAACATATTCGTTTTTCGAGAGTAACTTTTTTTTTTATCTCGTAAATTACGAGATACATATTCGTTTTTCGAGAGCAACTTTTTTTTTTACAAATGGAGACGGTAGTTCTGCAAGGGGGATAACTGTGTCTGGGCGTTTCGCTCTAATCCGGTTCGCACTGAGTCGTTTCGCACTGGGTCGTTTCGCTCTCATTATTGTCCTGGGCATGCATAACTTTTTTTTGTGGGGGAGGGGGGTATACTGGAATCAGCGTATCATTCCGTCCGGCATTCCGTCCGTCCGTATGTCCGTCCGTCCGTCCGTGATCAAAACTTAACTTTTGCACAATTGATTATAATTCTGCCATCCTTACTCCACGGTTAGGGAACTCTGTTACAGCGGCAAGTAGTTCTGGACGACAGCTCGTCACAGCTTCGGGAGCAAAGCGCGACAGCTTCTAGACGGAATGCGACAGCTTCTGGACTGATTGTGACAGTTTCAGGACGAGGCATATGCCAGATTCTTGTGTTTTCCTTTATCATGTCCCATTATTTATGCATATCATGTCATAAATCATGTTTTAAATATGCAGATCAGCGCACAAATCGATGAATTACAGCAATTAAAGCAAATGCTCAATAAAACACCTTTTGGCCGTTATTTTTCTATTTTATATGCTTCACTTGGTGATTACAATCGAAATACGGACTTAAAAGTATACCACAAGCAATATATACGAGGGTCAGTCAACATTAAGTGAGAGCAGCCTTATTACTCGAACAATGTTATATAAAAGTCACTTAATGTTGACTGACCCTCGTATAGAGGAAAACAGTGGATTTTCATTTACTGGATGTAACAGCTTCTAGACGATGTCGTGACAGCTTCGTAACGACATCAAAATTTATGTCACAGTTTTCCGTCGACAGTTTCTATATTTTCTTGGAGCACACAGAATGTCAGAATTGGCTGTAGTATCAGTTTTGTATGCCATCGCGTACGAAAATTGGATATAGGGATACAAAAGTCTTCTGTCCGTCCGTCTGTCCTTCTGTCACACCTGCGTTTAGCAAATGCGTTTAGCTCCGATGTTTCTCTAATAACTTTGTCAGTTCTTGTCGGATTTCAATAATATGCACAATGTGTGTCTAGGTATTGCGCACTGTACCACATATGACCCACCTCCCTATGGTCAAGGTCAACAAGGTCAAGGTCACTTAAAAATGTGTTTGTTTTTTTTTCTGCGTTTAGCAAATGCGTTTAGCTCCGATGTTTCTCTAATAACTTTGTCGGTTTCTTGTCAGATTTAAATAATATTTGGTCACAATGTGTGTCTAGGTATTGTGCACTGTTCAACATATGACCTACATCCCTACGGTCAATGCCAACCAAGGACTTAGTAATTTTTTTTACTATCAAACCACAATAGCGATTGGATACACGGCGTTTGGTCCTGTCAATATACACGTAGACCCACCACAAATTGCAACATTTTATTTTTCCTTCGCTAAGTAGTCTAGTAAGCACCCAAGGTTAACATATCCAAAATATGCCCCTGCGAAAGTTGTAAATTTTGCATATTTTCAAAATGGCCGCCAAAATTCAAATTATATTGAAATATTGTTCCAATTTCAACATATTTGGCAATTAGCATGCTTGGAATTTGTTCTTTACATTGACAAGTTGCTTATTTTAAAAGACATTTGTTCTATCTGAACTAGTGATACGTTACATAAAAATCCAAGATGGCCGCCAATTAAGGAAATATGATATATTCTGCATTAACTACGTTAAACAAATAGCGCTTTGTAATGCAAATATTCATTATATTTTCAACCTAATTCTGTCAGAATTGGGAACTTGGTTGTAATTTATTTTAATGTTATTTTAGTTTGGCATATTGGGGTGGAGTAACTATCAAAATAATACAAAATGAGTCTTATGTTGGTTATTGGAATTACGCTGAATGTTGCTAAATTGCATTACTGACATCCAATGTTGTAATATAAGTGCATGCAATAATTGTTGTGTGCTACATATCAAAACGATGACATTTTTCAACAAAATAAACATTCATATACCACTAATCAGACATATTTATCGGTACTTTTAAATTATATAAATACATGTATTCACTTTCCAGTTCGGTGTGATAATTCTCAACAGTTAATAACCCGGCGAGATATATTAATGGACGCCGCTATTTACTTTCTAAATTCATATTCATTATGTAATAATCATACTTTATAACATGCTAATAACATTATTGAAACCAGAAAGTTAATGTTGTTTTTAAGATATAATCTCATTTACATAATGACAGTGTCTCGAATCACAGTAATCGACCGAATTATTAATATGTAATTCCATATTATCACTATGCACATTTTATTTGTAAACATGCTGCAATAGTTTCCCAGTCATACTCATGTTTCGTTTCATGGAAAGGGACATTTCACATTAAAATGGTGAATCAAGCAGTTTAGGAATAGTGTGTTTTTCATATCGTCGAACATGTCTCGCCTCCCCCGGAACATTTTAATTATATTATATGTCCTTAAATTCACTGGCGTGTTTTTTATCTGGTTTTCCTTTTTCATAACGTACTCTATGTTACCCAGTGTGGACACCATATGCACCGTTAAATCACTTTAGGTCTATGAAAACCATGCGACTGAGAAGTGGGGTGCAACACCCACAACAACACCCTTTATATCCACAACTGCTTTTGATGTTGTATATTAGTGAATGTTTTACTATTTTATGGATGAAGCATTTTGTGTTGAGTCTTATGATACATTTTATGCGCCAATGATGGTAAGTCAAGTTGGGAGGGGCATGTTTTACACATGACCATCTGTTTCATTGGTGCAATACATCTGGCCTTACATGATATTTAATGTTCACACTGTTGTTATGTATGTTTTATCAGCCACTGTAACACCTAAAACTGCCAAACATGGACAGCATTATAAACTATTGGTGTATATCAGAAACAAAAATAGCTCATATCATGTTCATTTGACAGTGACCTACCTTTCCAGCTTAAATGGCATTCTCTGTCTATGTATGCACCAAACATATACAAAATAATCAGCAAGTGATATGCATCAACATTCAACATCTCCTATGTGTGACCTTCATCATCTTTGCCAGCTTAATTTGTTTGGTCATTTTCTATAGTACATATTCTTATTGAAGTTGCCTGTCAGCCATTGTAACACGTACATGTTCTACAGCAACTGTGGCACATCAGAATATGATTATAATTTTAATATCAAAATTTATATTCATTTGATATTAGCATTTCCGGCATCACCTACGTTTTTACAAACAATTTCTTCTTAATTGATGATTTTAATATGCTAATATAGCATCAATAATTGGAATGTATTTACATAAGACCGTTCTTACAGATTGTGTGATATTCATGCTAGTAGTGTTTGTTTGTCCACTGTCTTTCACATTTGTTGTATATAGATCCAGTGGCGATAGCATGTACGCCCACTGCAAACGTGTACTGAGTAATAACCAATGCATGGTAGGATACTATAGAAAGCAATCTACCTTCATTCACATACATGTACTCTGTACATACGGTGTTGGATTTTATCAGTTGTAATGATTTAGTCACTTATTAATGGACGTCTGTTATCTACATACTCTAAAAGTTTACATGTCATTGGCATATTTTCTAATGGACTTTGTTTATGATCAGTTACACTATATTTGACATTAGCTTGATGTATTATTGAAATAATCACCACTGACCGGAGTGGGTGCACCAATAAAATATAAATTGGATAACAGCAACCATCACGCTGATGCTAAGCATTGGCAAGCCGCCATGCTTCGCATATATGCACTTGTTCAGATACTAGGTATAGGGAATTTGAATGACCCATCCAGCACCGACCGGTCTACACACACCAGGAGTCCACTGTGAAGTGATGGAACATATTAGGAGGTAGTTTTCAAGCGATGCCATGTCTTGCGAATTTACACAAATATATTTTCTGTACCCCATATTACAGAGTAAAGTAACATTTCATTAAATATATAATACTCAAAATTTTATAACGATCACTTCTTTCACGCTAAATGATTAGTCATTTATCAAACAAGGCTTCAATTGTATACATGTAGTACCAAAATAAATGTCTATATGCGGGCCTCAAAATTCAGTGTTCTTCACATATGCAATTGGCCGTAAAATTAAATAGCTTCTATAAACCATACAATACAAAACTAGCATTCAATATAAATCAAATTTTGACTAGTATAAATAAAAGTTGGCTTTCCAGTTACATGTCCGTTCTGATTTCAGACATTTATCATATCCTTCATCTGTGTCATATGATTATGAACATAATTATTGTGTCCGCAAAAAGGATAATGCTATTAAGATTCATAAAGTACTAATATAGTGTATGCACTTGTATTTTCACCCCATTTTGTTTTGCATCATCCACAATGATGCTCCTTCATGATGTGTGTATGTATGTACTGTCTGAGCGGTCACACGCCTTTCTGTGTTCTATTGCACGCCCTGATGTATATCCACCTATTAACCTGCCCCATGCACTTGTCATTCCGACTGACAATTATATATATCACAGTAAAGTCTCTCAAGATATTTCCTTTCTCTTCTGTTAATTTATGCGCAATTCATGATCAGTAATGTTTTACTTTCTGATATATATATATATATTATAATATATTCTCTTTCCTGAACCTATGCTGTTCACAATGCAAACAACTCTGTTGATATTTACATGTGTTGTGCGCAAATGCGTTAGCCCTCAATGGCTGGAGTGTCTTATATTCTTATATAATTATTTAGATGAGGATTGTTATGACTCCCTTCCCCTCAAATGTACAGGTAGCATATCATATTTAGTAATAAACACTCATTGAGTCTGCCTTAAAATCTCTTAGCTATTGATAATTACAAATACATTCATGTGTTTTGCAACATGTATTTGTACCGACCCAGTTCATGCTGTAAACATTGCATTAAAAGTCTAACCTCATCTAGAAGAACGTAGATGAGGTTGAAATGCAACCTTTTACCATCGACCCCTGTGGTGAGCTTTTTTCCATTAAACCCAGATGTTACATGTAGTCCCTACAGACATTCAAAGGGTTATCTGATTTTATAGCCAGCAATTAAGAGTAGTGGACATTAGTGTGCTTTTTTTAAATGTACATTTCCCCCAGGGATGAAAAAACAACCAACATAATTATGTTTTTCAGAAAAATATAGCTATGCCCGTTTTTTTTTAAAATGAAAATCCGTTCAGAAATAAGCTTTTTGAATATTTCGATTATTAAATTGGCCTATAGCTATCTGGCTATCATGGTCTTGAAGAAGGCACACGTATTAATACATTCTATTAGACAAAGACATGTGAATATGTGTCAGCATAAAATTTGGTTTATCTAAATCAAGTACTTTTCCGTAAATAACATAGAAAATTGACACAAATTTCAGAGCTCATGCGGAATTTAATTCTGCATGAGATCTGAAATCTGTGTCAATTTTCGATGTCATTTGTGGCTGTGACTGCAGATAGGGGTCTTATGGGTTATGCAACCAGCGTAGCCCCAGATCAGCCTGCGCATCCGCGCAGTCTGATCAGGGCCTACGATGTTCACCATTCAGCCAATGATATAGCAAGCATACCTCTAGATGACAACATAGATCAATATCAAGCAACAAGAGCCTTGCAGCAGATAAAGATGTAGATTAATCAATAAGCCCATAATACCCCTTTCTCCAGTTGCAGCAACATTTACGAAAACTATGGCGATTTTACGAAATCACTATCGGCGCAAATACGGTGATGTGATAAGGGTGGTTATCTCAGATCCTGGCTCATATAACATCCACAATGTGTCTGGTTTAGAGAGTTTCCACTGAAAATTGAACCACTGAAAGTCAGGATGGATATCACATTTTCTGTCCGGTTTAGAGTTGTACCATAAAAGTTAATCATAACAGTATGTTTGTAAATCTCACTATTTTGAATGGTCAGACTTGTAACTGATCTAGGATTAGTAGGAATTCATGTAGAGAAACAGATGTAATACACACATGTGCACACATAACATGCTCTATTCCCATGTGACCTGGACATGTGTAGGCCAGAAAGTAGTTCCAAAAAAAACAAACGGCTACAGGTAATTACAGCACAATGGTCAGTGAATGGTCAGTTGGCAGTTTGGTGATGAGATATTTATTTATTTAGGTGTTGTAGATGGCAATCTGCTGCTCCAATATAGCCAGATATGTTTATTGCAGGATTCACATCATGTTAATGAAGTGGTATTTGCACACATTCCACAAAATGTCAATATACCACATCAAGATACATGTAGGGCTAAGCTATTATAGTCGGTCAATTAGGTATATACATTGCGGTTTAATTGAAAACTAGTGTTTATCTTTAAAGATTATTACAATATTAGTGATTTTTGGCGGCCATATTGGATTTATGGAAATGACAAATTATCAAATGTTAGTTAAACATGCTAGAACATTAGTGCATTGTTCGTTGATTAGAAATTAATATCCATCTTACTCGGATTGATTTGAAATTGAAACTGTGTATATGCATGCCCAGGACAATACTGAGAGCGAAAAAACGACCCAGTGCGCAACGACTCAGTGCGAAAACGACTCAGTGCGAACCGGATTAGAGCGAAACGACCAGACACAGTTATCCCCCTTGATAAGAACTACCGTCTCCTTTTATTTGTAAAAAAAAGTTACTCCTCGAAAAACGAATATGTTATCTCGTAATTACGAGATAAAAAAAAAGTTACTCTCGAAAAAAACGAATATGTTATCTCGTTAATTACGAGATAAAAAAAAAGTTACTCTACGAAAAACGAATATGTTATCTCGTAATTACGAGATAAAAAAAAAAGTTACTCTCGAAAACGAAATATATTGTTATCTCGTAATTACGAGATAAAAAAAAGTTACTCTACGAAAAAATAAAAACGAATATGTTATCTCGTAATTACGAGATTAAAAAAAAAAAGTTACTCTCGAAAAACGAATATGTTATCTCGTAAATTACGAGATAAAAAAAAAGTTACTCTCGAAAAACGAATATGTTATCTCGTAATTATTACGAGATAAAAAAAAAGTTGTTACTCTACGAAAAAACGAATATGTTATCTCGTAAATTACGAGATAAAAAAAAGTTACTCTCGAAAAACGAATATGTTAAAAAAAAGTTACTCTACGAAAAACAAATAGGTTATCTCGTAATTACGAGATAAAAAAAAGTTACTCTACGAAAAACGAAAAAAAAATAAAACGAAAAACGAAAAAAAAGTTACTCTATGTGGCACTAATGGGCTTCCGTAAAAAGCAAGTTTATGACCATCAAATTTCCAATTAATTTCAAGACGTTTCGAAAACTCCACCGACCTCACTGTGTGTTTTGTGCATTATGTATTGCTTATACACAAACAATCAAGAAGCTGCATTGAAATCACTGATTCTGAATCTATTAGAGAGATTTTGTTGCATTTGTTTTGCCAAATTCAATACAAACCCAGGATATATATGTCAATATATAGCTGCGTGTCTACCTCCGTTTATGATAAAATGAGTGGCATTAAATGACATATCATTCGCTAAGTACTGGCTATAATTGTTCAAAAGTCTAAGTTTACCAAGATAATAGCTGGTAATACCGTTGACATACACTAGGTTGTTCATATTTAAGATTATTTAGGGATCAAAGTGCAGTGTAAGTGAAGACTTCGCTGATATGTAGCCAGTTAAATTATGCGTTCACCATTTTGAATTCATGAGGACAACCGACGAAAAAGAGTGACAATGTCAAAGAACGACAGTTAGGCGACAATGTACAGCGGCTCAAGCATTTGTAAGTCATTGATGCTGCGAGGAACTCGTGCAAGTATCCTTGCTATAATATTTGTCACGACACGATGGCCATAACGTCAAACATGGATTCACGTTCAGTGACGTCACAAGTGCGTGATGTCACGTCATGACGTCATAATATGTGTACTGAGGCATCGCGTCTCATATTAGTGAAAGTTTCAATAAGTTATCATTTTCCGTTTTCTGTTCACACTTAATGTGAACTGACACCAATACACGTAAATGGGAGGGCAAAATGTAAACTTTTACGGCGACGTTAGACAATTTTAATCGTCATTTTTCCGACTTCGTTTACCGCTTTTCACGACGTTGTCATTAAGCCCGGTTTTCGTATGGCGCGGCCCATGTTTACACTGGGGTTTGTATAGTGCATGATTTGTACAGGTTTACACTGGGGTTTGTGTCGTGTATCATTTGTACATGTTTACACTGGGGTTTGTGTCGTGTATGATTTGTACAAGTTTACACTGGGGTTTGTGTCGTGTATGATTTGTACAGGTTTACACTGGGGTTTGTGTCGTCTATGATTTGTACAGGTTTACACTGGGGTTTGTGTCATGTATGATTTGTACAGGTTTACACTGGTATTTGTGTCGTGTATGATTTGTACAGGTCTATACTGGGGTTTGTGTCGTGCATGATTTGTACAGGTTTACACTGGAGTTTGTGTCGTGTATGATTTGTGCAGGTTTACACTGGGGTTTGTGTCGTGTATGATTTGTGCAGGTTTACACTGGGATTTGTGTCGCGTATGATTTGTGCAGGTTTACACTAGGGTTTATGTCGTGTATGATTTGTACATGTTTATACTGGAGTTTGTGTCGTGTATGATTTGTACATGTTTACATTGGGGTTTGTGTCGTACATACGTGTATGATTTGTACAGGTTTACACTTGGGTGTGTGTCGTGTATGATTTGTACAGATTTACACTGTGGTTTGCGTCGGGTATCATTTGTTCTGGTTTACACTGTCGTTTGTGTCGTACTCACATGTATGATTTGTATATATTTACACTGGGGTTTGTGTCGTGTATGATTTGTACAGGTTTACACTTGGGTTTGTGTCGTACCCTCTTGTATGATTTGTACATGTTTACACTGGGGTTTGTGTCGTGTATGATTTGTATATAGTTACACTGGGGTTTGTGTCGTGTATGATTTGTACAGGTATACACTGGGGTTTGTGCCGTGTATGATTTGTATATATTTACACTGGGGTTTGTGTCGTGTATCATTTATACATGTTTACACTTGGGTTTGTGTCGTACCCTCTTGTATGATTTGTACATGTTTACACTGGGGTTTGTGTCGTGTATGATTTGTACAGGTTTACACTGGAGTTTGTGTCGTGTATCATTTGTACATGTTTACACTTGGGTTTGTGTCGTACCCTCTTGTATGATTTGTACATGTTTACACTGGGGTTTGTGCCGTGTATGATTTGTACAGGTTTACACTGGGGTATGTGTCGTGTATGATTGGTACAGGTTTACACTGGGGGTGGGGGGGGGGGGGGGGGGGGGGGGGTGGGGCGGGGTTGTGTCGTGTGTGATTTGTACATGTTTACACTGGGGTTTGTGTCGTGTATCATTTGTACATGTTTACACTTGGGTTTGTGTCGTACCCTCTTGTATGATTTGTACATGTTTACAATGGGGTTTGTGCCGTGTATGATTTGTACAGGTTTACACTGGGGTATGTGTCGTGTATGATTGGTACAGGTTTACACTGGGGGATGGGGGGGGGGGGGTGGGGTTGTGTCGTGTGTGATTTGTACATGTTTGTACTGGGGTTTGTGTCGTATACACTTGTATGATTTGTACAGGTTTACACTGGGGTTTGTGTCGTACACACTTGATGTTTACAGGTTTACACTGGGGGTTGTGTCGTATATAATGTGTACAGGTTTACACTTGGGTTTATGTCGTGTATGATTTGTACAGGTCTATACTGGGGTTTGTGTCGTGTATGATTTGTACAGGTTTACACTGGGGTTTGTGTTGTGTATGGTTTGTACAGGTTTACACTGGAGTTTGTGTCGTGTATGGTTTGTACAGGTTTACACTGGAGTTTGTGTCGTACATACTTGTATGATTTGTACATGTTTACACTAGGGTGTGTGTCGTGTATGATTGGTACAGGTTTACACGGGGGGGGGATGTCGTGTGTGATTTGTACAGGTTTACACTGGGTTTGTGTCGTACTCACTTGATTTATACAGGTTTACACTGGGGTTTGTGTCGTATATAATTGATATAGGTTTACACTGGGGTTTGTGTCAGGTTTACACGTGGGGGGGGGGGGATGTCGTGATGTGGGGGGGGGGGGGGGGGGGGGGGGGGGGGGGGGGGGGGGGGGGGGGGGGGGGGGGATTTGTACAGGTTTACACTGGGTTTGTGTCGTACACACTTGTATGATTTGTACAGGTTTACACTGGGATTTGTGTCGTACACACTTGTATGATCTGCACAGATTTACACTGGGGTTTGTGTTGTACATACATGTACGTGTATGATTTGTACAGGTTTACACTGGGGTTTGTGTTGTACATACATGTACGTGTATGATTTGTACAGGTTTACACTGGGGTTTGTGTCGTACGGTGTTTCGTTTGGAATCTCGGCGTTGTCCGGCAGTATTTTCCTGAACATCTTCCTCTTCAACGTCGTCAGCATGCCCAGCAAGGCCATCGCCATGTGGCTGCAGAACAGGTGAGTTATCATGTCATCCTAGCTTCGATAATCTCAGTGTTACAGCTCGGGCTCAAGGGAGGAGTCACACATATTGTTCTTTCACGATCTGCCTGCGCTAATCTTGCCAAATATTGTTCACTTTCTTTATTACAAAATAATTGAAAGCAAGCAGCTTGCTTGGCTGAGCAGGAGCTGTGTTGCAGCTCAGGCTCAGCCAACCAAACTGTTTGATTGCGAATGTTTCAGTATCTTTGACATCTGGACATGATTAACACAGGCGGCGGTGTAACATCAGTTGAAAAAACCTATCTTTTTCAAACTGTTAATTTTGTTGTTTTTTGGCTGCCATATTGTACGCCATCTTGGATTTCGGAACATGCTCGAGGATGACAGAGTGTCATTCGTCGGATCCCAATAATAATATAGTGTCTGTAAACGATGCAATACCATCGCAAAGCCACTGTATACAATAGAAACCGGACACTCTGTGGATCCCATTGCGTTTAATTTAGATTTCGTTTTCGAATTAATTTAATTTAGGTAATTTATTTCATGGTCGTGTTTGTCCACGATTGAAAATGACTATCAATGAAAACACTGTACATTGAGTGATTAATTACAGTATAAACTATCTAAACCGGACACCCTGGGAACCTCCCAGGGTGTCCGACTTAGAGAGGTTCAACTGTATATACCAAGTCCAAAGTTATTCGGAAATCCCCAACTATTGGCAGGAATAATATGAGATACGCCATGTGATTTTGTACCTAAGAACCTGTGTGATTTTTCATAAAAAATATGACGTCGAAAGTGTATTGTATTGTTGATGTAATTTTCATAGCAAATGCTGTGTAAATTTCGTCAACTTTCGTAAATTCTGTAAATAGTTATCATAAGATATCGCACGTGTCCTTAGGTACAAAATCACATGGCGTGTCTTATCTGGGATACATGTAATAAAAGAGCTACAGTGCAACCTCTCTACACTCATGGGAAGACACACAACTTGCTGTTGTAGAGAGGTGGCTGTTGTAGAGAGGTGGCTGTTCCTGTTGTAGAGAGGTGACTGATGTAGGGAGGTTAATGGTGAATTAAATGTTGTCGTCCGCTGTTTATTTATTTTCTTCGATAATTATCATCAAAAACATGCTTTGGCAACATTTTAGGATCATTTCCTATGGAAATGGAAATGATTCTAAAATGCTGTCAAAACATGTTTTTATTGAGAACGAAGGCAAAAGCAACAGCCGACAACAATGTTCGTGCTCAGCAGTCTAAGGGCTAGATACAGATGAAATCATATAAAATAGCGGCTGTTATAGAGAGGGTGTTGTTGTAGAGATGTGGCCGTTCGGGAGGTTCAACTGTATTATTATATAGTGTCACGTGCTATTAAATGTTACGTATTATTGGAGCTTATTTCCAATGGAAAACTTGAGTAATATAGTCCTGCCTTTTTATTGTTGATTTAACTTTAATTTTCCCCCTCAAACTGCGCTTAGTTACAATGTAGGCCATGAGTTTAAGGCACAATAAAGCCAGTTTTCTTGCACACAACAGGTTGTTTTTATTTTATATATGGCGGAAAACGGCCACGGCTTCAAGTAAAATGTAACAAATCAATGCAATGCAAGATAACAAATTGAAGGCGCTGGGAAACAGATACCTTCACTCTGGTACCCGACATGTAAAGCTTCTCAAAATAGCAGTTTCACATAACAAGTACTGGTGGCAGCTTCGGAACACGCCCGCTTCAATCTCGAGATGTCCTTCGATATATACGACTGTAGACCCAGGGATGTCGTCGTGTTTAACCACTGTATGGAAGCTGCCTTGGTGAAGCCGTGACAAAGTGAAGAATGTATCCTGTGACTTTCAGCCTTCCTCTAGGACACAACAACTGAAACAGATTAGTAGCGCACAGACAACCATACCCACGCATCTGCAACTTTCCTACGAAATTAATATTGGCTAGTATGGCAATCAGCCGGTTATTCAAAATGATTCCATTTCTTGTGGTGCAAGCCCGAAAAGAAATTGCAATCAATTTTTTTTTTTAGGAGTTTCAGGGTGTTAACTGTTGTCCATTATTTAATTTTAAATACCACAAGTTTACTGACAACAAAATTGCCCTCGTGTGTTCCACGCCGGTGTGTTATTGAAAAGAAAGAAAGACTCGAAAATCCGTGACAATAAAATAGTTGACCCGCATGACAAAACCGAACGACTAAAAATACTTAAAATATAATGACCCCATTGTAACAGACTTTAACCTGAAAAGCTTAAAGTGTTATTATATCAGTGCACTTATCAATTTGGGTGATATATATGGTAGGTTGCTTTGCAAGTTGGTTGGTTGGTTTGCTGGCTGGTTGGTTGGTTGGTTGGTTTGATGGCTGGTTGATTTGTAGGTTTGATAATTAGTTAGTTAGTCGAAAGCTGCCCAAATTTTACAGCTATATAAACAATTCAAAAACATTGTTTCTTTCGATAATATTAAATTAAAGCAAAATTTAAGAATGGGCCTTCCTATTATTTCTTGAAATTTGGTCAAATATTGATTTTATTGCGAAAAAACAATTTCACCATGTTAAATCCCCATAGACATCTTCACAGAGTGAAGATGTCTATGGGGATTTAACATTGGGACATTTTTAGGATTTCAGAAATACTGGACCGATTTTCAAAATTTAACTTTTGTTTTCTTAGTTATATCATTTCCAAGATATCTAGCCAGGCTTCGGAGTCAATTTCCCAAATTTTTTAATTTTTTGACTAATCCCCCAACTCCTCCACCTCATTTTCCACCATGTTAAATTCCCATAGACAAATACATTTTTCGTACGAACATCACTATTTGACCAATTTCTTAATTTAATTTAATATTATCGAAACAAATATTGTTTTTGCATTGTTTATGTGGCTGTAAAATTTGGGCAGCTTTCGTGAAACAGACAGTAGTTAGGTATATGTAGTTACTGTCTGTTTCACGAAACCTGTCAAAGGTTTACGGCCAGATAAACAATGCAAACACAATATTGTTTTCGATAATATTCAATTTTTATCAAAATTTAAGAATGGGCCTTCTGTTGTTGTTTTTTTGTGACATGTGGTCAAATATTGATTTTATTACGAAAAATGTAATTGTCTGTGGGAATTTAACATGGGGGAAAAGGAGATGGAGGAGCTGGGGGAGGAGGAAACAAAAGAAAGAAATTGTCTCCGAAACCTGGCTAGATGGCTTGGAAATGATCTAAGAAGACACAAGTTAAATTTTGAAAATCGGTCCACTATTTCTGACTTTAGAAACATATCTAAATTTCGAGATTGTGTTTTGGTAATAAAATCAAAATTGGACCAACTTACACTAACTAATTAGAAGACACATTCTTAAATTTTGATAAAATTTAATATTATCGAAAAAGAAATATTGTTTTTGCATTGTTTATATAGCCGTATAATTTGGACACGTTTCGTGAAACAGACAGTAGAAAACTTCTCAATAACAGCGACCATACACATCTCAAAATCAAACCTTCACAAAGGACTGGGAAATACTTAACAACATAAAAATATCAACAACTACGACGCAAAAAATAACTTCCTATTTACAACAAGGGCATCGTTATCACGAAGCTAATCCCATTGCTGAGTAGCCTTGATATATTTTTTAACATTTTGGCCTTACACATAAGGTGAACATAAGATAAGTCCTCAGTGACCTTGACCTTGGGCGCTCGGACGTGGTTCGTATGTAAAACAAGAATTCCGCGGAATCAAATGTCTCGCCTTGTCCCGCCGCCTTGACCTCGAGCCTGGGCCAGAAAGCAATTTTCACTGGCCCGAACATATCATACAATTATTGACTAGTGAGCCATAGAATATCAGATTATATTCTATGGCTCACTAGTCAATAATTGTTTTAGTATATGATAATAGTCGGTATATAGCACTTACGACCTTATGCTACTAGACAACAAGAAACGAGGCAAAGCCACGAAGGCCAGGTTTTTGCCAAGCATAGACACTTGGATAACATAATTATACCCACTTTTTATAGACTAGATGGCCGTAGCCTGCATGTCGCGCCTTGGGGCGAGGCATGGACACTAAACAAATAGATATAGTAGACGGAAAAAGTTTAACGAAAAAACTTTAACCGGACACACGGACGTACGGACGGACGGACGGACGTATGCCAAAATGCCGACGATATCGCGCTTTCCGCAAGCGGGTGCGACAATGATGATAAACACCCATGTGAAGTATCAAGGTAATGGGTGAAAGCAGTTGCAGAGATATAGTACACGAACAAACTTTATCAAAAAAATTCAAAGTAATTTGACCTTGACATTGGGCACAGGGGCCGCACGGTTGGGGGTTAGAATGAAAATATGGATGATGATAAACACCCATGTGAAGTTTCAAGGTAATGGGCGAAGCAGTTGCAGAGATGTAGTATAACAAAAAAGTTTTAATAAACAAACTTTAAACAGACGTACGTTAAAAAGTTAACGTTGAAAATGGCTAAGTCAATTACGTAGAAATAATAGGTGAAGGTAAAAAAAATGGTCACATGTTGGATAGTTGTATGTGGTAGGCACCCCTTGGTTATGAAGCGGTGAAAGTTTGGTGGTCCTAGGTGGTACAGTACCAAAGAAATGGACTTAGACACGAAAACTTAACATTGTAAACGCGAAAACTTAACATTGAAAATGGCTAAGTCGACTGCGCGGAAAAAATGGGTCAAGTTAAAAATAAAGTAACATGTTGGATAGTGATATGTGGTGGGCACCCCTTGATTATGAAGCTGTGAAAGTTTGGTGGTCCTAGGTGGTACAGTACCCAAGAAATGGACTTAAACACGAAAACTTAACATTGAAAATGGCTAAGTCGACTGCGCGGAAAAAATGGGTCAACTTAAACTAGATTTGTCAGTAAGCGGGGGCTTACGGAATACCCCCCCCCCCCCCACCGCGTCAGCCCTGACATAGAATGAATTCCAGCTCGCATACTATCATTTTCAGATAGGACTATGTCAGCACATATGGAGAGTGCGATGGTGGTTCCAGTTGAAAAAAAGCAAACTAGACATTCTAAGTCCGTGACCTTGAGCCCTGGCATAAATGGGGGTCGTAGGTTTATTGCAGAATGATGTATGAGTGTCAGAGAAGGGGTGTGTAAAATATGAAGATTTCCGCAAAGGGAAAGGAGAAAGTTATTAAAAGGATATTTACAATTGTTAAGTTTTCGTTTTTCTAAGTTTCTAAGTCCGTGACATTGACCCCTGGCATACATGGGGGTCGTAGGTTTGTTGCAGAATGATGTATGAGTGTCAGAGTAGGGGCGGGTAAAATATGAAAGATTTCCGCAAAGGGAAAGAGAAGTTAAAAGGAAATTTACAATTGTTAAGTTTTCGTTTTTTTCTAAGAGTCTAAGTCCGTGACCTTGACCCCTGGCATAAATGGGGGTCGTAGGTTTGTTGCAGAATGATGTATGAGTGTCAGAGAAGGGGCGGGTAAAATATGAAATATTTCCGCAAAGGGAAAGAGAAGTTAAAAGGAAATTTACAATTGTTAAGTTTTGTGATGGACGGAAAGACGGAAACACGGAAGGACGGACGGACGGACGGACGGACGGACGGACGGACAAGCTGACTCCAGTATACCCCACAAGTTCGTTGCGGGGGGGGGGGGGGGGGGGGGGGGGGTGGGGGGGGGGGGGGGTGGGTGGGTATTAAAAAAAGTAACATGTTGGATAGTGATATGTGGTGGGCACCCCTTGATTATGAAGCTGTGAAAGTTTAGTGGTCCTAGGTGGTACAGTAACAAAGAAATGGACTCAAACACGAAAACTTAACATTGATTGTGGACGCCGCCCCGCCGCCGCCGCCCGCCCGCCCTGCCCTTTCGCCAATCCAATAGCCTGGATTTTTTTCTCCAAAAAACCTGGCCAAAAATGGAAAAAGAATTTAAAAAAAAAAAGAAACGAGGCAAAGCCACGAAGGCCAGGTTTTTTTCAAGCATAGACACTTGGATAACATAATTATACACACTTTTTGTCGACTAGATGGCCGTGGCCTGCATGTCGCGCCTTGGGGCGAGGCATTGACACTAAAATAAAGAGACATAGTAGATGGAAAAACTTTAACCGGACACACGGACGTACGGACGGACGGACGACGGACGTATGCCAAAATGCCGACGATATCGCGCTTTCCGCAAGCGGGCGCGACAATGATGATAAACACTCATGTGAAGTATCAAGGTAATGGGTGAAGCAGTTGCAGAGATATAGTACACACAAAAATCAAAGTAATTTGACCTTGACATTGGGCACAGGGGCCGCACGGTTGAGGGGTATAATGAAAATATGGATGATGATAAACACCTATGTACAGTTTGAAGGTAATGGGCGAAGCAGTTGCAGAGATATAGTATAACGAAAAACTTTAACCAAACAACTTCAACCAGACAAAAAGTTAACGTTGAAAATGGCTAAGTCAATTACGTAGAAATAATAGATGAAGGTAAACAAATGGTCACATGTTGGATAGTTGTATGTGGTGGGCACCCCTTGGTTATGAAGCTGTGAAAGTTTGGTGGTCCTAGGTGGTACAGTACCAAAGAAATGGACTTAAACATGAAAACTTAACATTGTAAACGCGAAAAGTTAACATTGACTGCGCGGAAAAAATGGGTCAAGTTCAAAAAGGTAACATGTTGGATAGTGATATGTGGTGGGCACCCCTTGGTTATGAAGCTGTGAAAGTTTGTTGGTCCTATGTGTTACAGTAACAAAGAAATGGACTGAAACACGAAAACTTAACATTGATTGTGGACGCCGCCCGCCCGCCCGCCTGTCTTTCGCCAATCCAATAGCCTGGATTTTTTTTTCCAAAAAAACCTGGCTAAAAATGGAAAACAAGTTTAAAAAAAAAAAGTTTAAAAGGATTTTTTTTCCAAAAAAAACCTGGCTAAAAATGGAAAAAAAGTATATAAAAAAAAAGTTTAAAAATTAACAAAAAAAATAATGCTCGCTACTGGAGCCCAGAATTTTTATAATAGTCCTATATTTATCTACACATCATATCTGCACAGGGCCACATATTGCCACAATATTGTCAACACCGTTTACGGAAATGTAATACCCAGGTATAATAATTTACCTGTATAAATTACCTGTAATAATTTAGCTGGACATTTAGTGGTGAAGCTGGAAATTTGCACATGCTTGCACATGCAGAAGTGTTCAACTGGAGAAGGCTATTGTTCTCTCTACAGGTAACGTGTACAGAGAGCACGAGAAAACGGGTCTTCATGCATTAATGTTCAGTTTGTAGCGTAGAAAGAAATAGAGTTTGACCTTGACCCTGGAGTCCGGATTTTTTTTTAATAGTCCTATATTCATCTACATATCATAGTAAAGGTATGTATAGAGTTTGATGACTGTAGCTGATAAGGTGTTGAAGTAATGACCGTAACACGAAAACCTAACATTGAATGATAACGCCGCCGACGCCGACGACGACGGAAAAGCAAAACCTATGTCTCGCTTTCCACTTCGCGGGCGAGACAACAAAGCACCATCCCAAGATACACATTGTGTCCAAATGTTATCAAAATTGGTGAAGCGGTTCATAAAGTTATTGAAAAATTAAAGGTGTTACTAACGTACGTACGTACGCACGCACATACGTACATGGAATGACGCTATATCCCACATTACATATCGGCGAGGGAATAATAAATGCGCATAGTGACCTAGTATTGATAGTAATCGTCAATGGAAGCAGAGTGGCGTGAAAATTCACCGACTGTCCTGACCGAAATATACAACCGCTTCCTGTTCTCATATTTTAAAAGCAGACAGCCGATGCATCAGCGACTTCATACGAGGTCGTATTATGTTTCAAGTATACGTACCTGTATTCTAAATAGTAATGTAGATGTATACAGTTGTTATCTTAAAACACAGTTTTTTTTCTTATTTTATGTAAAGAATATATACAATTCTGAACTTCTTTAGAATCGTCCAGACGATTCTAAAGAAGTTCAACTTTGTATGTATTCAGGACGACATTAATACAACTTAGTGAAAATATCGTCCTTATCTGGGCATCTGTATGTTTTGTATTCTATTTTAAAATAGTGATTACGCAGTTTCATAATAGGTTTCACGTAACAAAACACAGTGTGTTGCCATTTTGCGGATGTTTACAGGGAAAGGAGAAGTTTTTAATTTGTTCTTATGTTTCAAATAAAAATGTACACATATTTTCATAAAACGTTTAAAAAATGTAATATTATCGTCGCGTAAATACTGTTGCGATTTACGGAATGTTTTGAAGTGACACAATTATAATTTGCGAGTTTCTTCTAATTCAATATATGTGTATTTTCATATTAAACAAAAGTTTTAACGTCACAGAATAGAATTGTGGCTTACTACTGACACCTTATGGATTTTGTTCGGAAGAAGAGTGAACGTTTGTAGTTTCTTCTATTATAATTTCAAATCTGTGACTGTATTTTCCTAAACGACGAGTTGTAATACAGACTATGATTGGTACCTTACATTACCATCTTACCGATTAGAGGAAAACATTTAATTTCAAACACTATGTTTCCTATTAGTGGGGCAGATATGTAAAAAAGATGTTCACTTCTGGCAGAAAGTATAACACTTTGGCTATATGTAGTTTATGATGTGCTAATTCCAAAAACATAGGGTGTCAAGCTTAAAAATGAGTGCATCCACTTTTAATTTGCGTAATTTCAATGGCCGCCATGATAAAACATATCTTTATATCTTGACTTCTACACATCCATTTAGAATGATCTGAAATGCTGAAATTTATTTTTTTGAGACTCAATGAATATACTAATACGTATTACAAAATAATTTGAGGGCTAATATTTTGCATAAATCCAATATGGCCGCCAAAAACACTGATTATGGGAAATTATCAAGCATTAATATTACGTTGTTGGTAATTGAACATGGTAGGCTAAAGAAGTTGTTGTCATTTAATTAAATATGACCATTGCTACTGTATTGTAAATATCCCCTTATATGTATTGTTTTTATCTTATCACAGTTTTAACACTATCTGTCAGAGATGAACACATTTTCACGCATCTATTGCTACTGTCAGCACCATAACATTCCTCAACTCAGATATACATTTATAATTACTAAATTACACAGACATTTGACACAGTATGTGGAATTGTATTTTCTTTGCTACTGCAGTCAGTTAGACATAGACAGATAGATGTACAGAGTTACATAATTAATATGGCACAACGTGCCACTTAAAAACCACAAAACAGCTGTCCCTAATGAGATTTTTAAATCCATCTTAATATCTATACCAGAGTATTAGTAGTACAGGTGCATTATTATATACACATACGTTGACGACATACAATACAGCGCATCTTCATTCTTAGACATGTGCAAACACTGAAAAATACAAGTATATACACATTACAATCTCAATGACTAGTTATTGTACGATGTACACCGTAATTCCCTACTTATTGTGCATGGTACCAACTAATCTCGAAGAGCTTTCAGATTGTATCTCCAGTAGCCAATGTCACAATAATTGCATAAACCAGGGTCTGACAAAAGCCAGTATTTGTGATTATTGAAACTAAGATGTGTTTGTCAAAATCTTGGATTAAGCTTTAAACAATGGTTTATGCCATACTTATGCATTTGACACCTTGATATATATATGTGTGTCTGTGACACATATATATATCCCCAGTGATATATTTGAAGTACAACACTCTAGTTACACTGTCCGGCACAGAAACACAGATGTGTGCATTTGAGACTGGCTTTGTGACATTTACAACGCCCCCTGCAATTGGCTTTACAGTTACATTTAATTAATTCCCGACAACACCTCGAAGCCTCTGGAAGTGTGCTCCATACAGGGCACCATTGGTTGTTCTTCATTTCCCATCCCTAGTCTACTGGCGACGGCAGGGTCGGACTAGCAATGAGAGCCTGTTCCCAAATGTGGCCTGTCTTGTACACAGCCCTTTTGGCATGTTGAAGCAAAGCAGATTTGGTTGGTGTGATGTTCTCTATCTGCCGATTCCCATATGCAAATACATGTAGCTGTTTTCGGGCTTTATTCACCTTATGCAATCGTGATGTTTTGCTGTAGAGAACAATGACAAAACGTTCTATTTCACTCATGTCCTCATCTGTTATATGGTTCGGTGCGGTTGATAGGTTGCTGAATATTGGCCAAATGTGAGGCATCGATGTCCATACATCACAAGCAGTCTTCTTCCCTATCCCACAGAACGCAGAGACGGTGTCACACCCAGATATAGCATGCAGTACAAGTACACTCTTTGCCCGTTGCTCTCCCATGTGAATAGCGATGGTATGCGTAGGTATGTACCGCAAGTTTGCTCCATGGCCAAAAGCCACCCACAGTTCACAACCGTCAAGTATACTTGCAGTTGCGACAGCTAATACAACAACGTCTGTGTCTGTTGCGATGATAAGTGTTTTCCTGTCACCCTGCTGGTATGCATTGTATGCATGGAGAAGCATGCGGTAATCCGCCCCCTCGTGTGTACATGGCTGTATACTTCCTACATCAAATTCTGTATTTGATAATACAGTTTCCTCATACGTTGTTATGATAAGTTTATCATCTGGTAATGAAGTCGACATCAACGTATTTGCCAGGAACTTGAATAATCCTTCTTTGTCTGTATCAACGCGAAGAAATGTGTTCCACGTCGGTGGAACCAATGTTTTGCTTGTGACGCAAAGGGGTTGCCCAATAACGCGAGACTGTCTCGTATAAATCTTCAGCATTATACCTGTCCCATACGATATCAACTCTGGCCAAATTATCTGTTAATTTCATGATATATGGAACAAACATTTTATGTGCATAGTCCTGGAATGTTTGTATTTTCTCATTGCTTTTATTTCTTTTAGGGTCCAGCTTGTGGACCACTGCAGCACCATCAACTATTGCTACCTCTACTTCCGGGGCTTGCTTGAATGTGGTGCGACTCCATCAAGACATGCCATCAGGTCTGATTTGGTGACTTGTCGCATCATGTTGTTAACAGCAGGGGATGGTGGCCAGGCATGGTTCTCATACTGAAAGAATGAGTCAATATCGCCGTCTCTGGCCTGGCAGGAAATATACATTCGTGAAAACAGCTGTATATCTTTGTTCATGCTTGTCACTTTCAGTTTGGATTTGGACGCTGATTTGCGCTGGCCAGAACTGAACAATGTCAGATTGTTTCTGGTAATTGTATCATGTACAGACTTTAACGAACCAGTGATACGTTCTTCAACACATGTCTGATACTGTGTTCTCCCTAGATACTCCACTATGCGCACCTCATGTACCACTTGCTCTGACATAATGACCTTTGTATCCAGAGTGACCAATTCGCCACTGTCATCAGTAAAGGGGTTGCCCATGTCTTCCAGCACATTCAACGTATCTCTGACTGCCATTGCAAATGCTACCTGAATGCTTGGTAGTTGCTCATGGTGCCGATCAGCAGCCTTTTTATTTGGTGAATACTTTGTTTCATACTCACTCAGCATTTTGGCTATTTCTGGTCCTGCAACCATCCATCGCATTAGCGCCGATTCATTTTCTGTTATGCCTTTTACACCTCCATCACCTTTGACCATGGCATTCAACTGCTCGTGTATTTGGTCATGAGCAAGTGCGGAGAACCTGTGAACCGACTTCTGTGTGACACAATTCCCTTTCATGAACTCATTGTATGTACTTGGGTTTTCTAGTTGTAGCCTGTACCAGGTCTCGCACATTAAGCCATCTGGCATAATGATAATGATCTAATGCGAACAGCCAAGGGACACTTTTGCCAAGTGTTTCAACATACATGCTGAAATCTGCCTCACGTTGAGATTTGAGGAATTGGAGAAACAGGGTCAACATTCTCAGAGTTGTGCTCCAATAGCAAAACTGAGGATGGTTTGCTTCCATCTTCTGACACCATTCAAGAAATGTCATTATGTTCTGTTGTGTGGCTTCCTCATATGCATGGTATGCTTGAATACGCAATTGGCCTCGTGACGTGTTTGATCCCTTCTGTATGTTATCTGCCCTACCCTCTGTTGTAACATTAGCCGCTGCCATTACTTCTTTCCAACCACAACCATTTAACCAGTCTCCAATGGCCTTCAACAAATTCATTTCAATATGTAGTCCTCCATTAGTATTACATACGTGTCCTCACCAAAATCAATAGGCCATGCCCACTGTATTTCCTTGGCAAGGGCGTACAGTGGCTGATCCACATTGAGTACTGGAACTTGACAAGGATTGACATGTCCAGTTGCCTGTTTGATGAGGTTCATGCCATGTTTAACCATTGCAAGTGAATGAGCACTGAATTGTGTACATTGGCCCTATACTAAAAAAACATTGGTAAATACTCCAAAGTTTGAATAGACACAGGCCTACATCTGTTACAGCCCGGTGTGTGCCTGGAAGCATCAAATATAGTATTTTTACCAATTTGTGTATATGTTATTATTGTTATGGCGGCCATATTGGATTTTACCCTAAGACAATGATTAAATTGCAACAATATGTGTTCCATTACATTCGTCATTGTTGAAACATGAATACATGGTCCTTATTTATGTCCCTAGTAGCAGTATTTTCACAATTATGATAATATTTGTGATATTTCGGTGTGGCGGTGGCTATCTTGGATGGCTTTTGGCTGCCATATTGGATTTTGAGCAAAAGATAATGATGAAATTGTAATTCCTGGGCTCATTCTACTAAATTGCAGATCTTTAAAACACCTAAATATTGTATGCAGAAGTCGAGATAAGAACATATATTTACATTGGCGGCCATTTTGAAATTATGCAAATTAGATGTAGATACACTCATTTTTTCAGCTTGACACCCTATTTTTTTGGAATCAGCATATCTTAAACCATATATATCGAAAGTTTCATACTTTCTGCCAGAAGTGAACATCTTGGTCATTATATATTACATATCTGCACCACTATATCAAACAATAACAGGATATTAGTGAAATTAACCTTCTATTGGCATTAGAAGGATTAGCCAAGATTGCTGCTAGTTGACAATGGGTGATAATTCTACAAGCACAACGCCAGCTACGAAAAAGGAAGATGGATACGACTTACCTATATACGGACTCGAAAACGGCTCCTTCTACTACATCCACGTTCCGGCGATTGTGTGCATTGCACTCAGTTTCAGCTGTGTTGTCACAGTTCTGATCCTATCGTTCCGAAGACAGAACTTCCGGCTGTTTTTCACCACGTGGTCGAAGAGCGATCGGTTTATCGTGTATTTGGCGATCTGCGATGGCGGATACAATATCTTCCACAGCATCGATCACATGCACATCGTCATCGCCAAGAACCATGTCTACCCCCGGTCTCTCTGCGAGCTCTACGGCTTCACGCTGGCCGAGTTCATCATGGGGCAGAATCTGATGGTGAATATCGTCGCCATTAACGCCTTCATGCTCGTCTACTTCAAAAAGAAGCTAAACTACGGCCTGTATTGGCGTCTGACGGCCGCTGTGATTGCGGCTCGCCTGGACGTTTGGTGCCCCACCGTTTTGTTGGCGCCACCATAGCGGGAATCACGGGTCAGCTGGGACCCAACGGCACGTTGTAAGTATTATTTTAGTTTATTTATACATCAGTTTAAACAATAATTTATTCCAAACCAAATTATGGCAAGTGAGATATATATACATACAATTGAGAACATGATTAGAAAACAAGCTTTTACACTTATGTGAATTCTTCTCCTGAAATACATGATTTCACGAGGCTAGTATATTTGTACTGGAGAAGATGTCAGAGTGATCTTTTTGTAGAACCAATTCACCGAGACTTCAATATTTTTGATAAACGACGTCGAAAGTTGACGAAATTTTCAATCAAAAGCGGAATTCTATTCCGCATTTGCTATGAACATTTCATCAACTATCGACGTCATGTGCGGAAGATATTGTAAATTTTGCAAACATCTTTTCATGATATGTTGCACATCTGTGTATATTTTTAGATACCAACTCACATGACTTGCCTCATTGATATTTCTTTGCAACGGTTTTGCTCACTGACCGTTCCATAGTGTTGTCGTGACGTGTATTTGTATTTCAATCAATGTGTTCTATGAGAGGATCCGCTGTGTGATGTTAAAGAGAAAGTAACAATTACGACGATGAATTAAATTTCGTCGTCTGCTGATGATTTGTTTCTATTTTCCATGTTCCCGATGATTTGACAGCAGAACATGAGAATGGGCTCCACTGGAGACGATTCTAATGTTCTGACAAAAAAGGAATAAGACAGATAGGAGAATATTTTGTATAGGGATGTTATGCTTGTTTTCTAATCCTGTACTCTTGATTTGTAATACTTATTGCTCAAGCTAATAAGACAAATATGAAAATAAAACAGCAGACGATATAATTTCATTTCCCGCCTAAATTATCATTGTAGCTGCTACTTCGACGGCGTTAAGGGCGTGGTGACCAACATCTGTTTCACGACCGTGCCTCTCCTCATCATCATCGTCATGAATGTCGTCATGTACCTACTCACCTGGCGTAAGGTCAAGGACGAAACGCGCAACATCCGCATGTTAACGAAAAAGTCAAACCGGAACCAACCGAAATCGCACACGAATGCGTCGCACCGCGCAGCGAAGACGATGACGTTTTTCGTCGTCGCGTTTCTCATCCAATGGTGGTCGCTCGCGCTGTTCGGCGTCTGGGCGATCGCGGACGACGAGGTTCCGCAAGTAATCTTCCACTTCGTCACGACCTTCACCAACCTCGGCGGCTGCCTTAACCTAGGCATCTATCTCCTGATCCGCCGGAAGGCGGCGCTGCAGTCGGCGTCGGACAAGGAGTGTAAGAGGAATATCGAGATGAAATCGTCGGGAAAGTCGACCGATTCCGGACAAGGGACAGGAGCGACGGAGACGTCAAAGTTTAACGAGCCTTAACCGTTCAAAATGCCGGAAACGAAAATTGTCGTCTGCTGTTTTTTTTATAATTTACTTTATTCTCCATAAAAAAAACATGGTTTGTCGGCGCTTTAAAATCATTTTCAATGGAAATGATTCTAAAGTGCTGCCAAACTATGTTTTTGTTGATAACAAATGAGAATTGAAAATAAACAGCAGACGCCAACATATAATTCAGCTTTGTAAGGGTTAATTAGATACTGGATGATATCTAGAATACTTCATTGTTTAAATTATCAATGCACTGCCATACTGATTCCGCTATTGGTTACAAGCACCGGATCTCAGCACAGTTGCTTGACGAACGGTCCATATTTCGGTGTTTTATGTTTTTTTTAGATGATTTGTCTGTTAGCCTATTTTTCATCAACATTGCAAAGTATACTTTAGTAGCAAAGTATACTTTGAGGGAGAAATTTTTAATTTTATGATAAATTTATTAATTTTTTTATACTGAATTTATTACATTATCACAGCCAATTTGGCTGTGATAATGTACTAAATTCAGTATAATAATTCTGCATACTTTTAATCATCAAATATATGCATTTGTTAGTTCTATATGAAATAATGCATTTCAGGAAAAATAAATGATTACTCCCTCAAAGTATACTTTGCTAGTAAAGTATACTTTGCAATGTTGATGAAATAGGCTACTGGTGATTAGTAAAGTAAAGCTTTGTGCATTTTTATATATACTGTAAATCAACCAAGTCATTTGTATGGAAGCGTCCTTGGCCTGGTCCAATACTAAAACATATTTATCTCATTGATGCAGATATTAAGTCCTAATTAGGAGATACTAAGTCATAATTAGAAGTTACTAAGTCATAATTAGGATATACTACGTCCTAATTAGTAGACAGTACGTCCTAATTAGGAGATACTAAGTCATAATTAGGATATACTAAGTCCTAATTAGGAGATACTAAGTCCTAATTAGGATATACTAAGTCATAAGTAGGAGATAGTAAGTCTCCTAATTAGGAGTTAGGAGATAAAACAGATTTTAGCATTGACACCAGGACACTTCCATACATTTGCCAATATAATTTGTCTCAATAACTGAAACTTTGGTACGATTAGCAAATGTACACTTATTATTCCACCAAGGTGCAATGACCTAGCCAGGTTTTTGCCGAGGGTGTGAATTGTGGATCGTGCTTGAAAAGTGGTGCGTGAGGAAAAACATATTGATTTCTACATTCTATTGCCTTGATTGTATTAATTTCTAGGCTATAATTGTCACACATATTGTAGTTATTTCCCCTCTGAAAAACGTAAGTTAACCCTTTCAACCATAAGAAACTGGAATGGACTGTGATACGTACTGTTTAGCTGCCCTATATACAGCGACATACGTATTGATCTATACGAAAAAGCATGTTCTATTGAACCACTGTTTTTGTGGGTTTTTTTGTATCCCTTTTAAGCTCGGTTGCATATTGGTGTGTAGTCCTTTTAAAATTTCAATAGAAACATATTATTCAAGTAATGTATTTTATGTATATGCTGAAATGTAATTATAACTGCTCATTAAATGAGCCGTCTCTTATAATTCTTACAGAATGGCAATTGTACATGTACCTGTATTGTTTTATTGCTATGTAAATAAACAATTTTATTGCTATGTAAATAAGCAATTGAACTGCTAATGTTCCGACCAATCCAATGGTCACAAAATGATTTTCAGATTCGTCCATCTATGAAAAGGGGGTGTTTTTGTTCTCAAAAAATATTAAAATTACTTTCAAAAAGTTCAGATCCTGATGAGACGGCTCGTTACGAGCCGGCTCATCTGGATCTGCACTTTTTGCATAAACCGATATAGCGGGATTTCGGGTTCAAAGGGTTAAAGTAAAAATAAACACTTGACTGAATTATAGGGACTACGCGTGGAAGATTGTTGCGAACTAGCATTTGTCTTAATGGATGACCCGGCTTAAAGTGGGTCACTTCCAATGCTCTTGGTATAACTTATATGTGGCTTTGACTGTATAATGGGGCTTATGGTTTTGCGATCAGTGTAGATTCAGATCAACCTGCGCATCCGCATCTCTGATAGCATTTTAGCTCTCTCTTTAGGGAAGAGTATGCCGTGCAACTGAACCGTGCAGTCCTAAACAAATATTGGGAGAAACATTGTGAAATTAAAGAGAAAAAAAACCCGGACGACAGTGATTTCTATTCAGTACTGCAATAGTAGAATAGTGTGTTTATGTGTATATACATATGTATTTACATATGTACATATAAATGATGTCTTGAATTACAAAGTATGAATATTACATGTATCATTGTGTACTGTCTGTGGGGGTGACCGTGACCCACAACAAACCTATTACGGGGATAATACATAGTTTCAAAACCTCTAACAAAGGATATGCACTGTTCGTCGCCATTCCATCGATGAAACACCCGTCATACTTCTAACAAGCAATATAGATATTTATCACGCTACATGGATGTGCTGTATGATCAGGAGCTAGACTGGTCACACATCCCATAAGCCCCATTTCTCCAGTCACAGCCACATATACGCTCGAAAAATAGTACCCGTAATCGCAGCCAGGCATATACATGTTATGTAGCTCACTGATATAACATACTGTAGAGGATCTTTTCATTCATTCGGCTCATATTTAAGGGTGGGAATTGGCTCGAACACCTTCCATACCCGGGATATATAGCCCAGTAAAGAAGCAGGCCGATGGTCGTCGGTCTGGTTTATATTTCCGAATTTTGATAAATGTTGCATTTATAATTCAGGCTCCAAAAATGTTCGTCAAATATAGGAGAATCTATGCAGGTATGGTAACCTATAGTTTGAGGCCTCCTATAGCACCCATCAGCTTATATGTGTGTGATATAGTATGGCTGCGTATCGATTATAGATGATTGAGGGGAACCCATACTAGTTTACGTGATTTGTGCGTTTTGAGTGGCATACGGACTGGTCAAATTAAATTAAGTGGCGAGTGTACTATCTGAGTCACTAATGTCTAGCAAGTGTGCTCTACGTAATTAACGTATTGTCACATTTTGTCCCAATCCTACCTAATCACCATCGAGAAGAGAAGAGAAGAAGAAAGTGATTTCTGACGGTATGGTATTTGACGTGTCACCCTCACTCTATGTTAGTGTGCTGTATCAGAATGCTATATTAACCTATCATGACAACCGTGGTTGCTGATTTTGTGTTGTTAATTAGGTTTTATATATATATTTGTTTTTGTTATTTACTAGCATTTATTTTAATTTTAGTTTAGTTTTAAGTCACCTACCACACCGTCAGATTTTGGCCGAAATAGACTAATACACATTAAATCGTTTTATTTTTGTCTATATTGGAGTAATGCAGATTGTCAATTTCGACATAAAAAGCAATTACTCCTGGTGGAGGAAACCTCCAGTTTCCCCGGTAGCTCCGGAGTCCCTGTAGTAAAGCTCCAAAAAAAAACTCAAAAGGAGGCGATGTTGCACAACTACTCTCAACCAGCTGACTACCTCACCCCACTGACTCACTCAATCACTTAGCCCAATTCCATTGAATTAGTGGACCACATCAACCCATCCATACACCCGCCAACCACACACCACATCACTTAGCCCAGCCCCCATTCAATCAATCAATCACACACACACACACACACGCACACACGCACACACGCACGCACGCACGCACGCATGCCTGCGTCGCACGCACGCACGCACGCACGCTCACGCACACACAGACGTACATACACATATACATATGTACACACACATATATACCCATACACACATACACACACATACATATATATATATATGCATACACACATCCACACACACACACACATACATATATATATACATACACACACACACACACACACACACACACACACACGCATATACATACATATATATACATATATATACACATATACATACACACATACATACACATACACACATACACATATATATACGTACCACCTCAAAGACCCCTCGGCAATCACGAGCGTTCCACCATTGTTTTCTGTAAAGTGACGGGAAATGGTCATGCATGGTTAGTGACAAAATGGGTCCCCCCAGTCAGTATCGGGGGTCATTTGTAAGTTGTCACTGGTCATGTCGTTTACGTCTACGAGTCGTGTTGCCCTGTCAATATTGTCAGTGGTTGGCCACTGTTATTGGTCTTTATTATTAAAAGTAGATTTAGGAAGATGCAAATAAAAATATGGTAAATGATTTGTGCAGATTTGCATGTATGGTTATCCCCACCCGCTAAAATACCGGCCCCGCATGTAAGCAGTCACTACTTTATAATTTAATAGATAGAGCACTATGTGTCCGGTGGTGAGCAGACCGTATCGTTCGTTTCCCAGCGGGGGTCCCCGATTGTGCATTCCCTACCTGAAAGATCCCTTGGGTTAGTACCAGTCAAGCCCACCCGCCCGGACATTTCATAACGCTATAGATTTCGTAACTGCTCTACTTTAGACCTGATCACGAGCAGACTGTAATGCGCAATGCTGTTAACTTCATGAGTGCTCATCATTGGAGGCCGGACGTTAATAGTTGTTAGCTGATTATAGGCTTAATTGTGTATATACAATTTTGCTAGGATATGATTACGGGCTGGCAATATGTTCGTTAGGGTGCACTCTGGGCCTGCCTCGGGAGAAGAACCCGCCAAATATATTGGAACTCGGGTAATTCGGACATTCCCCGTTGAAGTTATATATTGCCAGCATTTCGCCACATCCCGCATATACTTTATGATTGTATTATGTTTGATATGATTTGATATTTATCTTATTATGTTGTTAGTAATGGTCAGTCAGTGTGGGGTACTGCTCCCCATACGCCGTTCACCATGTAATCACCGTAAGTCGATGGCTCACACGCAAACATATATTTACGATACAACATATGTACAACCTATCGTGATATCTCTTAATTATATCTGGACGAAGCCTACATGGTCCAATGTAACCTCTGTCACTTAGTTGGACCACTTCGTTGACTGTATACCCTCTGCCATCCTTAGTTACTACCTCTATATCTTGGTCTTTAGGTTATCAGTTTGAATTTAAAACTATACTGTTGTTTTTGGAGCAGCGGTATTTACATTTTACCCCAGTATCCTGTTTCCTTTATGTACTCTAATAAAGCTAGATGCATTTCGTCTTCACATTCCTTAGGAGGGAATACTATATGATAATGTAAAGGTGTAATGTTGTGTTTAAGGCAAGACGCTTTTAGATCTTCTCGCGATGTGCTATGGGCGGGGCAATTGAAGAAATAATGCCAAGGATCTTCAATTTCGTCCTCGTCACAATTTGAACAATTCATTTTATCTTCACTACTATTATCATGATGGTATAGATTAGATTTTATGCCATTTCTGCCTAGCCTTAGTCTGGATATAATTATGTCTGCTCTCCTATCTTTACTATACAATTTACATTTTGTAGGGATGGTGGGGCACATTGCTTGCACAATATGTCCACCATTTTTGCCTAAGTGTTCATTATTCCACCTTGTTTGCCACTTTGACCTACATTTTTGTTTGATGAGAGAATATATTTCATGATGTGTTGGTAATGTTGCTTCATTGTTTCCTATTAAATGCGCTGTGCCTGCAGCCCTATCAGCGTCTTCGTTACCGGGTATTCCAATATGGGAAGGGACCCAATCTATGTTTATTAGTTGCCTTTAGATATTGTATTGCTTATTAAGTTTTGATGAGATGTATTTTGTCAGGTCTTGTTTTAGAAGTACCTGAGTTGATTGCTTGGACGGAGCTTAGTGAATCAGTTAAGATGACTGTATCCTTATAATTATCTAATGTTAGGTTATAAATGAGGGCCTTCTCGATTGCTATTAATTCTGATGTGATACTGTTAGTGTGGAAGTCAGCTTGTATTGTTCTACGTAATTTAAATGTGGTATCACGAAAGCTGCGGATGTGATGACTTGTTCGTTATTTTTGCTACCGTCCGTGTAAATTTGCAGGCTATCTTTCCATTTTTTGTTTATGTGGTCTGTTGCTAGTTTAGGTTAATAATTGGATCCATTGTCTTATTTTTTATTATTTCTGTTAGATCTGATTGAGCAGTTATTTCGAAAGGATAGTAAGGTATATGGGTCTGATACGGCTGCATTTCACAATCATTCAGTCCATATTCTTGAGTTAGTATTTGGGCATTCATAGCGTAACATGTTTGTAATTTCCTACCTGTGGATTTTGCTTTTTTAATTTTGTTTGCTTCTTTATCGTTATGTTTGTTTTTATACTTTTGATTATTTTCTTTTATGGTTGCTTCTTTTTTAAGTCTTATTCTGTTATATTTGTATACCCGCCTAGGTCGTATTTGTTCGTTAACTGGCAGGTTTACACCATGTGGCTGGGTGCGCGCCCAATATTTGATTAGATTTCCTTCACGCCTCAGATCTAATGGTTCTACTACGGTTTCTACCTCGACTGCAGCGGCTCTAATTGATTTATATGCACCTGTTGCCACTTTGAGGGCCGCTCTTTGAATTAGTTCTAGTTTAGCTATGTGTTCCGCTGCAGCGTCTTTATACAGCATGCTGCCATAGTCCATTTTTGATAATAATAGAGCTTTGTACAACAATAGAAGGGATAGTTTATCCGCTCCATATGACGTACCCGATACTAGTTTCATTAAGTTGAGATCTTTTCTACAGCGTTGGACTATGTTATTTATATGTGTTCCCCAGGTAAGTCGATCGTCCAAATACATACCCAGGAATTTTACACATTTTGTGTATGGTATTGCTTGATTGTTTACCATTAAATCTTTAATTTTATAAGTTTGTTCTCTTATGTATGCATACCGCTGCTCCTCATTTTTATAGCAGAGTAATCCACCGCCATGATATATGACTGCCTCAGTTTTAAGCGGGGAGATTTTAAAGCCCCATTTGTTTTGCCAAATTGTTATTTTATCTAGTGCTGTCTGTATTACCCCCATGGCTACTCTGAGATCTGTATGCTCTTTCCAAATCGCGCCATCGTCGGCAAATTGTGACAGGCCTGGTTTTGTGTTTGTACTCATACTGTTTAATTCTGTATATAATGTATCTATCATGACATTAAATAGTGTCGGGCTTATGACACTACCCTGGGGGCTGCCATTATCAATACTTTGAAATTCTGAATGCTCTGTGCCTATTCTTACTCTAATTTTTCTGCCCGTCAGAAAGTTATCTAACCATAGCAACATTCTGTTGTTTACGCCCTTCCCGATTAGTTGTTCTATTGCTCCCTTTGTCCACATTGAGTCAAAGGCTTTTTCTAAGTCTAGAAATACAGCTACGACTAGTTTTTTCTCCATTTGTGCTGTTTTAATGATTGTTTCTAATCGAGCTAGTTGATCCATCGTGGATCTATGATTTCTAAATCCTGACTGGGTTGGGCCAATTTTATGAATAGATTCAAAATGATGTTTTAGTCTGATGGCCACCATAGTTTCCATTAATTTACATATTACAGATGTTAGTGAAATGGGTCTGTATGAGGCTGGTAGAGTTGCATCCTTGTTTGGTTTGATTATTGGGATAATGGTAGCCTCTTTCCAAGCGTCGGGCAGGAGCCTTCGGCCCAGGATTTATTTATTAGCAGGAGTAGTTGTTCCATTGATTCATGTGGTAATTGTTTAAGTATATTATAATGTATTTTATCTGCTCCTGGTGCAGTACTTTTTTTAGTTTTAAGGGCAGCTTTAAGTTCCGACATTATAAATGACCTATTGAGGCTGTCAGTATCAGTCTGGTGTCCAGAGTATGGTTGTCTATCTTAGCTTGTTTTTTCGGGTCTCTTTTATCTTTTTCTATTCTGAATTCTGATGTTAAATTACTGTTGCTAGACATATTAGTGTAATGATCTGTGAGCACCTCTGCTTTTTGTTTTTCATCACATATTAATGTATTATCATGTGATAATGGGGGCATTTGTTGTGTTGGTTTACCTCTTACTCGATTAAATAAATTCCAGACTTCTTTACTTGTTTTAGCTTTCGTAATTGCTGATATAAAATTCGCCCAACCTTTCTCTTTTTCTGTTTTAATGGTTTCTGACGCCAGGCTCTTGGCTTCCAAGTATTCCTCTCGCCTTCTTTGTTTTAGTTGTACATGATATTTATAGGCTTGTTTCCATCTTCGCAGACAGTTTTCCCTGTTTTTAATGGCTTCTGTGCAAGCGGGTGTCCACCAGGGATTGGTAGGGCGATTATGTGCTTTACCACTTGTCTGTGGTATGCTTTCTTTACTTATTCCGTAGAGTGTGCTCACAAATTCATCGTGATAGTCTTTTGTATCTAAATTCGCATCGATATGTAACCTAGTGGTGCATAGTTGATGGAAGAGTTCCCAGTTTGCATGACCTAACTTCCATTTGGGAATTATTGCGGGAGTTCTCTTGTGATAATGGGTACAAACTTTAGTAATAATCGGATAGTGATCGCTGCCTAGTGTTGAGTTGTGGATGGTCCACGAGGCCAAGGAAGCTAGAGCTGGTGTAGCTAATGTGATGTCTGGTGCAGATCCTATACTTTTAGCCCTTGGTAGATGGGATGAGTCGTATGTTTCTGAGCCATTATTTAGTATAACGTAATTAGTATTATCTAAGGAATGTTATAATTTCATCACCTATTTTGTTTACATATTAAAATAATGAATGTCCCAAAGTGGATTATGTCCGTTAAAGTCACCCAATATCAATGTTTTGTTACTAACTTGTTTTATTACCTTGTATAAGTTTTGTAGAAGGTTTTCGGTTTTATTAATACTCGGACTTATGTAGATATTCAGAATGTCAATGTTGCCTTTACTGCTTAATATCTTAACTCCCGAGTATAGGATATTATTATTTTCTTTAAGATGACGTGTTTTAAATTCTATGCTTGATATACCATTTTTCACGAATATACCTACACCGCTTCCTTTGGTTGAGTTCGTTGAGTGAGATTTCAAGATTATACCCAGGTAATGTTGTAGGTTTTGGCATTTCCTGTAGACATAATACAACGGGTGACATGATGTCGTTTTCTATTGCATTCACCAGCTCACTTTTTGTTTTGACAAATCCCCGGCAGTTCCATTGAAGGACTGTCAGGGTCTGGTTGGTTTTAGTTCCGTTTCTACCCATACTATTCTTTTTTTTTTATTAAATATGTTTATGTTTTATTGTATATCAGGAAGTCTTAGTCCGTGACGCTTAGTCGCTATTATTTCACTTAGCAGTGTCATATTTGATTCCATTTCTGGCTCATTTAGTTGCACTGGTCTCCTATTTGGTGATATTTTGTCTTGTCTTATAAGAGTTATTTTTGGTATATTGTTCTTGTTTTGTTTCTGCTGCGAGTCTTTGCCTGTCTTTATTATTGGTCCATGTTTTTGTTGCTATACGTTTGCCTTTTTTATTTTTATTGCTTCGTCTCTACCTTTAGACGCTTTATTGGTCTTTGGAAGATTCACAGTGTTAGGGGCTAACTTTTGTCTATTAAGTGTTATTTTGTGTACTGTTTTTACTGGACTTGCCGCTGGGCTAACATTGGGTGTGGATGTTGTGACCTTATTGTTTGTTTCAATTTTGTTTTTAGCAGTGATCGTCTGGCAATTTTGAACGTCGCTCATATTTTTAGGGTTAATGTTATCGCTTGAACTATTGTTAGATATGTCAGACAGTCCAAGCCCAGAACCCGGTGAGTCGGGGGTATCCGGCATGGGCTGTGACGATTTTGGTGATTTGGTTGTCAGGAGTGAGTCCATACTTGGAGATTAGAAGGCATCTCTTCTTCACAGATACCTATGCCTAAGTCTATTATCTCATCCACACTATCTATAATTTTATTTGATTTTCCACTACTGTTTGCTATTGCTGGATGCGGATGGTTGTTATCTGATATGTAAGTGCTAAATAGGCTTTTCGCCGCTGTTGTGTCGCAACTATTCTTTCTTATTTTTGTGGGTGGGTAGTAGGTAGATATATCCTTCCTTACTGTTTCAATGATTATGTCATCACCGGTATCGGTGGCAACATTATTATGTACGTTGGAGGGCTCTTATTTAAATGTGAGCTGGTTATCTGACCTATAATTCCATCAGTTTGGATACCTAATTGTCTTTCGAGTGCTAGTTCGATTGCTGTCACGAGATCAAAAACTTGCTGTTTAGTAATATAGTCCTTCATTGATTGTTTGTTAATGTTTTTATTGAGAGTTTGGTAATCTTTGTAAGATGTTTCATGGGCTCTCTTTCGTTTATTAGTTTTAGGTGTAGCTGGTATATGAATTTTCTCTGGCGTTCGCTTGTTATAGTCTGCTTACGGAAACTTATTCTTAATTTGTTCCTGATTCACGTTAATATTTGGGGTTTGAAGTTGTTCTTTTAGTGCGTTTCTAGTGAGCTGTCTAGTGTTGTTTTTTTTTGGGCGAGTTGTTCTTTGTATCTGAGAAACATAGGACAGTACGGATCACTAGCCCTATGTCCACATTCATGTTGTTGAGCCACGTAGCAGTTGTTGCAAAAATCTTGAGCTCGTGTATTTTTGTATGTGCACGCCGTGTAAGTGTGTGAGTATCCACAGATGGGACATACTGTTTTATTGTTTTTGCAATTGTTTTGCTTATGACCGAATTGTTGGCATTTGTTATATCTAATGGGACGTGATATCGTGATGCCTATGTTGATGTCATTTCCGCAATTGATGTAGCTAGCAGGTGTTATGGTGAATGGTAGAGTGGGTGAGTTAAATTTAATTAGAAGTGTTGATTTGTTTTTGCCTATGTGATGTGCTTCAGTTATTTTGTTTTTTCCAGCGTCTAGTGCTGTCATTAGTTCTTCTTTGTTACTGTAGAGGATCTTACGTGAGTGATGATTTAATATGAGTTTCATTAAACGAGTTTACTGATTTCATAAGAAACTCGGCATAGCCGAGTTTCTTATGAAATCAGTTAACGAGTTCAATGAAAATCATACTAAATCAACACAAAATGTTAGATTATATTTATTGCATAAGCACATCATCATTTTTTGAATCTGTTCTGTAGCGGGCTCATTTGCATATTTATCACACTAGTGTATTACTTGTGTATTATGGTTTGTATTACACTGTGTTTATAACATTTTTGTCGTACGAAGTTTAGTGAAACGGACCCCAGATACTCAGTGTGTTTAGGACTTTTCCGTTGTACTTTGTTGCATACTGCGGCTCCATACAGACATGTCGCACCAATACAAACGTCTTCAGAAATAGGTGGGTGGGATCATTTGTATCCAATGGGCCGTTTATTGGGTCCAAGGCTTCAACCTGCGGTTTAACTGTGTGTCACATTTAGTCCAGGCTCTGGCCTATACCCCCGCTTACAATCAGAGAGGCACAATTTCTGACAACTGAAATCAATTACATGTTCCATTCCCACCAAAGTTTTCACAGGTGATAGTCTGGATGACAATGCATGGCGGCCATTTTTCAAAATGGCAGCCATCAAAAAGTAATTTTACTCCTATATTGGTCAGTGAGTTACCTAAAAGTATAAATATGATGCATATACCTACATGTATAGGTTAACGGTACAACATGAGCACCATATTGCTAATGGTAGATGCTTTGGTAGAGAAAACCAACTTGCAAATCAAAATGGCCGCTAAGAAAATGCTGTTTTTGTCCAAATTACGCTATTTTATACACATGGAAGCTTAATTTTGCTGCCTATGTCTTCATGTTACTGATTGTAATTAGAACATCAACAAGAAACTGTAAGGACTTGTATAGAACAGCTATATTGAATTTAAAAATGGCCGAAATATAAAATCGTGTTGGTCAATGTCCGATTCAAGTGACTTGGCCACTTGGTTTGTTGTTTTACAGTGTTCATACATGTTGTCGGAATCAAGTCAAACTTCCATTTATGAATAATATTGTGCTATATTATCACCTCACTAATACACACTAAAGTACTGAACCTTTTATAATACAAGATGAAAAAGCAAAGGTAAATTAATAACACTGAGGTGAACAGTTTGTTGATTTTGACAACTTTTATTTTCAGCATATTTGCGAATGTGCACCAGTGATGCTAAAATTGTATACATTCTAAGACAGTGTAGTAACACAATCATACAATCTTTACAATGCAATAAAATTCTTACACTACAACCAGAATATATCTTACCACTTACGGTAACAGAGGACGACGGAGCTCCGGTATGAAATTGTCAGAACGTGTGACTAACTTGAAATCCGACAATGAGTTTAATATCATATGCATAACTGGTTGCTCAATGGACACTTTAATTACCTATATTACATGTAGCCAGTGTCTATGCATCTCTTTTCAAATTTACAGTTAATAATTCATATACCTTTCATCTGGACAGCATATGAAATTACTGTTTTACATTTGGGTGACATTCATAGTTCGACGTGGCCATCCGACCTAACATACACTAATTAGATAAAGGCATAATTGGTCAGTAGGATACATTGATCAGTTAAGCTAATTTTACATGAGTTTAACATTGAACGGTAAGTTAGATATGTTTGACACATGGGTTAGAGGGCAATCCTACCAACACTGGTAAAACATTTCATTATTATACAGCTTTCATTTTGTATTCTCACATTTAGGACCATTTACCTTCTTCTGACAAAAGATAACACACAGAACATGGAATTTCTTGCATGAGCATCTATTGGTTTGGAATTTACCATGGCAACCACACTGGTTCAATGTTTCTGGTCAGATGAGTCTTAGGCAATTTTGGGGCAACAGACTGCCGTCTTTCTTTACCCGGCCATAGTCGAGTGGATCAACAATGCGACTGGCGGTGAGAAGAGTAACAGCATTCCGGATAATGAAGAAGGCTATTCTAATATGACCCCTGATTACGCTTAAGGTTTGTGGCAACTCGCAGTTGGTCAAAGGCACACGTGGTAGTCTTACTGTGATCGCCTGCAGATACACGGACCAGATACCTTACTGCAAGTTTCATGTCTCGAAGCTCGAAGAGGTAGCCAACTGGACTGGACTGGTTCCCATCTTGCTAAGACTGTCATCACAAGTTATTATATGGGCTTTGATAACGACATGGCAGAACGCTTGCCCTAGTTTGTCATGAAATATATGTGGGGGAATCATGCGCTTTGCACGCCCAGTAAGTGCCAAACTGTATCCATGCTTCCAATACGCCAATCTGGAGCAAGTGAGATACATAGCGTAGAAGAAGAAGAACTATGGTAGCTGTTCAACTCTGGTACTTGAATCATAGGACAACCTATTCGCAATAGTGGAGCTTGTGCACGTGTGATCAGAGCATGGAATCCGCCCCAGGTAGGCATCGCACCCGCAACAGCAACTAACTCTGTTGGAAGACATTCTGATAAGTTGGTAAACAGTAAGTAATTATCTTGAAAATCTTGCACAATAGCAAGCGCTCACTCAGGTTGTTGTTATTATTGCTGCTGATGATGATAATGACATGTAGTTGTTTCTTTTTCATGGCACCACTCTTAAGGGGATGGAGACCAACGTGTGTATTATCTTAGAGCTAGGCGATTTGACATGCACCAATAAAGTGATAAGTATCTATATTATATTTTGATACCTACTGAGATATACATGTAAATTTAGATCAAATATGAACGGAAAATCTATCTTAATTCAGTTTGTAGAGATATTAATTATGGATAAAAATATCTTTTTTGTCGCTGGCCATTTTGAAATTAGATATTGGCTGCCAAAAAATGTTGTTACAAATGTTCATATTGTGTTCTCTGGTACCAAATGGTGATATATGGGTTGAAAACAACATGCATCGGTGGCCATTTTGAAATTTAATTTACAAGTTTGCACTTTTATAACCAGTATTCTTATTTGATAGTTAGGTCTGATAACCTGCGTAAAACAAACACTAAAATTATTCCATTGCGTGAATAGAATACTGTAATATGGACAAAAAATATTTTCGTGGCGGCCATTTGGATTTTTAAGATGTCTCCATAAACCAAATGATTCAATAGTATTAGTAATGTGTTTATTGTGTTCCTGGACCCTATGCAGGTATAGGCACCAAACTTAAATACATATGTGAATTACTGACCAATATATGAGGGAGGGAACTTTTGATGGCGGCCATTTTTCAAAATGGCCGCCATTCATTGTCAACACAAAATCCAGACTATCACCTGTGAGAAATATTATGGTAATGGAGTATGTAGCTGATTTCAATTGTCAAACATTTTGCCTCTCTGGTTGTAAGCGGGGGTAAGGGCCAGCGCCAGGACTAATTCGGTTACGCGCGAAATCAACACCACAGCATGCGCCTATGGTCCAGTCGCATGTAACATTATCAGCCCCTGCAATCAGTAATACCATTTATCCCGTCAACGCAGTGCGTATGTGCCGTGAAACACGGTGCCGTGAAACAAGTTTGATATCCAGTCAATACTACCTAATCACTGCGTATGAATATGTACGGTGGCTGGGGTTATGTTTTCGCATTTTAAAGCCATTTGTAGGTGTTGACGGGATAAATAGAATAGTAGGTTAGTGCCGTGAATGGGAAAAAATATATGGCGCGGCATGGAAACGGGATGTGCTCGGCAGAGCCTCGCCCATCCCGTTTCCTAAGCCTTGCCAGATATTTTTTCCCATTCACGGCACTGACCTACTATTCTCTATCTGTACTGGCAATGGTCCTGGGGGTATCATTGCAGATAAAGCAATGGTATGTTTTCTCATGTAGTCACTAAATACATATTTACAATGTCACTGGTGGTCTATGCCACAGTTAGATCACGGTTCGTTAGATCGCGGACGAACGTACGGTGGCACAAAGGGGACATATACATATTTTTTTTACTTTCGCGTGCGCACGCAAAACATATCGAGTGCGCACGCAAAACATATCGCGTGCGCACGCAAAACATATCGCGTGCGCACGCAAAGCATATTGCGTGCGCACGCAAAACCGATCGCGTGCGCACGCAAACCGATCGCGTGCGCACGCAAAACATATCGCGTGCGCACGCAAACATAATAAAATATTTCCATGTCCCCTCTGTGCCACCGTACGAACGCGATCTAATTGTGTCACATACTAGTGTCCATACATTGCCCATGTGCTGTGTAAATGCATACAAAAACTCGAAAATGTATCAAAGATGAGGTAAACGTGTGTAAGCAGTTGAGCACGCACAGGCTTAGAGTGTACACCATGGCCAGCAGCCTATTTCATCAACATTGCAAAGTATACTTATCTAGCAAAGTATACTTTGAGGGAGAAATTTTCAATTTAAGGATAAATTTATTAATTTTTATTATACTGAATTTATTATATTATCACAGCCATTATCACAGCCATATCACATATAATAATTCACTATTATACTGATTTTTTTACATTATCACAGCCATTTTGGCTGTGATAATGTAATAAATTCAGTATAATAATTCTGCATACTTTTAATCATCAAATATATGCAGTCGGTAGTTCTATATGAAATAATGCATTTCGGGGAAAATAAATGATTATTCCCTCAAAGTATACTTTGCTAGATAAGTATACTTTGCAATTTTGATGAAATCGGCTACTGGTGTGAGGTCAGGCAAGTTAAAATCGAAAGAAAATGTGATTTCGTGTATGGACAGTTGTTCGTTGCACTAGATACTATGGATCCGGTCTATAAAGGCGTCATCTCCTAATATTATCAGCAGCAATGCACAAATAGAGAATAGTAGGTTAGTGCCGTGAATGGGAAAACATATCTGGCGCGGCACGAAAACGGGATGGGCTCTGCTATTAAATATCTGGCAAAGTTTAGGAAACGGGATGGGCTACGCTCTGCAGAGCCCATCCCGTTTCGTTTCCGTGCCGCGCCAGATAGTTTTCCTTGTTCACGGCACTATCCTACTATTATATTTATCCCGTCAACACTACAAATAGGTTTAAATTTAAAAAAATAACCCCAGCCACATCCTCAAAATCGGAGAATCGACTAGTATGACAACCGCACATATTCATACGCAATGATTAGGTCGTATTGACAGGATATCAAACAGGTTTCACGGCACCGTGTTTCACAGCACATGCACATGTGTTGACGGGATAATTTAATTTTACATGTTAACCTGTTTTCTACGTTACAAAGACAGATGGAGTGATTTCAGATGCCAGTTATAGATATGTGCACAAAAAAGCGTATATTTTTCCTTCTTCCTTGTTAGGTGTTTTTCCTACCATAAACAATTGATAATGATGCAGAATGCAGCGTTTTATTTTCTACGTCGCATCTAAGACTATCCCGTATTTACACAACTACCTGCGTTAAACCTGCCAAGACTATCAACACTTCTGAACATCTACTTGCATTGCCAATCAAGCAATTTGATTGTCTGAGCCTGAGCTGTAGCACAAGCCATGAGCGGATTCAGGGGGGTGGCGGACCCGGCGCGCCCCCCTAAAATTCGCCGAGTAAAGATTTTTTACAAGTTACAAGGCACGTTTCATGCCAAGTGCCATGTATTCCATGCATTTTTCGGTCGTTGTCTTATTGTTTCAAAATGTAAACGTTTTCAATCAAAAATCATGTCTAAACATACTGTGACAGTGTCAATATTTTTGCTCCAAAATGCGCCAGAACGCAGGTAATGCGATGTGTATTTAAAAAAAAAATCCGGGGGGAAATGGCCCCGGACCCCCCTAGGCGCTATCATGAGCTCCGCTCGGTCGTCTATTTTGCAATACTTGACTATATTATCGAACGAGCTTAGCTCGTTCGATAATATAGTCAAGTATTGCAAAATAGTTACGCCCCCACCCCCCACTAACCCGAAATCCTGGATCCGCGCCTGCAAGCTTTGATTTAAAACGCAATTCTCGAGTATTTTGAAATAAAGAAATTGACAGATATTGGCAAGATTAACCGAGGTCGTAGTGTACATGTGTAAGAATATGGACTATTTATTTGCAGGCACGGCATATTTTCGTGAATCTGTTCTAAAACATGTTGAAGTAACACTATTGTTCGTGGATCTTTTCTGAAACATGTTGAAATAACACTATTTTGCGTGGATCTTTTCTGAAACTTGTTAAAGTAACACAAGGAGAGGAACTCTATAAGACCGAAAAAAATGATGTAATTAATATTTAATAAAATATGTTTATACCAAAGTAACACTACTTTTCGTGGATCTTTTCTAAAAACATGTTGAAGTTCAGAGGTATCACATATCTTTCGGCGATCTTTTCTAAAACATGTTGAAGTAACACTATTTTTCGTGGATCTTTTCTAAAACATTTTGAAGTAACACTATTTTTCGTGGCTCTTTTCTGAAACATGTTGAAGTAACACTACTTTTCGTGGATCTTTTCTGAAACATGTTAAAGAACACTACTTTTCGTGGATCTTTTCTAAAACATGTTGAAGTTCAGAGGTATCATATATCTTTCGGCGATTTGTGCTAAATCAATTTAACAATTCGTTTCCACGAATTAACAATTCGTTCGCACGAAATAACAATTGGGAACGAATTGTTAATTCGTGGGAACGAATTGTTATATCGTGGGAACGAATTGTTAATTCGAGGGAACGAATTGTTAAATTGACAGAACGAATTGTCATTTCGTTGGAACGAATTGTTAATTCGAGAGAACGAATTGTTATATCGTGGGAACGAATTAATATAAAAAATCCATGTCCCCTGCTAGGCTCCGTAGAATTGGGCTACAGACAAAAAACAAATCCGTAATCGAAGGTTATACCTACGGAAGCCCATTAGGGCCACTTCACTTTTTTTTTTTATCTTTTCTTGAATTTTCGAGATCTTTTCTTGAATTTTCAAGATGTTTTCTTGAATTTTCAAGTTCTTTTCTTGAATTTTCAAGATGTTTTCTTGAATATTCAATAAAAGATCTTGAAAATTCAAGAAAAGATCTTGAAAATTCAAGAAAAGAACTTGAAAATTCAAGAACACATCTTGAAAATTCAAGAACACATCTTGAATAAATGGAAATTAAAAAAAAGTGAAGTGGCCCTAACGGCTTCCGTATATACATATACGCATTCTTCATTATACAATACTATGTATTTCGTATAAGGTCTATATGAATAAGGAAGTTTATAGCAAACTTAGTATGGGGAGTCGGTGTAAAATGTTCGACAATCGCGTACAGTGCAACCTCTCCACAACAGCCACCCATGGGAAGAAGCAAAACTGGCTGTTGTAGAGAGATGGCTGTTGTAGGGAGGTTAACGCTGAATTAAATTTTGTCGTCTGATGTTTATTTATTTTCTTCGATAATTCTCATCAAATACATGCTTTGACAGCATTTTAGAATCATTTCCAATGGAAATGATTCTAAAGTGCTGTCAAAACATGTTTTTATTGAGATTGAATGCAAAAGCAACAGCAGACGACAATTTTTATACTCAGCAGTCCAATGGTACAGTATAGAGGAAATCATCCATTTGGGATATAAAATAGCGGCTGTTACAGAGAGGGTGTTGTTTTAGAGAGGTGGCCGTTCAGGGAGGTTCGACTGTACCTGTAATCAGCAAGCCGATTCTCATCCATGACGTTGTGTCGGATGCTTAAAGGGCATATCAGGATGTTTAAAACAATGCTATAACAAAATGTGTGTTTCATCATAGCCCTGTGTAAAGTAGTTTAGTTATTGTTGAACGCAACAAGATAGGAAATCCGATATGTATGCACCTATATGTATGTGGGTGAAAATAGAAATAACCCAGCGGTCCTAGTATCGTCATATATCTTCAATTAAACCATTTTACACAGGGCCATGATGAAAACACCTTTTTATTTTATTTCTTATAGTATTTATTTCTAAAAAAATCGTGATATGCCCCTATGACTATGGCTGTGAAAGGGAATTGTGACCAGTGTAGCTCCTGATCAAATAGCACACTCTTACATACATGTACATACATAATGTACTGAAATCATTTTATACCTAAATACAAACACAGTTGATCTGATTTGGGGTTCCAAGTGCAAATATATAATATATACATATTATGTTTTTTTTATTTCAAGATATGTGGACGTCTGCTATTTAAACTATTATCCAATTTCACAGCAAAGTTACAAAAACAAACATTCATTGTCTCAATAAACCCAAGATCGGAAAACTAATTTCCTTTGTTGTGACGAACGAGTTAAATTATGTAAAATGGTCAGATTTGGCGGCCATCTTGGTAGAATTTTCCCATATTGCAGTTAAGGATTACATTTTAAATGTATCTATTTTAGCAGCCATCTTGAATTTATGCATTTTTCTCAAAACGCTCAAGGATGACAGCTTGCCATCACTCGGCTTCGAAATGTAGAAAAACTATGTTATTCAAAACAATGTTAAGCCCAAAACTATACGTGAAACGTAAGAAAATATTTATGTAACCAGGTGAGCTGATTACCTTGAAATAGTGACATTATTTGGTCCTATCACTAAACAAACTCTGTTCGCTACGCTCATTCGTTTGTTTAGCGCAAGGACCAAACCACGATAATCACCCCATCTAATTATAATAAACGGTGTGTACAGTGTACTATGCTGTTGGTTTATGACCTCGTTACCAAGGATACGTGTATAGTGTATTGAGATTCTGACAACTAAATGCAGCGATACTCATCTGCCTGACATCAGCCGTAGATGGGAAGATGTGGTCTGTGTCACACCCACCACTGTATGCTGTTACTTGTTTATTACCTCGTTACCATGGATACGTGTAAACTTTGTTACAGAATTGGGCGCCGGAAGACCGCCATGGGTTGTTACCTGATTACGGGTCTGGGCGGGCTAGTCGTGGGTATCGTACAGAATATAGGTATGTTCCATATGTTCCATATAACAATCCACAGTTTCATAAACAGGCTATGCCGTTTGATAACGGCCGGTCAATGCACATTTAAATACAGTGAAATCTCTCTAAACCGGACACCCTGGGAGGTCCCCAGGATGTCCGGCTTAGGGAGGTTTTACTGTAAATCAGGTATTTGATCACTCTGAGCCATAGTTTTGTACTATGCGATCACGAACGGGCATTATCACCTGAGATAAATGTCCAAGAAACTCGTCAAAATAAGCGGGCACTTTTAATTATTAGAACTGGTGGAATAGTGACACACTTATACACTTATTTAATTCCAATAAAGAACATGTTGCGCCTAATCCGATTATACCCATTATAAAAGTAATACGATTAGTATTAACCCTACTGTATGTTTCACGAAAGCTGCCCAAATTTTACGGCTATATAAACAATTCAAACACAATCTTTTTGTTCAATAATATTAAATTAAACTTAAGAATGAGCCTTCTTTTTATTTCGTGAAATTTGGTAAAATATTGATTTTATTGCGAAAAAACAATTTCCCCATGCTAAATCCCCATAGATGTCTATGGGGATTTAACATGGGGAAATTTTTTAGAATTTCAGAAATACTGGACCGATTTTTAAAATTTAACTTTTGTTTTCTTAGTTAGATCATTTCCAAGCTATCTAGCTAGGTTTCGGAGTCAATTAAAAAAAAAACCTCTACCTCTTTTTCCCCCATGTTAAATTCCCATAGAGAAATCAATTTTTCGTAATAAAACCAATATTTGACCAAATTTCACGAAATAAAAAGAAGGCTCATTCTTAAATTTTCCTTTAATATAATATTATCGAAAAAAATATTGTTTTCGAATTGTTTATATGGCCGTATAATTTGGGCAGCTTTCGTGAAACAGACTATAGTACGTTTAGGGAGTGGGATTATGATCCGGTTAATCTATTTCAGGGATGGAATAATTTATAGTATTTTTTCTGTAAAATATTCATTTAAGAGAAAATCAGTTGATAAGTTGAAGGGTCAGTGAAAGAAGGGGGCTTACCGGGACTTAGCGCCCTTCTCCTACTGGTTCATACAATTTACGAACACACTTGATAACAGTATATACAGTGTTCGCCAACGTTGTTGTCCGCCCTCACTCCCCCCCCCCCCCCCTACCCCTACCCATTACATGACATTTTTTTGTCACGCCCGCTTGCGGACAGCGCGATATAGTCGGCATACGTACGTACGAGTTTGCGTTGTTTGTTAATGTTTTTGGTTAAAGTATTTCGGTATACTATCAAAGCCTCGACGGGCGCGATATGCGGACCGCGGCCATCTAGTTGCATTTGTTTCAAACATAACCGCCCATTTCTACACTGTATATAGAGAATAGTAGGTTAGTGCCGTGAATGGGAAAACATATCTGGCAAGGCTCAGGAAACGGGATGGGCGAGGCTCTGCCGAGCACATCCCGTTTCTGTGCCGCGCCAGATATTTTTTTCCCATTCACGGCACTAACCTACTATTCTATTTATCCCGTGAACACCTAAAAATGGCTTTAAAATGCAAAAATAGTATTGACTGGATATCAAAAATGTTTCACGGCACTGTGTTTCACGGCACATACGCACTGTGTTGACTGGATAAACATGTAAGTACAGTCGTACTTCTATTCACGTGAAACCGTAATTAACGACGTCTCTAATTACTGCTTCGCGTGAATACACGTACCAACTGAACACACAAAAGGTCGATGCACACAGGCTACATATCCACGAACATTACATACAGATGCTAGGACGATACGTATGATATGCAGTTGTATATCATTTTTCTGGGTTACGTTAAACTAATGTGGGCATACTATAGCTATTGTTATGTCACATTCTGAATGAATTATGATGCGACTAAATAGAGAATAGTAGGTTAGTTCCGTGAATGGGAAATAATATCTGGCAAGGCCGAGCCCATCCCGTTTCCGTGCCGCGCCAGATATTTTTCCCATTCACAGCACTAACCTACTATAGTACTGCAGATAGGTAAAAGTATTGTGGGTTTGATGAAACAAGCATGGAATTTGGTCCGCAGGTAGACTATGCGTCTGTGGTGATTTTTAGATCTAGGGCCATCTCAGATTCGATCTGTGACAAAAATGGCGGCCATTTTCAAGATGGCCGCCATCGCTTATTTGAAATTCTTTGATATCGTAGGTTAAATCAATTCTAGGGGTGGGAATGTTTTTCCTTTGTATTATAAATCATACATCAGTAATTTTACTGTCCACATAACAGTTGAAATGGCAAATAATTACTAGTTTGAGCTAAAAAACAATAAGATTTATTATCATTTTTACGTCATGTTACGATTTTGAAACTTCGTCAAGTGTGTCAAACAACCCAGAATTATTTCTTCTGTTTTTGTAGGTAGCAGAGGTACACACAATAGCTTATTATAGTCTAATTGCAAGTCAATAGGATGGAAATTGTGTCCAAACAGTAATGAACTGTTCTCTGTGAGCCGCGTCACTCAGAGCACTGTCCACCGCACTGACAAAGAGCTGTACACTGAAGAGCCGCCTTCTGGCATCTGCAGCCGTTCTTGCAGCCACATCGCAAGAGTTCCCTGCAAGTTTCTCATGCTTCTGGTAGGGTCGTCCAGGTTATACCCCATCCACCACCAGGCTTCTTGTTCCAGCCCCATTCACTTGGTGACGGAAGCTCTGGAGCAGGGGTCACCATTTGGGCCCAACAGTGACCAGCCTAGTAGACAGCTCTCTTGGTGTGTTGGATGAGTGCAGCCTGTGTAGGAGGCAGACCATCAATAGCTCTGCCTTTCTTGCTGATCAGCTGTTTCTTGCCTGTTTCACACCCTCCTCTGTGCAGGTGCGATCGTACAGCACACCACAAATCGCTCTAGTGGTTGCATCCACCCGTCAATGGCACGTGGGTCTGGCATGGCACCCAAGGCGCAGAATGCTGGTATGACGTCCCCATAGGTGGTCCAGGTGTCCCATGCAGTCTTCTTGCCCCTGTTGCCAAAACAGGACACCGTGTCACATCCAGTGAAGGTGTTGAACATCGGCAAGGCCACACATCGGTCAGGACCAAGAGCTTTGGCGATCCCATGAGCAGCGATGAACCTGAAGCTCTTCCCAGCTCCAAAGGCAATCCACAGTTCAGAGATGTTGAGGCGATTGGCTGATGCTATGGCCAGGACTACCACGTCTGTATCAACTGTGCGTATTGACACTTTGCTGTACCCCTGTTGTACGGCATCTTGTAGGTGCAGGAGGATACGAGTGTCAGCCTCCTCATGCGTGCATGGCGCTAGAGCTGACATGTCCTGGCGACTGGAGCAAAGAACGCCAGTGCCTTGTGTGGTGATGAGATGTTTGTTGGTGCCAATGTCTGCCACATTAGAAGCCAGGAAGGATAACAGCTCCGTCTTGTTGTCGTCGATGCGGAGAAACTCTTGCCAGTTTCCAGGAACTGCACTTGATGGCTCAACTCGTCTCCTGACTCCCTTTCCTCTCTTGCTGCGAGTGTCCGCCTTCAATCTGTCTGCCATGTACAGATCCCAGACAATGTCTAGTCTGTCTACATGCTGAAGCTGGGATGTGACATACGGCACGAAGACATCAGTGGCATAACCTTGTAAGGTCTTTGCAGTCCCTGGTCGCAGCATGTTGATTATGGAAGCACCATCCAGGATGTTGACCTGTACTCTGGGGGTGGAGAGATCCTCTTTCACTGGAACAAGGTTGTCCAGGCAGGGCACCAAGTCAGACTTGGTTCCAGTTCTCAGGCCACCCATCTGAGACAGGGACGGTGTACAGGCCTGGTTTTCGTGCTGAAAGAACTCGTCCAAATCACCATGACGTATCTGGGAGGCAATGCACAGCCTGGAGAAGAGCGAACAGTCGTTCTTCAGGGATGACATCTGTAGCTGTTTCTTTGACTTCTCTCTGACTGGTGGGCGGCTGAAAAGATGGAGTTTGTTCCGCTTGATGGGATCTGTGATAGGCACTGTCTGGTTCACAAGCCTCTCTTTAACATATGTCTCATACTGCTCGAGTCCCAAGTTTCTCCATCTGCCGCACTGTGTCTGTCATTGCTGTGTCCACAACGTCTCTGCTGTTCAGGACAAGGAGATCACTGCTGTATTCAGCGAACGGGTTCCCCATCTCTTCCATGGCTCGGCTCAGTGATCGCACATCTTGTGCAAATGCCGTCTGTGCATGTCTCTTCTGTTCATGGTGACGTCCATCTGTGTCCTGCCTCTTCTCGGTTGATCCCTCGAATTCCTGAATTAAACGAGCCATCTCGGGACCAGATACCATCCAGCGACGAAGAGCTGCAGGGTTCTCCGTCAGGCCCACAGCACCGCCATCTCCCTTCACGGAAGCATTGTCTGCTCATGGGCCTGGTCAATAGCAACAGCAGAGTATGCACGCTTTGACTTCTTGACGACAAAGTTTCCCTTCAGAAACTCAGCATAGACGGAGCTGCTTCAGTGACACCATGTCTCGTAGGTGGATCGGCACCCATCTCGAGTAGTGTGTATGGTCCAGGGCGAAGAACCAAGGGACGATCTTAGACAGGGCATCCATGTAGAGCAGGAAGTCGGCCTCACGTATCGCTCTCAGTATACCATCACAGCCAGCTCCAGCTGCAGGATGAAGTACCAGAATTGGAAATGAGGACATGCATCGGACCTTGCATCACACCAGTCTTCAAATGGCACCACTTCACTTGCATCTTCCAAGGTCTGGATGTACTCACTGTAGGCACTCTGCTGAAGTAGATACAGGCTACTGGCTGCGACTTGGTGAGCCTGTCTTGTGCGTGTCACGTGGGATGCTTTCAGAAACGAATCTGCTGTTCCACTGGTAGCAACCCCGGCCTGAACGAGTGCTCCTGTCCAGCCGCTGCCCTCAAGAAGATCTCCAAGGACCTTGAGGGACGCCATCTCGATGTGTAGGCCACCAAACATCACTACAAATATATCCTCGCCATAACTTGTAGGCCAGCTCCATTGGATCTGCTTTGCCAGAGTGTAGAGTGGCTGGTCACATATGAGGACTGGGATCTGGCCAGGGTTCAGGACATCAACTGCCGTCTTCACGATGTCCATTTAGTGGCAGATCATGGCTACGGATTTTATTTTGCCTCGTCATGGAAAAGGGGTAGCAAGGACGTGAGAGCCACATTCATGTCTTCTAGTGGTCGTGCTGCTTGCTGGCTTGCATGGTATGCAGCCCAGGAGATCATCTCACCCTCCTTCAGGGTGTCGGAGTCCACCACCTGCTTCAGGTGCTCCAGCCAGCTGTAAAGCAGAAAATAACATAATTATTTAAACATGTAAATGTATGTACATGTGGTAATTTTTGCTTCATTTGTAAATAAAGTGGGATAACGTTTTTGCAGGCAGACCTTTGTCTATGCATAATGTTTCTAATGTGTAATGTCCCGTATAGACACGATAGACACAATGGCCGGGTAAGTGGGAGGTTCGTGGGCCCACACTAACCAGGTTTAACCCCTCAGTGGATTTTACTTCACTGACCGTTCCCAGGCGGTAGCCTTGCTATCGTGTCTTCTTGTGACGTGTTTGTGTTTCTTCATTTCTACTAATAGGACCGTTGTTTTTGTAGTGATTCCTTTTTATGGATCTGTTTTGTGGTGCCTCTGTTGCATTTTGTGTTATTTTATTATTTTTTGTAGTTATTGTTTTTCTTGGGGACCGTACACCGCTGGTTATGGAGTGCATTTTTTTGCCATGTTGAAGGCTCTGTGACCACCGTTTGTTAACCCGTGCCGTAGTTTTCTATGGTTTATTGTTACTGTCATGTTAGTCCTGCGCATTTGCCCCCCTTAGGATTTATTACTCTATTTTAATGAATAATGTGAAACATACCGATATTCCTTCCGCAAGGCTTGAGGTATGAGCTGACAGTCTGCTCGGTTTGGACCTTCTTGCTTTGGCACCGGTGGGTCTTCCCTTGGAAGAGCTAACTTTTCGGCTCAACCGCATCAAGACTCGTCAGTGTTAAATTCTTCAGGAAAATTCCGTTTTAAGATATATGCAAAGGGCGAGAAAATCAAAAACGTCATGTATTGTGATTTTCCAGACTAATTATGAACATATACTTTGATCTGACACGAACACTGGCACTGAATAAAACAATATCATTCAGAAATAGAATCCCCATCCTTGAAAACCCCTGAAAAGATGCATTACACGACTATCTATGCCATCGAGATCAAAAGTTGAAAATCAGGTCAAAATCCAAAATGGCGGCGGCGGCCATCTTGAATTCTCCGCTCATGGAATGAATCTGGAATGGCCCTATAGCCAAATATCTTCCCAAGCACCTTTTTTAATTGTCTGCCAAATTTCATGCTTGTTTCACCAAACCCACAATTCTTCCAAATATTTCACCTGTCTGCAGTACTACTATTCTATGTATGCCGTCAACATTACAAATAGCTTTAAAATGCAAAAAAATAACCACAGCCGCATCTTAACATCGGAGAATCGACTAGTATAGAAACCGCACATATTCATGCGCAGTGATTATGTCGTATTGACAGGATATTAAAAATGTTTCACGGCACATATGCACTGTGTTGATGGGATAAACTAATACATATTTATCCCGTCAACACAGTGCGTATGTGCCGTGAAACATTTTTGATATCAAGTCAATACTATTTTTGCATTTTACAGCCATTTGTAGGTGTTGACGGGATAAATAGAATAGTAGGTTAATGCCGTGAATGGGAAAACATATCTGGCGCGGCACGGAAACGGGATGTGCTCGGCAGAGCCTCGCACATCCCGTTTCCTGAGCCTTGCCAGATATGGTTCAAATGAGTGGTCACAACATATACTTCTGATGAGAAATAAAGAAATTATTGAGCCTTGCCGGATATTTTTTCCCATTCACGGCACTAACCTACTATTCTCTATATAACGAATGTTCCATACCACATGTATCATTTACTGATGATGACGTTCTCATAGCTTTAAATCATTCTCTTGATATATCCTTGAAACTGTTGGTGTTCTCGCGATTTCGTGTATAACTCGAGACTGATATTGCTAGAATCAGGGTATTGGATCATGTGGTCTACACTGCATTAATGGCGGCGCCCATGAGGTCTCGGGTAAATCTTATTTTTCATCAATACGACACGACTGCGGTTTACTCCTTTTAATGATGACCATGTTCCAGTCGTTAAATACTACGGAGTCCCCGCCAATACCAAATTTAGCAACATTACTCATGTAGTTTAGTCTGAACATTCTGCAGAGAAATTTGAATCGGACCAATTTTAAATAACGATCTATTTCGTCCGATTCAAATTGCTATTAAGAATGTTCAGATTAATTATATACGCTGAATTTGGTATTGTCAGACTGTAGTATTAACGGCTGGAACATCACCATCATTAAATGGAAGAAACCGCAGTTGTATTGATGAAAAATAAGATTTACCCGAGACCTGCCATTACGGCAGTGTAAACAATAGACCACGTGACCCCATACCCTGTAGAATGCGAGAATGTAAGTGGGACGGACACCTTGACGAGACATGTGTAAATGACATAATTTAACCATTAGACTGCTACTCACAATAATAGTCGTCTGCTGTTGCTTTTATATCTTGCCTTATTTCTCAATAAAAACATGGTCTGACAGCCCTACAGAATCAATGGAAATGATTCTGAAGTGCTGTCAAAGCATGTTGTAAATTATTCTAAAGTGCTGTCAAAGCAATGTTTTTGATGATAAAAATGGAAAATAGAAAATAAACAGCAGACGGCAAAAAAAATAAGATAGCGGTCTAAGGGTTACCATGACATCCATGTTCACAGATATCGCTAACCAAGACGCCCTGGCCAACGCGTTCGCCATGATGTCGTTCGTGGGTATCGGTACGGCGTGGGGGCCCGTACAGACGATGACGATAGAGGTCTATCCGACCGTCGTCAGGTGGGTATCCGCACGTATCCAGTACAGCATACAGCAGCGCCTCGTTATTACGGACACCTAGACAACCTTTATCATTTTAATTCATAGTATGTGCTTTTCTATAACAAGCAGATTGTAGCAGAGTGCAATGACGCGTATCATTCGCGTCATTGCACTCTGCTACAATCGGCTTGTTATAGAAAAGCACATACGCGTATCTGGCAGCGCTGATACGACATAATTACAGTGGAACCTTTCTAAGCCGGACACCCTGGGACCTTCCGGAGTGTTCGGGTTACCGAGGTTAAACTGTATATTTACGCTGATTTACATGTATTTAAGTACAATGGAACCGCTATAAACCAGACACCCTGGAGACCCCATTCTGCTTAATTTAGACAGGTTTCAGTGTCATTTATTGCATTGTCCCGTCTGTTCATGACTGAAAATGACAAAGGTTTGTCATCGAGAGCTTAATTACAATGGAACCCCTCTAAAACGGACACCCTGGGGACATCCCATGGTGTCCGGTGTAATGTATATGGGTTACTCTGTGTCTGCAGGTGACTGGCTCATAGTGAGGCTGACTCTTAGCTCATGAATATTAGGCCCCACCCAGTTGAGTGTATATACTGTAACATGTAGTTATATTGTTAGAATAGAATATGTAACCATATGAGTGTCTTGTACGAATAGTTTAACATCCCAAGAACGTGATAACAATCACGAGAACACAAACATTACATTGGCGACGAGTGACGGGATTATTTTTCTCAGAAAAGGAATTTGTGTGTATTAAATCTATTCTCAAGTCAAGATGGCAGCCAAATATGACTTGCCAACGCCGAAACAGTTCAAAGTTTTAGGCGAAAACACAAATTTGTCAAGATCTTGGGACAATTACATCAAACGTTTCGAGTACTACATAGCAGCATCAGGAGTTACCAAGGATGAGCAGAAGAAGGCATTACTGCTACATCTATCCGGAGAAGAAGTCCAGGATATTTACGAGACATTGACAGATGCTGGAAACACGTACAAAGATACAGTTCAGAAACTGTCAGAATACTTCAATCCAAAGAAGAACATTTCATATGAAAGACACATATTTCGACAGGCGAAACAAGAAACAGACAGATAGTGGACAACTTCGTCATCCGTTTGAAGAAATTATCGGTCTCCTGTGAATTTCCCGACGGAACTGTAAATGATCAAATCCGCGATCAGATCGTAGAAAACTGCAGTTCAACGGAATTAAAGAAGAGATTCCTGCGAGAACACGAACTGACATTGGATAAAATACAGCAAATCGCCAGGACAAATGAACTCGCAGACCTACATGCGACGAAAATGAATGGAGCGACGGGAAGACAGAGGTTCGAATACCCGACGACTCAGCACGACGAAGATGCGCTACATCTACGACAACGGGACCAGCAGCCAGGAAAATACCAGAAACAAAGGAGGCAGTACGCACCACAAGGAAAACCGCGATCGAGCCCCAAACCATCACAATTCAAATCGTGTTATCGCTGTGGTGGCAAAGGTCATTCTGGCCATGAGTGTATAAAATCACGGAATGTCGTCTGCAATAATTGTAAAAGGCGAGGGCATTTTGCTCACATGTGCAAAACACGAGAAAAACGGAAGTGCGATTCATGCAAGATGATACTGCAGAGAACAGCGACACTGAATTTGTGTTTGGAATTAAGTCTGATGATAAATCCACTTATGTAAGTGCAGAAATTGAAGGAAGTGAGTGTAAGCTTCTCATCGACAGCGGTGCAACAGTGAATTGTTTGGACAAAACCACGTTTGATAAAATCAAATCAAATACATGCATTCTTAAGAAATCAAATGCGAAAATATACCCATATGCATCCAAAATACCACTCAAAATTATCGGTCGTGTGTCACATGAATGTCAAAATAAATGGCGAAATGAATAAAGTTGACTTTCACATCATTGACAGTCAGTGTGTACCTCTAATCGGTCAAAAATGTGCTGTAGAATTTGGATTACTCAAATTTTGTGTGAACAAAGTTGAAAAAAATGAAAGCAGTGTTGATGAAATATTGTCGGAATACAGTGACAGGTTTTCAAGGACTCGGTAAGTTGAAAGATTTTCAATTACAATTGTATGTTGATAAGAATGTCACACCAGTTGCACAGCAGAATCGCCGCATTCCATTTAAAAATGCGAGAACAAGTAAATCAGAAAATTAAGGAACTATTAGACAGTGACGTCATAGAAAAGGCAGAAGGGCCAACTCCGTGGATTTCACCCCTGGTAGTCGTACCTAAACCCAACGGTGACATTAGAAATCTGCGTAGACATGAGACAAGCTAATACAGCAGTGCAAAAGAGAGAGGTTTCCGTTACCAAATATAGATGAAATATTGGAAGAAATGAACGGTGCGAAATATTACTCCAAATTGGATCTAAATATGGGATTCCATCAACTAGAACTCTCACCTGATTCCAGGGAGATAACCACGTTTATCACAAACGACGGACTGTACAGGTACAAACGCCTAAATTTCGGAATATCCAGCGCGCCGCAAACCTATCAACGCGTCATTCAGCACACGATACATGACATCCCAGGATGCAAAAACGTGTCCGACGACATAATTGTCTACGGAAAAAACAAAGGCTGAACATGACACAGCATTGCGTAATGTGCTTCAACGGCTACGCGAGAAAAACCTAACACTGAACAGGGATAAGTGTGATTTCTGTAAATCATCACTCACATACATGGGACACACCCTGACTGCATCTGGACTAATGCCACAGAACAGTAAAATTGAAGCCGTACTGAACACTACTCGCCTAAGTCAGTGAAGGAAGTCAAAAGTTTCCTTGGCTTAGTGAATTACTGCGCAAAGTTCATTCCAAATTTTGCTACTGTCTCGGAGCCGATCCGCAAGTTAACACGGCGTAACGAGGAATTTGATTGGGGACCCGAGCAGCAACAATCGTTCGAGAGGCTGAAGGAGTTAATGACCAGCGCGAACGTCATGGCATTCTACAATCCGGACGCAGAAACAACCGTTACTACAGACGCCAGCCCGTATGGAATTGGATGTATACTAGCACAGAAACAAAGTGACGGACACTTTAAACCAGTCGCATATGCTAGTAGGACATTAAACCAAGTTGAACGGAAATATAGTCAAATTGAACGCGAAACTCTGGCATGTACATGGGCCATTACACGTTTCCGTGTATACCTATATGGATTAACATTCACGTTGATCACTGATCACAAACCGCTTGTGAACATTTTCAAGCCAAAGCACATACCACCAGCCAGAATTGAGAGACTGCTCCTTAAACTACAGTGCTATACATTTACTGTGACATATCAGCCAGCACACTTAATGGCAGCTGATGTACTTAGCAGGTGTCCACTGGACCACAATGACTGCAAAATATCTAGCCTGACAGAGGAATACATAAATTATGTAACTCAACACGCTGTTCCAAAGGCAATGACATTGAATGAAATTGAAACCAGCTCAGCCCAAGATACGCTGACACAAAAATTAGTTAGTGGACTCGCTGAAACAAAACAGATGGACAAAAATCAGGAGAAATGGGGGCTTACTATAAAATGCGCTCTGAACTAAACAGTGAACAACAATGTTGTACTTCGCGCAATAGACTTGTTATACCAGAGTCGCTTCGACCGAGAGTGTTACAACTCGCCCATGAAACTCACCAAGGTGTGGTGAAAACAAAGCAATTGCTGCGTGAAAAGGTATACTGGCCAGGTATGGACAGAGATGTGGAGCATTTAATTAAGACGTGTTATCAGTGTCAGTTGTTATCAAATCCGCCAGCTCCAACCTACAGTGGCAACCCACTGAATCTACCAGCAGGTGCATTCTAAATATGTAGCCATGGACATGATGGGACCGTTACCGACGGGAGAATCCATACTGGTCGTCATCGACTACTATTCTCGTTTTCCCGAAATTGAGATTATGAAATCTACAACATCAAACGCCATCATTCAACGATTAATGAGAATATTTGCCACCCATGGGCTACCTGAGTCCATCCACACAACGGACAATGCGCAAAATATGGTATCAGCTGAAATGGAAAAATTCCTGTACCAAAACGGGATAAAACACAGGCGTGTGACACCGTACTGGCCACGAGCCAATGGACTCGTGGAAAATTTCAACAAAACGCTGGGAAAATGCATCAAAACGACACATACAGAAGGACGAAACTGGAGAACAGAAATCTACAAGTTTCTGTTGATGTACCGTACAACGCCACATCAGACGACTGGGAAGGCGCCGACTGATCTGCTGTACAATCGGACGGTGAGGAATAAACTGCCTCACTTTGAGAAGAAATGGGAGGATTCCACCCTGCGTGCCCGTGACGAAAAAACAGAAGAAGAAAAAATAAACTGTATGCAGAACAGACGTACATCACGGATTACTAACTATAGACTAGGTCAGAAAGTGCTAATCCTGAAAAGAGACAGGGGGAAAATTGGACCCAAAATGGGAAACAATTATCTACACTGTTGTAGGTCAAAATGGTGCACAAGTGAAAGTGCGGTCGGACAGCAATAATTTACTTCACAGACATGTTTCCCACACCAGACCTTATTACAAGGGTTAAACATTAGGTGTGGCAAAGCCACGTTATAATTAACAGCCACATTATAATTAACATTGGGGTTTGGGTTACCAGTACAAGTTCATAAATTAGCGACTTATCTTGACCTTTACCGGGATGTTGAGCTGAGATAATTACAAGTAATTTCATGGTGTAACCCACAAACAAATATATTTCTAAGTGATAAGAGATGTCAACGACATCTTGGTATTTCATAGTAAAACTTTCATTCATGAAATAGGAATCCCTTATCTGCAAAACAAAGAAGGGATGTAATGTATATGGGTTACTCTGTGTCTGCAGGTGACTGGCTCATAGTGAGGCTGACTCTTAGCTCATGAATATTAGGCCCCACCCAGTTGAGTGTATATACTGTAACATGTAGTTATATTGTTAGAATAGAATATGTAACCATATGAGTGTCTTGTACGAATAGTTTAACATCCCAAGAACGTGATAACAATCACGAGAACACAACATTACATCCGGTTTAGAGAGGTTCCACTGTGCTTGTACATGTATTTATATTTGTTTCTCCGACTGCATATAATGTATGGGACAGTCAACATGACGTAACGCAGCATGGACGATTAAAATGGTGTAGTTGACACTATCAGAATTAAAACAAATCAACAGTATGTGGCCGTGTCAGTCTAGTTGCGAACAGTAACTCTTGCAATTTACTACCGTACGGTCCGTAGCCAGGCTACGGACGGTACGGAAGTAGAGTGCAAGAGTTACTGTTCGCAACTAGTGTCAGTCTAGCTACAATTATTTGCCTCCGATATGTTATATACGGCTACAATTTGAACCATTCAAAAAATGTGAGCAACGGACTGCATACCCAAACCTGTTGATGGTATGGCAAAATTTAGTAAGCTGTAAATTGTATAGCTTTAAACAAATAAAATTTGATGTAGAACTAGTAAATTGCTAACAATAATAGAACAGGGAAATCATTTCCCCATGGAAGCCATATTTTCTCTAGTTGTTGTTCAACATTCAACATAACGAAATTAAGCTTTCAAAATTTACAAGATATACAAGTACATGTCAGATAAACACATTGACACGGTAAAATAACCAGTTTCTGCATGTGCATGCTCTTTATTAATAATTTATTGATACAGCTTTGACAGTTTTATATCGCTAACATATCAAACACACCGGATAACTGATTTAACAACAAACACTCTTCCATGCGTTACATTAAAGAGATGGGGTTAAATTGCTACCTCGCGAGAGGTATGGAGCGGGTAGCAATTTTGTTTCTAGTGTCAGTCATGCTTATAGCAAGCAGTATATATCGTCATCAGGATACAAGAGCTTGTTATTTGATCACAAGCTAAACTAGTCACACATAATTTAAGCCCCATTTGTCAGTCAAAGCCAATGTTTTCCGTAGATGGAGTCAACAGTTATACTCTGCATGTACTCTGAAAATGTTGTCAACTGTTGACTTTATTTATGACATATATATCAAATTTCGTAAACATATTTAATGAAATTACGCAGATGCAACATCACATGACGTGTCTCAGATGATCTTGAACTATTACGTATCTACTCTACCCAAACCTCCCAGGCCTATGTGACTGTATGGCACCAAGGGCGGATCCAGAAGTTAGATCTAGAGGGGGCGTGGATTCTCAAGTGTGAATGAGATTCCCATTATCATCAACTTTTCTAAAATACAATTTTTTTCTGCATTTTCCCCCAGTTCTCATGAAAAAAATATATATTGTTACCACTCAGCTGAACCGTCTCAACTGTTACCACTCAGCTGAACCGTCTCAACGAGACGGTTCAGCTGAGTGGTAACAACATACACTTTTGTTGTGAAATTACGTAAAATGGGTTAAATTCGGCAAGCTTTAAAGGGGGCGTGCGCCGAACAGGCCCCCGCCTGGATCCGCGCCTGGGGACATAATAATGATTAGGTTGGTGTCCTCATTATAAAATTATAAAATGCAATTTAGCAAAAAGTGTATAAAGCTATAAACTGCACTGTAGCGCACGACCTCGTTCACGAATGTAAGCGTCAAAGTTCACGAACGTGCACGATATAGCGCAAGTTGTTGTTTAAGTCACGTTTAGTGCACTAAGTGTTACCTTTAGCTCGCCCCCCCCCCCCCCCCCCCCCCCTGTATACAACACCGCAATGCCCCCCCCCCCCCCCCCCCCCGCCCCCCCCCCCCCCCCCCCCCCCCCCCCCATGTATACAACACCGCAATGTCTATTTCAGGAACATCGGGTTTGGGTTTCTAAGTACGCTGGGCCGAGCTGGAGCGATGGTCGGCCCACCAATTGTGTATCTGGTAAGTACATGGTGTAGGATCACGTGGTTTAGCGCTCTGATTTTGCGTAATGGCGGCAATCAGGAGCTGT